>CM023458.1:93644426-94195014 GCA_013339765.2 Haemaphysalis longicornis
GGAAATGGACCGAACCAGTTTATCCCAACGCTCGAGAATGGTTCGCTTGGTATGTCCAATAGTTGAAGAAGCCCAGTTTGAGGAGCATTGGGTGTTTTCCGTAGTGGCCAGGGGTCGCAGTAGCACACCTATTCCTGGAAATATCGGTAAAGAATGGGCCAGAAGCAGCGGCGTCCGATGAATCGTATGTGCAGGAAACACCAAGCTAACCAGAAGTAGGGAGGTGTAGTTGGAGAACGTGCAGACGAAGGTGCTCAGGATAGCAAGTAATATTTCAGGGGACATGAGGATGCAGGTTTCAGCGATACAGAATTGCTTTTTTATATCATCGATGCGAACTGATTGCATCGAAGGTGCAGAAATAAGCGTGTCGATAATGAACTTCACACGAGTATCACATCGTTGTTCATTGCCGATGTTGGTGAGGGCCGAAAGAGACATTATTCCGTGCTTAGCAACAGGACCTGGGTCACGTAGATCTACGGGGGAGAATGATACGCAGTCAGCATCCTGATTCAGGAGGCCAGACTTGAAAATGACAGAATAGGAGTACTCCTAATGGCGCAAAGCCCAGTGACCCGGCCATCCCGTGGGGTTTTTCAGTAAAGGCTACCAGCACAAAGGTGGTGGTCAGTAATTACCAAGACTTTTCGGCCGTACAAGTAGGGACAAACCTTAGCCACACCTAAAAGTAGTGCAAGGCATTCTATCTCCGTGATGGAGTCATTACGTTCAGATGGTGAAAAAGGGCGACTCGCGTATACAATGACGCGATCGTCTCCATCTTGTCTTTGGCTTATAATGGCTCCAGTGTAATGCCCACTCGCGTCAGTGCGAATCTCGGTGGGAGTGGAGACGTCGAAGTGGGAAAACACAGGGGCAGGTATCAGCCGGGAGAATAATGTATAAATGCCTCAGGTTGCTCACGGGCCCCTAAAAAGTGGCGTCCTTCATCAGCAGTGCAGTAAGAGATTTGGCGATGTTAGCAAAGCCTCTTATCAACGTAGGGAGGGAAGTAGCAACAAAGGCCAAGAAAGCTGCCAACGTCGGCCGTACAGGATGGCACAGAAAACTGATTCCCGGCTTCGACTTTTTGAGGCCCAGACTGAACACCTTGCGCGTAACGAAGATATCCGAGAATGTTTATGCGGGCGCTGTCCGAAGTTACTTTTTGGCAGAGATCAAATGAAGGCCTGCTTGGCGGAACAGCGTGACGATACAAGACAGTTGGAATAAGGTGGGAAGAAAATGAGGGCGAAAAGACTATAACGTCGTCCAGGTAGCACAAACACATGGTTTATTTGACTCCTCGAAGAAGAGTGTATATCATGCACTCGAATGTTGCAGACGCATTGAATAAACCGAAGGCATTACCTTGAACTGTTACAGGCCATCAGGGGTGACAAAAATGGTTTTCTCTTTGTCCAGGTCGTCTATAGAAATCTGCCAATAACCGGAACGCAGGTCAATAAAACAAAATTATCGGGTGCTATGTAGACTGTCAAGGGCGTCATCGGTGTGGGGCAGGGGATATACCTTTATTCCTTTATTGATTCCGTGTTCCCCATAATAAAAACAAAAAAATTCGGGGAACGAAACCCGCTGCAGCCAAGCTATCGCAGGTTAACAGGCAATAAAAAATAAACCTTCTTCTTCGTGATTTTTTAAGGTGGCGGTAGTCGACGGAAAAGCGCCAAGTGCCGTATTTTTTTCTCACTAACACCACTTGTGAGGCCTACGGTCTTCGGGATGGTTCAATGATGTCCTTTTTCAACATATTATTCACTTTGCTTTGGATGACGGCACTCGGCATGAGACATGGGTAAGGTCGTTGGTGAATGGGTCGAGTCACCAGTGTTGTTAGGGTGGCCAAAATTTAGATTTCGTAATCGTGTAAGGGGCACACGGACGCAAGCGAAACCGAAGTTTAAGATAGGCAGAGACTGTGTGCTGTCAGTCATAGTGGCGACTATGTGAGGCAGCGTGGCATTTCGGGTCAGCAAAACGTCAGTAATTAGTGTATAAACGTTGTGATCAGGTACAGGACAGTGCTGGGGTGCGTATCGGAGAAGGCTATTAGAGTGTATGCGCCAGAAAAAAAGAAGAGGAAGAGGCGATCGTGGCTGGGACACAGGAGCTTCGGGGGAAGAAGGCTTCTGAGGGCTCCCGCGAGATGCGGTAGCCGTGATTTCATGAGGACGTCGCTTAATACGCCCGCAAACCCAACCTGGTTGACGGGCAAGGCGTGTGTACTAGCTGGATATCGACAACTGCGCATTAAAGCGCCGGCATCGACTGGGTGTGACGTCATGCACCATGTCACAACTACCGAGCCACTCCAAACCACTATGAAAACAGCAACATTGACAGGACATGGAAAGCGCTGAGGCTTAAGTGGCGAAGAGCTCTCAGAGTGGGTGGTCGCGGAACAAATCAGCTGGAGCAAAGAAAGAGCTCTTGAGTTAAAAACACTCCAGGAGGATACGCAGGCCAAAAAGGAGCAAGCAGAACTTAAAAAGCGAAATTGGCGTCTTCGACGACGGCTTGCGGAAACAAATGCGCACTGTTCTCCCAATACCGTTACAAATAGTCCCCGGTGTAAGTGACCGTAACAATGTCTTTCTTGACAATAACACCAGTCAAGAGACATCTTCTATAAAGAGAGAATATTCTTTTCAGCTACGCTTCTTCGCAGAAGGGCTCTATTAAAAAGGACGAGCTCAGGCTGTAAAACACAGCCCTGAACGTGACCTCGGCCACTATTGTGGTTCTCTGACCTCACCTATTATGCCTAAGAGTTTAAACTCACAGGAAACAGGAAATATCCGCACTTGAATTCCATTTTTGAATCACGGAATGAGGCAAGGCCGGATGAACTAACTATGCTTATACAACAAAGCTAGACCAATACAACTCGCGGACTTGATCAGAGAGTTCGAGACTTTAGCAGACAGCCTGCCCACCGCAAAGGCGTAAGGTTGAGGCTGGGCTTTTTTCAGTGCAAGGCCAAATTCTCAACAAAGACTATGCTCGTCTTTTTACACTGAGTCGAAAGATTAAGCAGAGAAAATAGAGCAGATGGTAAAAAGTCTTGCTACTGCCACCTCGACTTTAATAAAAAAAACGCAGTGTAGTCCCACAAGGCCTTATGCATCTCCGTAGGAAAGCCGAAGGGCGCATAAAAATATGGGGTGGCATCTTCCCCAATCGGAATTTTCCACCGTAACTCTCAGTGCTTGCGTAATTGGAAGTACACAAAATGCTTGCGGTTTATACGGGAGGGTTTCTCGGTGGTATAGACCAAACAGTACGTGCAATATTTTTGTGATATTACGGTAATGAGGACTTTTATTCGGACTGTACCTAAATAATATTGTTTTGCGTGACCTATCCTGGAAGTGTTTGTGACAGTTCTTTTGTGAATGACCGTGCACGTTTCCTCATCGCGTGTTTTTTTTTTTTGAAAGTGGGCTGTCCCCAACAAGCTTCTTAAATGGGGAGCCTTGTGATAAAGTAGAGAACAGTGCTGGTATAGGCGTCGGACAATGCTTTTGGTGGGCATGCACCAGAAAAAAAGAAGAGCAAGAGGCGATCGTGGCTTTGATGGAGCAGCTTGGAGTGGAGCGGAGTGGAACATGCTTTCTAATTATCGCATTGACTGCTACCGTAGGTATTGGGTGGACATCCTAGTTCAGTAAGTACACGCTGTGCTACGGTTGGCCGGGCGCGCGTCACAAGAAACTCCTGATCCGCGAGCTGGACACTGCGTAGAAAGCTCTCCCACTGCTCAAAGGTGTGTGGTTGTGGGAGTGGGGGGTTGGCATTGCACATCCGAACCAAATAAGGTGCGGTATTTGGGGCGCCGGGGCCATATGGGCATTTGGTGTGCGTATGTGGTTCGGGAAATCCAAAGGAGGAAGGTGTTGTTGTGGTAAGTCTCAGTCTGGAGTCTTCTTCGCCAGACGAGTGCATTGGCCACACCTAGGGATGGATGTGTGTGCGGTAGAGGCCTACGGGAACCCCTGTAGTGAATAAGGATGTCGGAGTAATTCTGTGAGAGTGGGTGGAGGACTGGAGGGCCGCTAAGTGGTTTGCCTTCTTCATCTTCTGGAAATGCCCTGTGGGTAATGTCGCGGGCAGTGGCATGCGCCACCTCATTCGCAGTAAGTGACGTATGGGCTTGAATCCATACGATGTTTGTCTTTGGCAGTTCTCGTCGTTGTTGGAGGATGCCAGCTGCAATGCCATTGATCTTGCGGTTGAAAACCGTACGGCAGGCTGTTTGCGAGTTGGTGAGCATGCTGATGTTGGACGTCGGGGCAGTGCACCGCCGCTAATGCGATGGCCGCTTCTTTCAGCTGCACTAGTAGTGCCGGTATGAAGCGTTGCTGTTGCCAGTATGCTACCAGTTTGCCCTCACTACCGCAGCTGCATGTGCATTTCGGAAGGTAGCTCACGGAGTACGTGTAGCATGCTTCGGGTGTTCGTGGCATACCTCGCTGTAAGAAGCCGTGCGCGGTGCCGCCTGCAACCAGCATTGCAAGTCGGGTGTATGGGCTTTGCAACTGGAACCACCCGTATGGCAGCTCGTTGGATCGCTGTCATGAGCTGCGGGGTTGTCGATTGTTGGGTGGAAGGCAGTAACCCAAAGTGCTTTACATATATCGCTCTGTAGCAGTTAGTCGAAGCCGTCGATGCGGACTGTAGGGGTGGGCTTCAATTAGTTCTGCCAGGGTGTTATGCAAGCCCAGGTGGAGGAGGCAATGAGTTGATGTGAAGACTGGTAGGCCAAGAGCTATTTGGTAGGCTTTGCGAATCATAATATCGATTTGGGGGGGCTCTCTTAGTTCAAGCAGCTACGTACGGTATTCCATAAGTGATTCTGCTGGTCAGCATGGACTGAAGAATTCTGCACGTGTCTGCTTCTTTGAGTCTGTGACGGCGGGAGCACACACGTTGAATAAGATTGAGTCAGCTGGGCCCCAGTGTGTTGAAGCCTAGGAAGCATTGCTGCTCCACTTTCAATTATAGTGGTAGGAATTCCCAGGATTCGGAGCGTTTGTAGTGTGCGAAATACAGTGCCCTTTATGGTTCCATTCGTATCTGTAGTTCGTCAACCGGTCGCTCTTGTGCCCGCGAGCGCATGATGAGGTAGGGAAGATTTTGAAGGTGCGTTCGTGAAGCCGCACATTTGCAGTCATGCTAATGTGGTGCCGACAGCTCGCTGTGGCCTGATCTTGCTGGTAGCCTGCTGACCCTTTGATGATCCACAGTGTTATGTCGCCTGCGTAGAGGGTGTTGGAGACATCCTCTATGAAATTGAGCTGAGCTGCTAACCCCGATAGAGTGATGTTAAAAAGCATAGGTGAAATCACCCAGCCTTTGGGGGTACATTTCGCTGGTGTGCTGAACTTGTTAGAAACATGGGGACCCAAGTGAAGGG
This sequence comes from Haemaphysalis longicornis, assembly GCA_013339765.2. Classification (NCBI taxonomy): domain Eukaryota; kingdom Metazoa; phylum Arthropoda; class Arachnida; order Ixodida; family Ixodidae; genus Haemaphysalis; species Haemaphysalis longicornis. The sequence goes on from CM023458.1 coordinate 93,649,870, forward strand.
TAGAGGTGCGAGGAGCAAGGCTTCTCAGGGCTGTCTGCTATATGCGTTAGCCGTGGTTTCCCGAGCCCGTCGTTTGAGACGCCCGAAACCCAACCGAGAATTGGCGCACGGTTTAACCCCCTGCAACTTTCTTGGTTGTAGAGCAATGTCATGGGATGGCCGGAGAAGGACAATCTCCCACGCGGGGGTATGTGCCACGAAGAATGTTGCTGCATCTGAACCGTCAAAATACCGGAAGCATTAAAGTGACGTGAGAAGATGAGGAAAAGGATACTTTGGCTGGGAAACGACGAGCATGGAATCGGCAGAGCCATGGTTTTGAGGGCTGCCCACAAGATCCGGTAGATTGATTTCCTGAAGCCGTCGTTTATAAAAGGCCCGGTTGCCTAACCTGGCTTTCCGTGCCAGTCGTGTCCACTAGCTGGCCTTCGACGACCTCTCATTGAAGTCGCAGAGATTGACTAGGGCAACGTAGTGCACCCCGTGATGACCACCAATAGGGCCTCCGACACCCTGAACTAGCCAACCCTCAGCATTGACTGCGCCCTATCCAAGTGAGATGCTTATCTGCCGCGAGGCATGTTTTTAGAATAAACTGTGAACTGTGTTATTCTTTATCGCCCTCAGAGAACTTTGTATCCTTAGGAGAGAGTTTTCTATCTCATTCTGCTCGATCAGTGTAACGTCCGTTTCGTTAATCGTATTGTCCAGATAAATGTCCGTCCCCTATCCTTTACGCTCGTCTCAAGTGCCTCAAGGACTAGCGAACACCAATACCATCACAACGTACTTGCCGTCAGCAAGAGGGTCAGGGCCGCCAACGAAACATACGAGATGGCCTGATGGCAGGAGACCAATTGTGCATTGTGTAACACAAGCCGGTCGGGTGATTTTCATCAGCCACCGGCGGTATTAGGAAGCTCAAGACTCAGGAAACCTGTGGAGCAGTCGATGAGGGCTGAATGGTCTGCTCCTAAGTCAGACTTAAGATGACGTCATGTGCGTAGTTTTCGAATATGGAAAACAAACCAGGTGTAGTACGACGAGCAATCCTAACACGACCAGTAACACAGTCCGGCTTTTATGTGCATTTCACAATCAGCTAGCCGAACACTAAATAGGGCAGGCGTCGGGACCTAATGAAGGTGATAGCGTAGATATGAGGTTATCACCGATATTGTCGCCCCAGTGTCAATGAGTGCACAATCAGGAATACCGTCAGCTTCAGTTTATAATTATATGTCTCTTTGAGGGAGGGTCAAAACAGGATTTGCGGGCAAAGTCGAGAATGCACCTTCACTTCCCGAAAGCTGAGTTAGTTTTCCGTGGAGAGTCGGATGGAGGTTTTTCGGAGTTTACGGTCTCTGAGACTGTGGCGAACGAGAGTTCCGGGAGTGCGGTGAAGGCGAGCTGTCGAATCGGGTCATCAAAGTAGCGGTGGTGTCATCTGGTTGCTGCTGCTTTCGACATGTAAGGGGGCGGGGGTGAACTGCCGACACGGTGCAGGGGAAAAGTTGTCCGCAAGGAAACTGGAACCAGTGGCACTTACAGTAGCGAGTATCAAGTCGACACGCCTGTGTTAAAGCAGATGGGCTGGTCGTCCGGTGTTCTGCACTCAGCTGGATTGCGATACCAGGGGAAAACATAGTCGCTGTGGAAAAACCAGGCTCTACGGAGGAAGTGGTCGTAACGGGTTGGTGACTGACCGAACATAACGAATTGAATGGCATGTTTTCAAAGTGCTCCCGAAAAAACCGCTTGAATAACGGAAATGGCTGAAAGGTTCTGTCCGTCATGGCGTATTGGAACGACTGCGGAGCCATGGCTTCATGTTTGCGGCGGCACAATTCTTGGTGACTGCATTTTCAGAAAGCCAAGTATCTGTGCTTGCACCTGGCCAGTGGTGTAGATGATGGCAAAAAATGTAGCTTCGCAGGTTGAGGTCACCTCTGTATTGGGACGCTGTGCGAACAGGGTCGTGATGCGATGGCTCTTGGATTGTTCAAAGTGCCGGCATTCCTTAATATTAGCGTCGACCATCTTTGCACTCCTTGCAAAAACCAGCAGGTGAACGTATCATCAGCGACGCAATTTCAGTACGTGGTCGACGTGTTTTTTTCCTCGTTCAATTCGGTGTCCGCGAGGGTGAAAAAGGGACAGAACATCGTGTAAATATGCCACGTACGGTCAGTCAATGTCTGAGCCCGAGTCACGAGCTTTTTTTCACAGCAAGCTGTCGGCGAACTTTTTTTTCAATACCTCACATAGCTTTGCTTTAGCGTGGTCCGAAGAGAAAAGTCTCTGCTTCTTTCGGTTCGTAACATGCGAGTGTAGCTCCCTTCAGATAGAAAGGACATTGCGAGCATGATAGTAGGGTCCCCAGCGTTTCAGGGCACCTACTCGTTCTTTACACTTTGATCCAGTCTTCAAGTCTGTGTAAAGGGTATCGCAGAATATTACAAGGCCCACGGGGCTGCGCCATGACTAAGAACGGGGTTGTGACAGTGCCATCCAGAAGCCGAAGTGTTTTCAGTCATCACGGATGAGCCGATGTGACGCCCGCTTCGGAAATCCATGGCGATGGAGCGTTACGCGGCTCTTCCACCAAAGGATGTTACGGGGAAAATGTTACATTTAAATTTCAGAAAATTACAAAGTCACACAATGGCGAACGTAGTAGCATGCAGTGTCAGTGGGTGAAGCCACTGAGCGAGATCGTTCGCCCTCTTCCTCCTATCCACTCAACCGTCCACCCCACCAGCTGCTCCGTGCTAGAGAAATCCCTCGGTGTGTATGTTTCTCCAAGAGGTTCATATCTATCCTAGGACAATATGCAACTACAAACGGTTATTTCATTAGCAATGCATTTTATAACTGGAGCGCGGCTTTAAAGCAGTTATTGAGGGGCAGTCAAACGGAGATGGGTTCAGACAGATTGGTACAGGGCATTTTCACCTTTAAGCACGCACACCCAAATACCGTCATACCTCGATGTAATTGTTATTGATACTATTACATAAGAGAACTAAGATACTGAAACGTCTGAAGAGTAAATAATGTTAATGATCGAGATAGCCGGAAAAACTACAGATCACCCTTACCCTCTTCAATTTTTGTTGCTTCTTTACAAGCCTTTACTGCGTCAACGGCGATAACCACCACTACACTGGAGATCCAGCAAGCCATTCGTGATATCAGTGGGACTCACCCAAGCAGTGTCCAGTCGAGTAAAGAATAGAAGAGGCGAAAAAAATAAAAAACCAGTGCCCAAGAGGGAAACAATTGTTTAGCCATTTTAGCAGGAACAGGCCTAATTATTATAGCGTATCCTTTTGTTTCTGCATTCAAGCGTGAAATGAGTTATTTCTATTCACTGGACCATTTAAACATACACACTTTATAGCTCGCTTTTTAATAGCAGAAACGGCCTCCGCCTGATCTGTTCAACGCACCGGACCCGCCTATCTGGAGGACATGGCATTAAAAAATTGAAAAAAGATATTTAGAGGCCAGTGCCTTGACAATGGGCACCATTCATAGTTTAATCTTCACACTATTGCTCTACTCATATACGTATTTTGCTCTCTATCTATCCTGATGTCGTTCCCTAAACTTGCTTCTTAAGCGGCTACTGCTGATTTTTTTTTACGGAAATATATGGCGATAGAAATGTTACCATTAGCCTTTTAACTTGATTATATTGTGTATAATGCTGCCCAAGTTTGGTGAACAGAAAGTGAGGTGACAAGGGGCCGCGAAAACGGCAGCATTTCTGCAGTTGCAATGCCGAGAATGAGCGTTTTTGCTGAACGGTTCCAAACAGCACATTCAATATTTAAAAAAACTACGCTTTCTTAATAAGTGTGAACGTAGACACTGTATGATGAAGAGGTTATGGTCGTCATTTACGGGGAATCGACTCGCCGAAGCTCTGACGTAGGCCCTGCAGCGGGGGGTTGCTGAAAAAATCCTATTTTTTATATCATTCGTAAGCGTTTAACAAGGGTCATGAAAGGCATGTAACAACTTTATTCAATTGTAGAGATCCAGGTTTCGTAGTAAAACCCATATTCATTTGAGCCAGAAAAAGACGTATGTTAAAACGAAGCTTCTACCCTCCCACTGATGTGGTCTGGCAGTGAACTTTTGGGGATTTGCGACCAAAACCACTGCTTCCCCTACATGCTGTCCGCTCTCACTTTTTAGGTGTGCAAAGTCGCTACAAGCATCGATACCGCGCCTGTCCGGCACCAGCTAGCTGATATCGAACGGAAATCAGCCGTCGCCTGTAGATGAGTTTCCGGCCACCACATCGACAGTTTGTTCTGCGGTTTGCTGCCTGTATTGCGTCTGCGCCTCGGCGTAATTGGCGACAGCGCACGTACATCACCTCGGTCGCTGGGTGCATCTGCACTCGGTCTGTTCATGAACTCTGCGTGGTGGCGCTCTGCTCGCCCCGGGTACCCCTCTCACTGGCTGCCGGCATAAAACGCCATCCGCCACTGTCCTTTATTGGGATTTGCGACCAAACCAACTGCTCGCCTACATGCTGTCAGCTCTCACTTTTTAGGTTGTGCAAAGTGGCTACATCGATACTGCACCTGTCCGGGACCAGCTAGCTGCTATCGAACGGAAACCAGCCGTCGCCTGTGGATGACTTTCCGGGCCACCACATGGACAGTTCGTTCAGCGCGTGCTGCCTTTATTTACCTCTGCGCCTCGGCGTAGTTGACTACAGCACAGAACAGGGAGGATTTTAGAGAATCAAAGGTCTAGCTTTGCCTGTACTGCCAGAAAAAGCGTAGTGGCGGCGTCGTGAACTACCGAGGGCGCCCACTTGATGGCGCTGTAAACAAGGCTTTGCAAGCAAAGATCAAGCAAAGCAAAGCTTGGTGCAAGCAAAGATCAAGCAGAAAAGCGAACAATGGATGGCAGAAATACGGAATAAGGACAAAAGTGCATTCAAGAAGTTTTGGAACCATGTAAAATCACTAAGCTCAAAAAACGATCACCATCAAAAATTGCTGATTGATGAGGAGGGGGAACATTTAGAAGGAGAGCACGCGTTGGTGCATATTCATCGAGTGATTAGTGAGAAGTTTAGGACAATAGTGGTAGGGAAACCTGCACCGATAACATCAGCGCCACAAAAGACTGCGGAAAGGGAAATAAGTTTGAGCAACCTTCATTGGAAAAAAGCAGAGCAAAAGGTTTCCCCCCAGACAGCAGTGGGCCCGGACGGAATACCAATGCAACTGATAAACCTACTTGGACCTAAAAGTAAGGAATCGTTTATGAGGGCAATAGATAAGGTGATAGAAACCAAACAAATACCAGAGGACTGGTTAGAAAGTAGGATGAATTTAATATATAAAGGCAGAGGAGACAAAGCCAGTATTGATTCATACAGACCACTCACAGTAACGTCAGTGGTGTATAGATTCGTAATGCAGGCGATAAAATCAGAAATTCAAGCATGGATGGAAGAAAATAAAATACTTGGGGAACTGCAGAATGGATTTAGACAAGACAGGCGACTGGATGACAATCTGTTCGTGATAACGCAATGCGTTTAAATTGCGAAAGCACAGAAGAGACCACTATGGATTACGTTCTTGGACATAAAGGGGCATATGACAACGTAAACAGAGAACGGCTGTGGAGAATGCTGAAACTCCAGGGATTAGATGACGAGTTAGTACAGTACCTTATAGCAATCTATAAAGACAATAGAGTGCACCTTACTTGGGAAGGACAGAAATGCGCCCAGCAGGTCAACATCCATCGGGGACTGAAACAGGGATGCCCTTTGAGCCCAATACTGTTCATGCTTTACATGGCAGGGTTAGAAAAGAAACTGGAAGAAAGTCAAGTAGGGTTGAGCCTAACCAATATGCTGCAAGGCGAAGTGGTACAACAGCATATTCCGGGAATGTTATACGCAGACGACATTGTTCTTTTAGCTGATAACCAAACCGATATGCAGCGGCTAATAAATATTTGCGGCCAGGAAGCCACTGACCTCGGATTAAATTTCAGTGCAGAAAAATCAGGAATAATGGTTTTCAATGACGCTACCACCGACGTAGTGTCTATCCAGCAAGGCGAATTACCTAGAGTGAAGGAATATAAATATTTGGGAGTGTGGATAAACGAAGGGGATAACTACTTAAGTACTCACGAGGAGCAACTTAAGGTTAAGGGAAAGCGAAACGCAGCTATAATGAAGCATAGCGCTCTGTGGGGGTATAACAAATATGAAGTAGTAAGAGGAATGTGGAAAGGAGTAATGGTTCCGGTCTCACGTCTGCTAATGCTGTACTCTGCTTAAAATCAGACGTTCTATCAGGCCTTGAAGTAAACCAGAGAACGGTAGGACGTTTGGCCTTAGGCGCGCATGGAAAAACAACTAACGAAGCAGTTCAGGGAGATATGGGCTGGGCGTCGTTTCAAGTTAGAGAAGCTCAGAGTAAAATATGCTTTGAGATGAGGTTGAGGGCAATGGATCAACGAAGGTGGGCAGCTAAGGTATTTAGGTACCTATACTTGAAAATCGTGGACACGCAGTGGTTAAGAAAGACTAGAAGGCTAGTGATGAAATACGGAAAGAACAGTGGGGAATCCAAAACAGCCAAGGTAACCAAAAAAGAGGAGAGGCAGATTGAAACGAATAAATGGAGGGAAAAAATGGAAGCTAAAACGTCGTTAGAGATGTACAGGGCTGAGAAGATGAACATCAGAAAGGAAAATTTCTACGATAATTCCCAGGGTAGTGCTTTGCTTTTTGAGGCTAGAGCAGGTTGCCTGCGAACTAAGAGTTTTGTGGGGAAGTATTCACAAAATGATGGGGTATGCGTGGTCTGCGGAAAAGAAACAGAAACTATGCGGCACATCGTGTTAGAATGTGAGGGTATCCATCCAAATCTACATGAAGGGAATATTGGGCTTTCAGAAGCCCTAGGATTTAAGGGTATCACAGAGGAAGTTAACTTCAAGGCTGTCGAGGGGACGAAAAGAATATTAGAATGCTGGTGGACAAAAAGCAGAGAGGGGAATATTGCCTAGGACAGTTACCACCTGTAACAGGAAAAAAAAAGTATTTTGTGCCTAATAAGCTTTTTGTGCCTGCCCTAAGCAGCGCTAGTATTGAACCAAAAGTGTAAAACATAGGTATATTAGTCCTTTTTGGTCAGATGACATGTCATCATCCCGATACAAAGGGCAAACCAATAGAAATCATCATCATCATCATGCAAACATGGCGCATGATTTTTGCACAGGCCGCTTGAGCTCCTTAATAACATGGCTGCCCTCGCACGGCAGCCGCCGGCTCGCTGCTCCTGCTGATTCCTGGCTGGCACGCTGGCCGCGTGTTTACTTGCGCCGCGCTAGTGAAGTGATGTTACGCCAGGTGACCAGATGGCCTCGACTGGCACAGACCACAGTGAGCAGCAAGTGAGAACAAAATGTTTATTGACATCCGCAAGTTTACAGAGGCCAGGACATCATTTCATTTCGATCGCTGCAATTCTACGTCGCTTTCGTGACATTTTTTTTTCCATAACAACTCGTTCACTTGCGCTAAGATTTCGAAGGAAGGGCACACAACCAGCACTTAGTCGACGATGAAAGGCGGCGGTATACAGCGAGAGCCATACGTTCGCACGTGCGATGTGCCCACCTTCCGCATCCATCACATTGGAGAGCGGCGACGTTGTCATACACAACCTTTTCGCAGCGGCTGCAAGTAGGACGTGACGACGTGCGCTTGGGGCCGGGATTGATCGCAATGTCTCCAGCGAGCAAGAGGCACAAGGTGACTGTCGGGCGGCCAGGAGGGGGTGCGCACATGTGGCGGCATACCTTGGGGCGATGCTTCAGCGAGGTGGTGGGAACCAACTCCGTGCACAGCGCGCGAGACAGACTTGTAGTGGCGAGCACGCTCGGACGGGCGCATCCGTCGTGAGGAGCAACACGTACGTTTGGCGAGGTCTGGACCGAGGCGAGCCCGTAAAACGAAGAGTGATGCCAATAGCAAGAGGAGTCGCAGCCTGGCTATAGGCCTAGATGCGCCATCACAACAAGTCGATGCGGCGGTACAGCGGCCCCGCTAACACGGGCTCCAACAGGCTCACGCGGGTCGCTGAGCTTTCCCGGTGGCACGTATCACACTTCCTGCATGTTCACAGCGCAGAAATACTAAAGAAAACTAGATTTGACAAGACCACAGAGAATAAGTAACCGCAATCCAGCTTGGCTTGGCTTGGATTTGTGGTTGCGAATTGGCGGCTTTGTGGTTGCGAATTCAGAAGCGAGGTGGTGCACCAGTCGGCTGTTCGTAAAAAGTTGCGTACATTTTGCTCAACAGACGTTTGATGCGGAACTTGTTAATAATCTCTTTAAACAACACATTGTAAGCGAACTTTGTTGGCTCTCTGAGTCACGGAATGAATGTTTTGTATTCTCTACCAAAAGTAACCTCTCGGTTGCGCCGTCTGGTGGACTTGATGGCCGAAAACTGCCGCTGTAGGTTGGTCACGTGGGGCGTCGATTTTTACGCCGCCTATAGGGAAGACAGGGAACGTCCGAGCTTGACGGGCCTTACTACAGCGCACGTGCATCACCTTCGTAGCTGGGTGCTTCTGCACTCGGTCTGTACCTGGAACTCTGATTGGTGGTGCTCTGCTCGCCCCGAGTACCCCTTCCTCTGCTGCTTGGCATAAAAAGCCGCCGCCGTTGTCTTCATCGGGATTTGCGACCAAACAAACTGCTCGACTACATGCTGTCACGTCTCACTGTTTAAGTGAGTATTTTCTGAACCATTGTAAAGAGATTTGCTCGAGCCAGTGTTCATATTTGGTCGCAGATCCCCCATTCTTTGTGGGCGAACATGGGAAATGTCTTGACGTCGTACCGCGCCCGAATTGCTTCTCTCCTCGCACCAAGTTTAAGTCAAAGTCGCGATTGTGTTGCGGCTATCTGCTCCCGCGTTGTTGCTATCCTAGCGCGTCACTTATTCTCGCTACCGTTGCGACAAGTCTACTCCTATATTCGGGTGATGTAGAATTGAACCCAGGGTCCGACAAGGTCGAGGCCATTCTCGCCAATCTGGATGCCTTGGGTTCACAGAACACGAAGTTTCAGAGCGAAACCAGAGATCAGCTGAGGGATACCGGGAACAAAATAGATAGCCTAACGGAGCGCGCGTCAATCCTAGAGGCTGCTGCCAACGGATATGATGAGATAAATTCCGGTGTTGAAGAATCGTGCACCACAATTAACAGCCTGCAATACACCGTGGCCCCTCTTTCTGGCTCACTAGATAAGTTTGAAAATAGATCCTGAAAAAAGAATTTAATTATCAAAGGATTTGAAGAAAAAATGAAAAGACCCAGAACGACACTGAAAAAACAGTTCGCAATTTTTTTCGAGGTGAACTCTGTATAAAGAACCCATTGTCTAGGGAGCAAGAGAGAAGGCTTTGACAGGCCAATCATAGATCGTTTTCCTAATTTCAAAACCAGACAAGACGTTTTTTTTTCAAACGCGTGGAAGTGAAAGGAGCGAAATAGCGAAACAAAAGTGTGTTCGAAGATGATTACTCTGCACGGATGCGTGGTATAGGAAGCGCTTGTGCGAGTTTCGCAAAGTGCACCGCCAACAAGGTAAAAAAATATCCCGCCTTCTCCACGAAGTGAATGATGATGAGTGGGGCGAAGCTTTAATGCTTATTGATAAAGCCGCTGAAAATTCGCCCACACATCATATAAAGACTCGATACGTTGTTATAGGGGTGATTGTATATACACTTATATACACGATTTTTATTATTTACATACCGATGCAATTGTCGCACGTTCCCTTGCTGCCTCTGCTTCGCGGGCTCTCCCTTCGGGATCCGCTTATCGACAAGCCCGCTTTGCTTCGGCTGCGCGAGCCCTCACCACTGCCGCCGCCTCAGGATAGATGCTGGCGCTGGCTTGCGATTGCTGTCGATGCTGGCGTATTTCTTCGGCCTCGCGAGCTCTCCCCGCGGGGTCTTGGCGGCGGGCCCGCATTGGAGGCGGGTCGCGAGCTCCCCACTACGCTGCCCTCGCTTCCAAGTTGTTCATGATGAGTAGCTTGTGACGCGCCGCCTTGAGCGGCGGCGCGCCATCTAGCGGGTGACCTATGAAATATTGCACAGCTGCGCCTCTAGCGGTCGCCTCGAGAACTAGTGGACAGGGCGGCGGCTCGACGAGGTACTTGCCCCGAGCAAGAGGAGCTTCGCCCCTAAAAAGTACGTCTAAACTATGACAAGCTTTTAGTAGATACAGACCTACATCTATGATCCAGCTTCCGATGCCGTACTATTGTATGCAGCTTTTCCTTCTGATGCCGCGCAAGCGTCCTGTCCTAAATGACGTCATTGCAATAGCTGCCCAAATTCTATTTACAACAAACCCACGCCCGTGTCATTCCCTGTTGGCAAATTTCCGCAGTATATTGCCAAAACAGGACCACCTCATTGCTGCCCTCATCACGTGCAGTACGCACATAATATGAACTGAAAGATGGAAAGGACAGCCTTTTGTCATTTTACCCGGGTAACACAATATCTTCAGGAAGGAGAGAAAGACTTCACGTGTTGGTGGCATATTAATCGCTGTCCGAAAGTCGTTCCACTCTGCGCACGTCCCTGCTCCACCCTCTTTAATCGAGACATGATGGGCTCTTCATCGCTCCGCTTCTTCGAAATTTTCATGCGTTCTCGTTGGTGCATTCTATCGGCCCCCGAACTCAAACACAGAATTCTTAACAACTCTTTAGGGCCGAGCTTTAATATATTCATTGTTCCTATCCACGCATTCCTACTATTATGGCCGGTGACTTTAATTTTCCTGATATTGATTGGCTTAACAATCAAGTAGACAGGTCGTCCTCAATCAAGCACGAATGCCACAACTTCTTGCACGTACTGGGAACATTCTCATTGCAACAAATCGTTAGGGAACCCATTAGTGGCGAAGCCACCGTCGTTATCGTGTGTACTACTCACCCCGACAGCAATACAGAGAACGGTATTCACGGAATAAGTGACCACAGACTAGCAAAGTAAATTTTGACTTTATATCTACTTTTCGTAAGAAGTATAGGCAACACAAACCTATGTACGATTATTGCAAGGCAAACCTGTCCGCAGTCAACGAGTTCCTCAATGCGTCGCTGCTACAGGATGAACACTATTTCAGGTCTAGAACTGTGTAACAAAGCTGTATTTTATTTGAAGAAGCCTTGTTGTATGTCAGGAACCACTTTGTACCAAAACTACGTGTCTACCCTTAAATCCAGAGCCCCTGTTTACGCGGAGCGTAATACGAATTATTGGAAAAAAGAAACGCGCCTTCAAAGCTGCCCACTGTTGAAATCACTCCGCTGCGTGGCAAAAATGCAAACCAGCCTCGCGCATCTGCAAGGTAGAAATTAAAAAATCAAAGGTGGGGTTTCCCAACAAAACCCTTCCCACCTTGCTAAAGGCAAATCGAAGCAATTCTGTAACCCCATTAATCCTAAGAAACGTAATGACATCAAAAACCCCGCTTCAACAAACCGACCGTACCTGTTGGAAATGGCCGAGTTGCATAACACAGCATTCTTCGCCGTTTTCACCACCGAAAGCTCTCTGCGCCTCCACATGTCCCCTCTCACCCCGAGTGTGCCGTCATGCCCGATATCTTGATAACCTTCGAAGGTGTGGCGGGAGCCATACACGGTCTGCCCAACAGATGTAGTCCCGGTCCTGGTCAACTAACAACTAAATTGCTAAAATAACGGTACCCAAACCCGCGTCTTTTCTTTGTAAATTATTTCAGCAATCCATCGACGGGAAATTACTTCCTGGCGATAGGAAACTCGCTTTCGTTTTCCCCATTTTCAAAGCAAGGGACGGAACAGACTTCTAAATATAGGCCTATATCTATGACCTCTATAGCTTGCAAAATCTTGGAACATATCTTGTATACGCAAATTATGCGATACCTCTGTTCCAATTACCTACTTTTACCGAATCAGCACGGTTTTCAACGCGGAAAATCCTGCGAATCTCAATTTTGTGAATTTATTACCTACCTAAACACCAGCACACACACAGGTAATCAAACCGATGCAGTCTTCGTTGATTTTTCCAAAGCTTTTGATTTAGTTCCACAGCAACGCCTACTATCAAAACTAAGCAGTTTTTACTTTAAAATGAGCACAATCATGTGGATGCAAAATTTCTTATTGAATAGATTACAGCATGTCACAATTTATGATATTGTCTCTTCAGCTGTTCCCGTCACGTCGCCAGTGCCACAGGGTTCTGTTTTGGGCCCGCTTTTGTTTCTGGTGTAAGTAAATGATATTCCAGATTTTATTGCATCCAAGATCCTCTTCGTTGCTTATGACTGTGTATTGTACCGCGAAATTATAGACTGCAACGATTCCCTACTACTTGAAAACGACTTAAACTCTGTATGATCATGGTGCTCCAAGTGGCTGATGCGTGTAAACACTGAAAAACTAAGGTGATGACATTTACCAGTGTTCGCTGCCCTCTCTCCTGCGATGATTATATTTATGATTCCCACATTACACGTACAAACCATTATAAATACCTATGGGTAATTCTCACATCAAATCTATCAAGGAACGCCCATATTGAGCACATCACAACCAAAGCAAGTAAGACTTTGGGACTTCTGCGTATATCGCTTTACATGGCAACGTAGGAGAAAAACCTCTTGGCATAGAATACATTTGTACGTCCAAAGCTTGAAAACGGGGCTATCATCTAGAACGCTCACAAGATGTATCTTAGATATTGTCACAAAGCCATCCAAAGTCGCGCTATCCGCTTCATTCAACTTAATTAGACGACAAAGAAGTACGCTACTCTGAAACAACTTGAAATTACCCTCTTTAGAACAGCGTCGCAAAAATTTACTGCTGCAGCATTTTTTCAAGTTATACCGTGGCGCATCAACGTTTCGTTATTTGCATATCAAACCGGCAACCCACATCTTCCCCTGTAACGATTACCCGTTGAAAGCATTTCTACCCGTTGCAACGTACAAACATTCACCATTGTATTGAAATAAAGCTGTGGGATAACTTGCATTGTAACATTGCTGTAATAAGTGACTACGACGCGTTTGCCATGCCTTATCAAAGCTGTAAACACCCTTTTCCTCAATGCCTGTCAGTATATAGCAGTATTGCTTTTTTATGCTGTTCTGTATATCTGTATTTCTCTTTTATTTCCTTTTGTATTCCTGACCCCTCCATTCTTATTTGGTTTTGTGAACTGCACCTATAAGGGTAATACTCGTACCTTTTTTACTAAGTATTCTGCATGCTCGCTTTGTTTCTCGTGATCTGTATCCACCCTCGTGTATACCCCTGTTCGGGGCCTATGGGTACTCTCATAAAAAAGAAAACTGGAGAGCGGAGAAGCCAATTGTTTTTACGATTACGGCGACCGTGGATAAAATGAAGAAAATTCAAAACGCTTCCGGTGATCGGAATCAAACCAGCGTTCCTCGGGTTTGGAAGCCTACGTATATTCGATCGCCCCACTACACCATGGTCAAAGCCATTTGCTTTGGAGGAAGGTGCATGAATGTACAAAATTACACAGAAAAGTTTCCCTTCCGTCTAAGAACAACAATTTTTCAATGCCAGCTGACCCCCGCAAATTCCCGTAGTTAACTATGAAAACAGAAGTAACTTATTCACATTTTTCAACTGTGCTCTATAGTGGCTTGTTATAGGCATATTGGGACATAATATAGGCCAGCCGTTAAACATTATAGTCAGATTTTTAACAGCAATTTGGCATTCTCGTAACACTGCCGAGAAAACCAGACACCTCACTACAATAGCAAAGCATGCTTTTTGACGGTGTCTGAGTTTGCCGGCCGTCAATTCAAAAATTTCTGTCACGTAATTAATAATTATAGAAAGTGGCGGTGGAGTGACCTCTGCTGAATCCTTGTTCCCTAATGCCGGCAAATTAGGTTTCGTTGTTACCAGGACAAAATAGTCTCGTGATTGCATCGATCTCGTATTTCCTCTTGAAGGCCTCTAACCTGCGTCATAATGTCGACTCGCAGCAGTTCACGTTTTGCACCTCTGTCGCAAAGATCGTTTTACGCCTCCGTAGAAAAGCGGCCTTTGCTTTAGGTTTCCGTTCAAAGGATTTGCACTGCTGTGGTCCAGCTGCTTGGTTTCTTCTCAATTCTCCTGTGAGTGTTGCGAGAAGATAGGTGGACCCCAAGCTGTGCTGTTTCTCTATCCTAGAATCACTTGTGCAAGCTCCGACAGTTTTTAATAATATCCCCCTTCACTGTTATCATCATCAATTTATTTTTCCCTTAAAGGCCCTTAGGGGTATTACATAAGGGGGGGCAAGATCAGTAAGCAAGTTGGTAAAACATGGTTATAAAAACACGATTGACACACGAACACAAAAGGCACATTTATTTTTACATTTTAGGCGGTATTGGACATAAAACACACATGATTGACACACAAAACACAAAAGACACATTTGTTTACATTATAGGCGGTATTGACACATAAAGACACAAAGGGCGTATTTCCACTTGTTAAGCGGTAATTGCTATACAAAGAAAGTTGAAGATAAGCATTGCAGTCACTCAATCACTCCTCAACCCAACCGCATATACACAGTCGTTCATTTATACGGAGCTCAGTTGGTTAGCTCAGTTGGTAGAGCGACTGGTCTGGTTCACCGGGGGGTCCCGGGTTCGCATCCTGCACCAGGACGGATTTTTCTTCAACTACGAACTTTCTGAGGAACCTGTATACCTTTCCTTTGTAGCTGTATGGCTGCATTCAGGTGGATGTCAAACTTTCCTTTGCAGAAACTTACTCCAACATTGGGGATTTCTCCGAAATCTGGTCGATTAACACCACTCCTTTACTTGTAGTGGTTGATCAAATCGCTCTCGGGCTACAAACGACTAGCCTCCTGGTCATCTCAGTTGGTAGAACGACTGCTCCGGTTAAGCGGTGGTCCCGGGCTTGAATCCTGGACACGACAATTTTTTTTCAATCCTGAAGTTTATGAAGAATCTGTATAGCTTTCTTTTGTAGCCGTTGGCTGCATTCAAGTGGAGGTCAAACATTACTTCGCCGTCAGCGGATAGTGCACAACGGCTCTTGGGATATAAGAATTAACAGGACCCTTCGCTTTTTATATTTTTCGCGCGACTTGCAATATGTTGTTTTGCTACCTCCTCTCTACCTTCACCTATTTCCTTTATACTTCATCAATCTCTGCCGGGGATCCATTCATTTCCTCAGTGTGACGCGCGGCAAAAACGTTAGCGACCCTGCCTTCTTTTTTCCCCGGTTTTCCGCAGTGGAAAAAAGTAATCTTGAAAAGTTAAAGACATTGGCAACTTGGTTGGGATTGATGTAAGAAAGAGACGTTAAATTTTATCAGAGGAAAAATGACAGACGGAGAAAGGAAAGAGAAGCAGTGAGAGAAGCGAATCGGTAGAGAAAGAGGGGGTCTAGCGCTTGGTAGAAATACAAAAAGATAAGGTACCCCTGGAGAAATATTTGGTGGAATTAAAACTGCATCTAGCCATAATCAAACAGAAGCGGCGAAGGAAAACTTTTATTTACGTGGCCACAGAGGTAAAAGAGTCAAAACATTTCTTCCAGATCTCTTATCGCTCTCTTTGATGGCAAAAGAGATGGCCTCAAGGCTTACCGTTCTCGCTTCAAGCGAGCAGCACTCGGGAAAAGTTTCCAAAAGTAGCCACTGGGCGACAACATTGAGTCTCTGTCTGGTGGACGAAGCACTGGGTGTCCTTGTATGAATGTCGGCATGAGATGCGATGGCCTACGAAACCCCAGAGAGAGAGAGAGAGAGAGATGAAACGTTTATTTGAAATGAAAGGCCTTGATTGAACTAGGGTAGTTTCACTCCTTCCAGGGCCCCTGTTTCCTCTGCCCCAGTCTTGGCCCTAAAGAGCCGATACTTCTGAACCCCAGGGTCAGAGCTGGCCAGAGCTGCCTCCCATAGCTCATATAACTTGGTGTTGGTGTTTACTGAGGGCCATATAGTACGACAACCCCAGGATGCATGGAATAGGGTGGATATTTTACCGCACTTATTACATGCGTTTGAGAATTTCCCGGGGAACATCTTCGATAGCTTGAGGAAGTTGGCATAGGTGTTCGTCTGTATTTGCCAGAGAGACTGATGCTCTGCAGCTGTTAAGCTTTTATCTGGTGGAGGAAAGAGAGCTCTGGCTTTTCTTTGAATGTTGAGTCGCTCACAAAAGATATTGGGCAGAGGGGTTAGTAAGGTAGGACTACTGGCTGAGTGGTTAGTAACTTCTCGCACAGCTTGCTCTGCTCTCTCATTACCTTCAAGCTCCTCATGTCCCGGTGTCCAAATGATATTTTGGAACTTAGTGATATTTAGATGAAAATTTTTGTGAGCCTTTCGTGGATTCGGTCATTTAAAATATTTTGTACGGCTGTTTTAGAGTCCGTAATAATTTGGAGGCTTTTTCCTTGGAATTCTCCATACCTTACGGCCATTAGAAGGGTGCCAGTTTTGGCCTCCTCTGTGCTGGTGTTTGTTAATGTGAGGCAATCCCTGATTACTCCTTCTTGGTCGACGATGACCATTGGTCTTGTCGTAAAAGGCAGCGTCTGTATATACAACGTTTGGGTTTTTTTTTCAACTTTCTGCGTAGGAAATTGACCCTGGCTTTCCTTCTGTCTTCATGTAAGTGGTGATCCATGTTTCTTGGAATGGGGAGCGGTTTCAATTTCTCTCTGGTGGCGTTGCTTAGGTCTTCTTTGTCGATTGTTGTTTGTACATCTAACCTGGAGCCTACTCTTTGCAGAATGGCCCTGCCAGTTTCGCGACAAGTCCCTCATTTCTTAGCTAGATGGCGTGGAAGCAGGGAACATATTAGCTTCATGACTGTCTAGCTATTTGAGCGATGACTCGAACTGTCATACACAGAGAAGACATTCGAGAAAGGTCGGCACAAAACGGGACCATCGCGAGGCGAAGCGAAAAAAAAAACGAAAACGGAACCCAACATGCACGCTGTGAGGAACGTTCAATTACAATGACAAAAGAATCACCATCGTCGTGCGTTGTCACTCACGCCGGACTCTGACGCCTAAAGTCCAATATGAAGCTTTCAGCAAAAACGGGAAAAGTGAGGACGGGAAAGAGAAGTGGTGAGTGCTGATGAGGGTGGAATGCGTCGGTGACACACAGCCGTCGGGCACCCGGACTTGATAATGCAGGAGGGGTCATCTACGAATAATCCCCACGTCTACCGTCAGCAGATGATGAAGTCAGGCATCGGGATGCGACGACAATGCGTTCCCGATGCTGCGTTAGCTACAAGTGCGAGAGCCGGGAACACGGTGTACCACAGTGTACCTCCATTCGTGACCTGGCTCCGATCAACAGCGTAATGCAGTGACTGGCCCCTGCGTACGCCCCAACGTCTCAACCTCACTAAAGGCGCGTCAGAGCCTGTGCAGCTGTAAGCCGTTTACTCTGTTCCTTCGTGTAGTTCAACTTTTTTTCTTTGACTTTCGCTGATTATTAACGCCATCTTTTTTGTTATACTTGTCTCTGTCCGTGTGAGTCTGCCTTGGGTTGCTTGGGAATATAAACTCTGGACCTTTCCACAGTGTTTTTCTCGTGATTGATTTGTTTTTCTAAAAACCTGCCGGTGACAAAACAATTCTAAGGGTGCTGGTAATATTTTTAGTGCAGGGGAACCTGACGCCTCTTGATGATATGGCTACAGGCACAGATCAGTGCTTCGAAGCTCAGCGCCTTTTAAACAGGTGAGTATGAAGGAAGAGGAAATACCAGCTTTCATAGAACACGAACGCAGGACTCAACAGTACAACCCGAAGTCCTTATTCCGTTTTTTTTCTTTGCAACCGCTTAGGGCACTGCGCTGCTGATTGCCGAATTGTGGGTAGCACAAAGCAAGATCTGTGATCATACTAGGGTTGCAAAATAAGAATACACAGAACAAAAAACTGTTGCTTTCAAAATCTAGAAAAGTCAGCTTTCGTCATGCATTCCAGCTCGTCCCACTCAAACTGTCAAGACCAAAAACCATCACAAAACAAGAGGATACAACAACAAAAATAGAAAATCAAGAAAAGTCTAACGAATAGTCTCAGATTCCCACCATTCTAGACTGCGAACTTCACGGGGAACAAATTTCGGCTCTCCGTGACACCACAAGAAACACGGCGCTGATAAAAATGAGTCTGGTCATGGAGGAGCAGCTTACCGGAAGGGAAGCTCAAGTCGTCCTTGTAGACGGAACGATAACGTGCTTTTCGGAGGCTATTATTCATGTTGGGACCACATACTACACGTGTGAGATTGTAGCCAAATGTGTCCAGGAACCACCATACGACATGATTTTAGGAACTGCGCCTGGAAGTAGAAAGATAAATAACGAAATCAGCAAAGGAACATGCCACCTAAATGAGGTAAATGGAGAAAATAAAATTCGATTAAATAAAGAACAGGAAGACTACAAAGAAGCAAAAAGCAATCACCTCACCAGCGGTATTGGCGGTGAGATCTTTGAGTGGCGCCCCCTGGCTCTGACGTCGGCTTAGGGATTCGTGCCGCTGTCGTATGCTACACTCCGTTTGTGAGGGGCAACAGTGCCTGGGCTAGAAATCGCCCGCTTCGTTGCTGTAGTGCGTTAAAAAGCGTATTTCTAGCGACGCAGTTATTTTGCCAGCTTCTGACGCATCTGAATAATTTGAATCTGTATCCCCCACAAGTTTGCAACACACGAAGGGATAGAGAACAGCTTTCTTCAGAGTATCGGTCAGAAGATCGTGTGTAACTCGTCCTTTCTTGCTTATTCGCGAGGATCAGCGATCACAGCTTCTCGGTAAGTATTCAAAGTGCGTAGGCTTCCCTGCAGTATTTTTGAGATGCTCCTATGAAGACTCAACAGTCTAATACTACGTACCAAGCAGCGGCTTCTACG
Source organism: Haemaphysalis longicornis (assembly GCA_013339765.2). NCBI lineage: Eukaryota > Metazoa > Arthropoda > Arachnida > Ixodida > Ixodidae > Haemaphysalis > Haemaphysalis longicornis. Next base: position 93,668,934 of record CM023458.1, read on the forward strand.
CGCTCATCGTACAGCAGGAAATAAAGCGGCTTTCTTGTGTTTCTTTCGTTGTTGTCTTGTATCGGAATAATGTTTCTTGCTTTTTTTTCTGCCTAACGCATTAGTTTTTCTGCGCCGTCACCAACTTCTTATTAGGAGGTTTCGGGATGTTTGGGAGCCTCACAAAGGTCGTGTGGATATTTCCTTCATTTTGTATGGCATACATTCCCTTCTTCACAAATTGGCTTTCATTACGGCTGCGTGCAAGAAGGTGCATATCCGCAGCGTGTTTCGTTTATTCACATGCAAATACAATGAGAACGTTTGTGCTACGCCACCGCGATCGCGCCCTACACAACGTGGTCCACAGTACTCAAAGGCGGCTTGTGTGCTCCGAATTTCTGTCGTAATTATATCGTTATCATAACGAACTGACTCTCAACTCGAACAATGTGACATGATTACGGTGTTGAAGGCATGATATACTCGCTAACTAACGTAATAAATAGTATACCTGCATATGTTACAAGACTCGAAACCGAAGAATTCCAAGTAGCGCTTTGCTGCTTTTCAACCCTTACAGCCGCGAAGAACAAATCCTATTCTACTCGGGATGGCGTTCTATGATTTGAAGAAAATTACTTTCACTCTCTTGTCCTGGACTGAGGACCCGGCCCACTAACCAGATCGATTTAATTGCTAAACAGTTTTTCCCTCCTCCTCTTGAGTGCAGTTTTCCTATAATGCATATCCGAATATCGGGAAGATATGGCTGAGCAATATGTTCGGAAATATCCCTCCAGGTCTTAACAAACGTATATGTGTTACTATAAATTTAATGAAGACGTGACTCGTTTTGCTGAATAAACCTCCATCTGGTTAGATGCCTGGTATAGAATCAGCACGCGCGTATATACACACTGGGTTATTTGGAACTCAAACTACAGTTTTTGCAGTCTATAGTGCATGTCGGCAAACTTTCATGCCTTGACAAGGTAAAGTGGTTTGACAAAACGCGATCGAGCGTTCGGCAAGGTTACAAAAACTGTTTTACCTTACATATGATTACCGGGAATCGTGATGCCTTCTTCCAAAGCAGACAGCCCTGAAGGCCTAGAATTTGTTTTGGTCTTCCATTTTGGCGGTTGTAGGTTATTAGCAGCTGACTTTTCCTTTTGTTCGAATGCTTACATGAGAAGCTGACACCTAGCTCCGACTCTTCGCGCTCCGCACAGGACCGGCTTCGCAAGGAATGGGTTGGCGCCGGCAATGTTTCTCCTGCAGCGTTATCCAAAACTACACTTTAATTGACACCATGAGCTAGTGTATGCGATTTTAAGCCTATTATTATAATAAAAAGTTACCCACACGCCAATTGTGGGTCGGACAAGCATCAGACGTTGACCGAGCGCAAAGAAACAGCAGGGAGGGCGATCCTGAGTGAAGCAGACGACAAATACGAGAATTCCTAAGCTGACGTCACGGAGGCGCGCTTCGCAGCGCCGCCTGTGTTCGCGCTCACCGTCAATTTGCTAAGACAGCACGTGCAATGGCTGCAAATGAGGAAGCAGAACTTCTTCATCAACAAGCTGCTCCAAATGCGCAAGCGTTGGACATGACACCGGCAAAAATGTCCCGACAGCAAAAGAAGCAGCCATCTTGGAAAAATTGGTGTCGTCAATCGGATTCCGAAGAGCCCTGGCGACATAAACAAAGTAGCAGGCGAGGAGGTTGGATTAGAAAACGCAGTAAAAATTACGCCCATCTTCCCGCGAGGGAACCCTGATGTGATGCGACGCATCAGGGGGGAGCGTTTGGACTGACGCTGGTATTGGATTGCGTCAGTCCACTCGCTGAAGGGACTGTCGCTTCTATCACGTCTTCAGCGGAAGATCTTGCATGGAGGTATCGTCAAGCAAAGTCAAGTGCGAGAGCAACCGCTGGACTGATCCGGCGCCGTGCGCTCCCCCGCTTATATTCCCACTTTTGAAAGGAGAGGAGCCGGGGGGAGAGTCGCGCGCATGCGCACACATGCGCCACCAGAGCAGCGAAGCGCACACCCCAGCGTGTATGTATGAGACGGTGAGAGTGCGACACATGCGCGCACCCAGAGCAGGAAGCGCAACGCGCAACTGTTGTTATGATAATGAGACGGAGGAGAGTGTTGCGCACAGCAGTCGGAGAGAAGAACGGAGAGAGTTGCGCATGTGCAGTGAGCGTGCGGATAACGCCGCGACGGCGACAACGCCGATGGAGGGACATGCCCGCGAGCAAGAGCTCTATGCGTCGCATTTAAAAACAAAATACGTAACATCTTTTGTGGCGGTAGATATTTTGCCAGGTTGCAGTCATGCCCTAACGCCATCATAAACTTCCAGCCGTTGGAATTTATGGTGGCCCGCAAAGATTTGGATATACGCAAGGATGCAGCGAAGGGAATTCCGAGAGGGTGTAAACGCAAATTAACGGGTGCAATAGTTGGAAAAAGATAAGGATGTTCAAGGAATAGGCTGGTGCAGCTAGAAACATCGAATAAGGTTAAATACATTTTGCTAACAGAGTCAGCGGCACGAAAAGGATGGATATTGAAAACAGGGTAGTCTAGACCTTAAAAATGGAGCTTGCGAAGAGTGTCATGATAGGAAAACGAAGTGTTAGAGGAAGAGGGTACGTTAAAGTCGTAGATAATTAAGCTAGTAGGGTTGGTTGAATGTTCAAAATGGGGAAGAAGAGTTAACTTACGTGGTAAGCAGTGAACTAGATAAACGACAATATAGCGTTTCAGAATATTGTATGAGTAGATGGCCGTGATTTAAAATAAAACGGTTCATGTGAGCGGAAAAGACTTGATTATACGTTACAGAAGAACTGTTTTGTTACCTGATTGCAAAAATGAACAGACTGGAAAACTTTAGAAATTTATTTTTCTTGCACTATAGTGCGTCTTTGCTTTGGGCGTAAGGCTGATCTGAACCGTGCTGTGACAAAGTGACTGTGACTATCATTCGTGATAAGAGTGCGTGGGATGGACATCAATTTTGGAAGCAGTTTTCTGAAACAATGGTGCAAGAAATACTTAGATGATGAAGAAAGGGGAAGGCAAGATTTTTCTAGAAAATGGAGGAGAAAAGCAGACAAGACAGGAGTAATAATACCAGGACCAGGTGGAAAGACAAATTGAGATTCGGAGCCGCGTGGGAACCCGCTGCCTGGGAACCTGCAGGGCACCAGCGGCATTGCCCTTCTGGCCTCCTCGATCAGCCGACACAACTGTGCCTGGACAAGAGCGGCTGCACCCCAGCGGCCTCGGCACCGACAATCACGGGTACCCGCGCACCAGCGGTTTTGTCCCGCTGGTTTCCTCATCAGCTGAATGGCCAAGCCTTGCAGCCATGGCGTACCGGGGTCATCACAGCGAGACTGAGATGGCGCTGGGACAGTTTCGAATACGGATGACTGTAGATAGCGCACGATGACTTTTGTTATTTAATATTTACAGGATCCTTCGGGTTTTTGTTTGTTTTTCACTTCTAACTTGATTACACTGTGTCCAGAAAACCTTGTTTCCTAAAGGTTGCCGGCGTGACAGTCACAGTTCGCTGTGGCTAGAGGGCACCGGGCCTAATTACGGTGCGGCACGCTCACTTGCACGCACTGGTTCAACTTTCTTTTCTGCCGTTGGCGGACACCAGAAGATATGGCAGCGGGTAACAATCTTAGCACACACTCTATAGACGTTGAGTTAAAATTCCATATAAACTCAAATGTTCTTTTCACTTTGCACCTGAGGCCATTTTTTGTGCCGAAGAACAAAGGTTTCTCCCACCATGCAGAATATTATTATTTAACCTTAACAAGGACGACAAAATTGCCGGCGCCGAAATGCCTAGTTTCACCTCTGCATGACTCGGACATGTCTATGAAGGTTGAATCATATTCTGGAGGAACAGCTGAGAACATAAATACTGTAACAATAATGATTTCATCCAGGCAGATGCAAGAAACGTACGTGCCCACCTGACTGATGCAATGCTTATACATGCCTTCCTTTTTTATTACTGAGGGTTTCATCCGGGACGTCCGTGAATGTACCATTAAGTACCCCACGCGCAATTGGAGGGGTCATTTGCTACGTAAGGCAGAACTCCATGGCACTTACGGTTGAAGAGGATTTCTTGCATTGAAGTGGGCTTTTGCACAGCAATGGCTCGGTATGTGTCAAGGGCAAGAAGGTTCTGTAAAGCTCAAAGTTTGATGATGCCCTGCGTGCACAGCTTCATATTCCAGGCAGCAAGATATTAGCTGCCCGGAGACGGGAAGAATACTACCATAATAATCACACTTGAAGGCCGTCCCGACATGCCACATTTTTCTCCAGCGTTTACCACATCTTCGCGCAACAACAGAGCAAGCAGTGTCACCACTGCCACTCAATAGCGCATCGCGCCCAATGTTTGCCCGAACAAAAATGAGGACGTATGATGTGCGAACTGCGGCAAGGAGTTTCATCCTAGCTGAACTTCGCAACGACCCTCCCATGAATGATAGGCTCACTGCGTAAACTGCAATAGAGAGCGCGAGTCCTGATCCGCAATGCGTCGAGCACGCATCGACGCTATGAAATTTTCGGTCCCAGTTTTTGCCACACAGCGACGTCGCCGAGAACACCCCACCGCAAATTTACGACGCACGTGTGTGGCCACCGCTCCATACAAGGAACCGCTATGACCTTCTGTCCCGGTCACACAAACGAAGCAAGAGCCGGGATCATTCAATGCACCGCTGCCGTAACCGCAACCGCCGTCCGGCCCACATCAAGCAAGCTTCATCCACAAACGAAGAAAGCATTCGCAGAACAACGTTCACATCGATGCCTCCCACAGGCTCGCTCCATTGTCCAAGCGACCGTCGTCTCCCCAGCCTCACCAAGATCCGCTACAAGGCAAGCAAGATCCTCAAAGGTGAGCGGCCCAGCTAACACCCCCTCCCCAAATTATTAACACCACCGATTCTCAAGCTACACACGTTTAACCCAAAATACACTAACACAATACAAAATTTACAGCTACCATCCCCCACAGCAATTGCACAGCAGGTGCACGAGATGAATCAACAGACACTGCCTAGTCTGTTAGAGCACCGTATTTGGCCTCCCTTATTTACCACCTCTTGCCCCTCTCCAGAAACATGCTACAACAGTAACAGTGCTCCTCCAACTCGTAGCAGTGGAGCTCCTGCTCCGCAAGCGCCATGCCCCTGCCACCCCAGAGCCAACAAAAGCAGAAACATGTCTAGAATGCGCACCCAATCATCTCTAACCCTTTCATCCTCTTATAATATGGCATTGGAACTCTGGAAGTCTCAGCCGAAAACGCCATGCTTACATCAACACGTGGTCATCACCAACAACAAACCGGATATTATTACCTTACAAAAAACTTGACGCAGCTTTTCGTCCCGGGATATGATCACTACTGTTCAGCCAAGTATTATCCCGAATAGGAAAGGGACGCAACCGCTATCTGCGCCACCTACCATGCAATTACTTACGTAGACAAGACGCTCCCAACGATCCAACTGGACATGACGCATGTTAATACCTCTAAAGAAGAGCACGTAGCTACTACTACGATGGTTGACAGTCATACAATTAGTATTGTACACTGCTATGGCCGCCCAGACTAACAACCACCACGCTGTCGAACGTCCATACGACGTAAAAGGCAACTCGTGAATCAGCCTTGCTCCTATTGCTTGGAGATTTCAAGTCTCTCCACCCCACCTGGGGCTACAGTCGAACATCCCCTTTTGGGCTTAAACTGAACGAATTTACCTGCCTCCATCAAATCAACCTTACGAATGACACCCCATCGCTCACGCGGATAGGCTCTATTCAAGAGGCGGACACCGATCCTGATCTTACCTGGATTCGAGGACCGCTAATCGCCGCGCGGGACAACACCGAAGAAAACTCTCGGGAGCGGCCACAGCATTATCCAAATAAGTGTCCCCCTTACTCGGTCATCAAAAAGAAACCGCTCAAACAGGCCCACAACAAGTATAATAAATTGGCGGAATGTCCGTAAACACATGAACGAAATTGACACGGCATTCCCTATGCTGAATGGAAGCGACGTTATCTTGACAGTTGATACGTTAACACACTAAACGAATAGTCCCTACCGAATCCAATCCGTACATTGACCAGCACCTCCTCCACCCTCTAGAGAAAGCGCTGTGCTATTGTTTAAACGCTGAAAACGTTAGAAGCCATAACGGCATCCTCAAAGAACGCCTTTGCCGGCTCAGTCACGAAGACAACGACTATGCCGACAAGTTAGCCGCAAAGAATTGCCTTCAAGTTTTTGAAAGCTCAATGGTAAGGGTCTGGGAACTGTTTGCACACTACTGGGACAACAAAACCAAAATACCACTGTCCAATGGCTTTCATAAAGCGGTAGGGAGGCACACAACATATCACAGAAAGATATCCGTAACACATTTCTACCCACCTGTAGTACCACACGCATCAACATCATTTACACCGAATCAGCCCCACAAGAAGGGGATGAAGGAATCTACTCGGGCTTTGGCCCGGTGAACTGAAAATGGCACTGCATCAACTCACTCGCAACAAGGACCCGGGACCCGAACAAAATTACATAGGAAATGTTCCGCAAACGTGCCTGACGAGAAACTTCTCACCATATCAATCGCGCTTGGAGATCAGGAAACCTACCCCCCGAATGGAAAGAAGCTCATGTTACTCTCTTTCCCAAATCAGGAAAACCACACAACACACCCGCCAATCTCCGCCCTATCTCCATTACATTTTTGTTGTTCCAATACGTATGGAGGAGATGATGCTCGCATGACTGGAGTAGCACCAGGAAAAGAACGGCCACCCGCCAACCACAATCGTGGGATGGTGCTCGCAAGACTGGTGTGGCACGCGGAAAACAACGGCCACCAACAGCCACAATGCTGGAATTTCGAAAGCTTGTGAGCCCACAGGACATTACCAAACGCACTCATGGGTACGTATACGCGCCATCGTAGGAGTAGATATAAAAAACGCTTTTATCTATGTGCTACATCACGCGATACATCTCAGCCTCAAGAAAACTACACCGAGTATCCGTATTTTCAATTACATTAAAAATTTTCTAACAGACCAACCCATCGGCCTCTTGGTACATGGTGGGAAACCTTCTTGGCCATACCCACTTCATAGAGGCACGCCACAAGGATCCATATTATCAACAACGCTCTTCAGTGAGGTGATGAAGGATCTCCCCGCCAAACTGAAGGCTATCCCAAATTTTCAACATGCCATATACGCTCACGATGTCACACTCTGGTGTACAAAGTGTAGCCCTGGCGAGCAGGAATACAAGTTACAACAGGGCATCGATATCATCAGCGGGTACGCCTACGACCCCGGACTCACCTGCTCAAACGAGAAATCAGAATATGCAGTTTTATTGCACAACAGAACCAAGAAAGATAACCAATACTGCAACCTGATCAATCTGGCCGTGACAACTTACCCATCCCTCACCGTAGCCACATCAAGGTCCTGGACTTCAGCCTGCATCAAGATCCTAAAGCACAGAATGGGTCAAACCCATCATTTCACCACATAATTCAAAGTCACAATTGCTCCGCTGCGTGAGGCGACGCCATCAAGTTCTCCAAAAACATGAATTGTGCAAAGGAGTCGATGCCCTCGTATTCTCACGCGTCATGTGTGGATATTTGTATCAATGTCTTACCAAGACACAAGCCAACAAACTTGAAATAGCCATCAGAAAATGCATCAGCAATGAAATTGAGTGCCTGTCTACGCCCCCACGGCACTAATTACTGACGCTGCCCACCACAACACTCTTAAATAAAAAGCCTTAGGTTATCATGAAGCTCAGCACCACGACTAAATCTTCAATGCGCCCGCAGGGGCGCTTGTCTATTCAAGGTGACAGTAGTGGCGACACCGCAGACCCCGAGCCCATGTGGGTTGGACCCACCCACGCCCTCGGCTGTGCGTGGCTTTGCCGTTTCCGGGGAAAAGGGCATCCTGGTGGTTGAGCCAAAGCCAGGGTTGTTTTCAAACTTCATGGCCCCCTGGCAGAGGCAACACACCACTTTGGCCCCCGCTTCCCGTAGACGGTGCCCCCAGTCTGACCCGACCTGGGGGGAATCAGCCAGTCGCCTTTTCCTGTCTTCTCCATTCTTTTCCTTTCCTATTTTCTTACGTCACCCTCTCCTGTCATTTTCTCTCTTCCTTATTTCTCCGTTTTTTCTCCAGGTCGCGAGGGTTAACCCTGTGCGAAGGCTTCAGCCTAGATTCCAAGCATTGGGTTATAGTGGCAACGTACAGTTAGCATGGGCTGAAAAGCTATGCTACCTTGTTGGGCTTCCGTGGTGGGATGACTGGCCTTGCCACCGAATTCATTTCCATATTTATGGCTTCCTTCTCCATTCCACCCAAAAGAACTGATCTGCCCCCGGAACGAGGGCCGCACCGAAGAACTGTTTCAAACCGATTTCTAAGCCTCGTTTTCAAGAACTCTGACAACTTCCCACGCGTTCTAATCATGCAGTCAGCTGATAAGGCAAACCCCCGTCACCAGCAAATCTGTGTTTTTAGTTGCAAACGTTCATTGAAAGTTTGATAGGCAAAAACTATGAAGCGAAAAAGGCTCACTTCTGCGGGGACCTTGCTGATCGAAGTCAAGAGTAGAGAGCAGTCCAACACCCTTTTGAAGTAAACCAAGCTTAGCTGACCTTGAAATAACAGTGACTCCCCACCGTACCCTTAATAGCTGCCAGGTGTCATCTCCGAACCAGAACTATGAACGAAACAGACTCTGACCTGCTTGAAGGTTCTGCGCGAGCAGGGCGTAACCGCATGTGCGACGAATAACCATGAGACGAGACGGAAACGAAATTAAGACGAAGGCACATAATATTGAACCTTTGATAGCTGCACTTTGCCTGAGTACGTAAATGCAAGGATTTCTGCACTGTAAGACCAGAGCATACATCCGAACCCGCGACGTTGTTTCATCTGTCAGAATGTATGGGCACGGCAGCAACTCGTGCCGAGGAAAAGAAACATGTGCGAAGTGCTCTGAGCAGGACCACTCTGCAGACGACTGCAAAAGCACGCAACTTAAGTGCAGCAACTGTGGAGGACCCCATTGTAGCATACTCTCGCTCTTGCCAGGAGTTAAGAAAGAAAAAGAAATCATCAAACCTAAAAGTGACGCAAAATCTTTCATTTCCAGAAGCCCGTAAGCGTTATGGCTCTGCTTCCTTCAGGGAGGCTACGCCAGCGCGGCCCGCCGGGGGGCTGGGGCGGCGTATGGTTTCCTGCAGCCACTCACGGTCAGTGAAACGAATTTGCTGGCGCACCCACCCTAGAGGCACTGCCCCTGGCAGGCCAAATAAACTCGTGCATTAGCCAGCAAGCCCGCAGGCGTTGCACCTTGACCAGAATTGCTCGTGGGAGTGGCGCTTGCTGTCGCTCCTCGACAGACTCCGGCCGCCGAAACTGCGGTGGCAATAGGTATGGATACAGGAGGCCCCTCTTCTGCAGCCATGTCCAGCACTTCCGAAAAAGGTGGTGGCTGAATCTTCTGCCATCCCATAAAACGCGTTGCGGGATGGGCGTCGTAAAACCTCCTCCCGATCAAATGCCTCAAAAACTCGGACGAGACATGGATGTCACGCCATCTCGGCCTGCATCGCAGTCATCCAAAGAACAGCGTGGCAGTCGTTGGCCGCGGCAAAAAACCACAAGCTCCCCGAGTCACTGGCCCTGATTCGGGCTCAGTGACATAGGGATCTCCACCCAAGCAAAACCTATGCTCACCATTTTCTTCTAATCTTTTAAGGCAGTTCCAAAGCATTATCCTATGGACTGTAGGGGGATTAATTAGAAACCTCATAATGTCTACGAAATACGTCATACGTACCATCCAAATATCCTATACCTACAAGAAACACACTTAAAAACTACACAACCTAACTTTCTCAAACAATACTCGGTATTCAGGAGAGACAGGGACTGGTGCAGTCACTCTCTGGTTTGTAGCGATTGTCTTGCAAAAGTCTGTCCTCTGCTAACCTCTTGAGCTGGCTCCTGGCTCTCGAAGCTTGTGGCAGTCCCGATCCAGTTTGTGCTCTATAGATTCTCTCTGGATTACCGTCTATCAAGCTCAGAATTCAAGTCCCTCATAGATGAGCTCCCGGAACCCTTCTTATTGGTAGGTGGACTTTAATGCTCACAGTGAACTCTGGAGGGTCTCAATGACAGATGCCCGGGCTGCTTGCTAGAAAAGTTTTTATTCTCTTCTGGAGCTTGTTCTACTCAATAAAACAGCCGACCATTCTACAACACTACACACCAAACACATACTCACACATAGACCTGGCAATCGGCTCTTCTGTCTCTTTCCATCGTTGAATAGGGGGTGGATAATAATCCTTATGGTAGTGACCCCTTCCATAGTCATCCTGAAAAGGCATTAGGCAACTACCTACAGTTCCAACTCTCATAAAATGTTTAAGGAATCTGCTCCACATTGGTTGAAATTTAAAGAGATATCTCAGCTTTTATACAATCTTTAAGCCATGTGGTTATTGGTGAAGCCTGTAACTGATTACGGCCCATATACTTCATACCGCCGAGTGCTCAATTCCGCAAACATCTGGATGCCACACCTAACTCTAGGAGGCCGTGGTAGAATGAGGTGTGTCGGCATGCACGGAAGGCTCAAAATAAGGCATGGGGTGTCCTCGCGGTATCCCACTTCTGAAAACCTCATTTCATTCAAACGTGCGAAAGCCCAAGGAAGGCGCATTCGCCAGCAAGCCGAAAGGGAGAGTTGGCGCTCTTTTGTGACATCTGTCAATTCATACTCAGATACAGGCAAAGTATGGAATAGAACTAAAAAGCTTAATGGACGTAAAACACACAGCCTACCCTTGGTTAGCAGTGCGGGTGACACCCTGGAGGACCAGGCAAACGCACTTGCAAAACACTTTCAATATGTTTCAAGTTCTACTCACTACACGAATACTTTTTTACGACACAAATCATCCATGGAGAAAAAACCGATTAGAGATAACAAAACATCCGACGAACCATACAACTCGGAATTTTCTCTAACAGAGCTCTTGGTTGCCCTAAGAACATGTAAGGCATCAGCTCCAGGGGCAGATAGGATATCATATGCAATGATACAACATCTGCACACAGAAACTCTCCAAACACTTTTGCACTTATTCAATAAAATTTGGGCAGCAGGATACTTTCCGAGAGCTTGGAGAGAAGCGGTTGTAGTTGCCGTATTGAAAGAGAGGAAAGATGCCTCACTACCTGCCAGTTACCGACCAATAGCTTTGACAAGTTGCCTGGGAAAGCTTTTTGAAAAAATGGTAAATAGGAGGCTAATGTATTTTCTTGAATATAACGGCATCCTGGAAAGTTGTCAGGCGGGATTTCGATCAGGTCGAAGCACAACTGACCAGCTGGTAGCCTTCGAGTCGTATGTCAAAGATGCTTTCATCCACAAACAGCACTGTCTTTCTGTTTTCTTTGACTTAGAAAAAGCATATGACACAACTTGGCGCCACGGCATACTGCTTGATCTCAAGGCTTTCGGTGTGTCTGGGCGCATGTTAAACACTATTGAAAGTTATTTGTCACAGCGAACATTTAGGGTAAGAGTAGGGACAGTTGTATCCAGAGCGTACATACAAGAAAACGGTGTTCCCCAAGGGGGAGTATTAAGCTGTACTCTATTTGTAGTTGAAATGAATTCGCTTGGGAAATCCTTGCCACCCACAATCTCCCACTCATGTATGTTGATGAATGTCCATATTAGCTTTAGGTCTTCCAACCTGTCCATATGTGAAAGGCAAATACAGTTTAGGTGTAAACAGGCTCGCAAAATGGACAGAGGAAAATGTTTTTAAAACTGAATCCTCACAAAAGTACATGTGTTTTATTCACAAGGACAGCGTGGAATCCATCCAGAACCGACATCCACGCTGAATGGAGAACGGATTCCGTCAAGAAAGAACACAAGTTTTTAGGTGTTATACTTGACGAAAAGCTAAAATTCATACTGCACATAAGACACTCAAACAGAAATTGCCTAAGCACCATAAACATATTAAAAGTTTTGTTGCATCAGTCTTACGGTGCTGATAAAGGTTGCCTTCTACGCCTCTTTGTCAGTTTAGTTAGGTCCCGTATAGACTACGGAAGCGTAACGTACGGGTCTGCATCTAAAACTGCCCTAAAAAAGTTGGACCCAGTACTACATTTGGGCCTTCGCCTTGCCTCGTAGCCTTCAGGACAAGTCCAATTCAATGTCTCCATGTAGAATGTGACCACTGGTGCCTAGAGCACCAGCGTGCTTATACAGCACTGCTCTATGCTACTAGGACAATGTCGGTGAAGAATCACCCATGCAGTTCATTTCTGAATGACGGCATCATTTGCCCATTTGTATTTAGCGCGACCCTTCGATCCCTGCCCTTTATCCTTACGTGTCAAAGGCCTTGCAGAGGAATAGGGGTGTCTTTCGATGAAGGCATGAAGACCCTCCATCGCCGACGTAGTCCCGCCTTGGGGAATGTTAACGATTCGTTGCAACACATCCGTTAAACGTATTGATAAGCGCCAAGCACCTCGCGATTAGATCTTACAGCCTTTTTTACAACTACAACACACATACCCATACACCTCATTTTACACGGATGCCTCGAAATCTGCTTCCGCTATGTCGTGTGCTGCACATGGCCTGGATTTCGCCAGCACGATGACCTTGAACAAAAATACCAGTATCTTTACAGCGCAAGCTTATGGTATTTTAATCACGGTGGAGCACATTACACAGAACAAAATACAAGAATCAATTATCTACACAGACTCCCTAAGTGTCGTTACGCACTATATTCAATTAAAGCTACAAAAAATGTCCTCAATCACCTTTTTAAAGCTCTTGTGACTGCTCATAAATTACAACTAAAAATACTTGTTTGCTGGATTCCTGGACACCGTGGCATTCTGGGCAATAAAAGTGCGGTCCAGAACGTCACTTTGGCGGCCCTCCATAGTGGTGTTGACGTCGCGGAAATCCCTTACCTTTATGTGAAGCCAGTGATCCGAAGGGGCATCCGTAAATGCTGGCAGGACACGTGGGACACACACACAGACAACAAGCTCCACGCAATAAAACCCCACCTAGGACGATACACAACAGAAAAACAAAACAGATTCATTGAAGTATCGATTTGCAGACTACGCATCGGTCACACTTACGCTACACACGCATATCTTTTAAATGGCACACTCCCACCGGTTTGTCACAAGTGTGGGACCGGCTCTCTATCCTCCATGTGTTAATTGAAGTGCGCATCCTGCAATGAAGCCAGAAAAACGGCATTTCCTAAAATCTATACCTTCAACATCCCGCTACACACCGTCACTGTTTTTAGGAGATGAACCTATGTTCACAAACAATCTCTTTTAAGTTATCTTACAGATTTAAGTTTTTAAAGCTCATTTCGTACAGTGCGTGACCTCAGAGCCTACAAGCATTGAGCGAAGCCTTGATGTTTTCCTTGTTCGCACGAGGGGCCCGCTCACGTAGCCTGCTCTTCGGCTCGAGCTACAGTCACGTTCCATCCATAATCCCCTTCATCTGCCATTATGAACATCCCCATTTGTTTTAGTCTACGGGCCCTCTACACCCATATATACAGTGTTTTAGGATAATCATACTCATTTCATACATATTTTAAACTCAAACCTGACTATTGTCGGACCACTTAACGTAGTTTTGGCGCCCTTTGGTCGTAGACACCCTTGCGCCAATAAACACAAACATACATAAAAACTTTAATGCAAGCGCAGGAAATTCTTTGCGCCCTCGGGCACCCCACCGACCACCTCCCACCCATCACTGCCCCGCCGCCACACTGGGAGAGTATACCAGGAATCACTGTGCTACGCATACCAAAACACGAGTGCAGCCGCAGTTCATGAACATAGAGCATCTCGTACTCAACACCTGCTCGAACAAACTCATGACACCTACTACACGAACGCCCGTTTTGTCGACCATACAACGAATGCGGCATCGGTTGGCCCGTTCACAGCTCACGTGCGCCATCACGTCAACGTCCCCTCGCCCACATCTGCAGAGACTTAATCCGTCGCAGAAGCAATTACACTTCACCGGCATCGGACCAACCACATTACAGTCCGCATAAACTGCCATGGACACAGCGAAGCTTCGCCACGAATAATATTTCATCCATTGTCCACGCTCACCTGACAATATTCATGCATGCTCATCCCCACCTACACGCTTTCCTCTAATAGATCCGTGGCACCAATACATAGCGGGTAATGAACGAGCTCGCGCTCTGGCCCGCGAAGCGCATTTACCGGAAGGCCCTGAGCAGTGGCCTGAGGAATATTACCAAAACGAGGGTAGAGCAATGCATCACAAAAGGCGCCACAAACATCTAGGGCAACCTCCGCACAGCAAGAATGTGACTACCCTCCCCACCCAAATTCATGTCACGAATACACGCTACCTATATTAGACAGGTGCAGATATTGTCTCTCCCCTGTGATCTGTTTCTCCGCTCCATACAGAAGTCACCAGGCCGTCCGCACTGTCTGGTATGCGGTGGCTATCCGTACAATGAACATACATATTGGCGCTGTGCATACGGGGCCTAATTTCTTTCCACATTTGTTTCCGCGAACTCCTTCCCCCTGGTATTCCCTACTAGTGGTCTAGCTGGGCCGGTCGCCAAGAAAACGTACTGGCAGCCCCGTGGTCCCTCTAGGTTGCCCACATTGAAACTCTTTCTGCACCTCCGCCAAGCCCTCCACCGTCGGGGGACCATGGAACACCGCCTTCCTTCGAGGACTGACAACTCCGCTGCTCGGATTTGAGCTACTGAATAGTTTGATCTCTCTCTCTCTCTCTCTCTCTCTCTCTCTCTCCTCTCTCTCTCTCTCTCTCTACTCTATCTCTCTTCTCTCCTCTCTATTATCTCTCCTATCTCTCTCCTCTCTCTCTCTCCTCTTTCATACGTGTAGCGTCATGTCTGCTGCCCTCTAACCGCTATATTGATCGTTAAGATCGTATTTTGGTTCGGGTTTTTTAAACTATTGTGTGAACCTGGATAAAGCACCACTATCATTAAAAGGGTGTCATTTTACTCCGGTCTTCTCGCTGGCTAACGGAAAACTTTCCTCTCACAAAGATTGCATATCGCTCATGTACAGATAACTTCTGCATTGGAGGTCTCTTTTAAAGCCACGCTTTCATTTGGCTATTCAGCCAGGTATGAAGCATGCTTCTGGTGCTGCTGCTGCTGCTTTATGGCTCCTTGTACCATTTGGTGTTATATCCCAACCAATTCCTCTAGCTAGCTTATGCTTACCGCTGCTGCAGGACTCGGTACACGTCTGTCAGGGGTCGGGGTGGGTGCGAAATTACACCGGACATCATTCTCTTCCTCGGAATGCGTCCCAACAGTCTGCTGAAGCCCAGAACAGAGGGGTTGGGACCCCAGTTCCTGCGTGTATCACGTTGTTTGCCGTCGGAGCTGCGGACGTCTTCGCCAGCTAGAATAACTATTCGCACGTTTCTTCTCACGTCTGGTATTTCTCGAAGCACTCGCCTCGGTTTAGCGGTTTGTAGAATGAGCACCACGACAGTCGCAACAACAGTATAACTTTATACCCAATGACATACGCAGTTTGGTAGCAAATAAAGTACGTCACAATAAATGATTCCGGCTACATAGACTTGCACCTCTGCTTGGGATCTACCCAATCCTTTTTTTTGAAGATAAGCATAGCGACAAAACAATGCAGCTTCTCGTGGTACTGAGCAGACAGAAACACCTTTGTTGCTTGAGGGGGAACAAATGGTTGTCCAGCGTCACTTAAAGAAACGCGAAGGGGCTGATATCTTTAGCCTACTATGCTTAGACGGGGGGATAACCTCTCAACGTGTTAAGCTTCTCAGTCTTTTCCGGGACATGTGATCGTAGAACACCAACAGGTCCTGTTCATTACATGAAGGTCAATAATAAGATTCTTCATATTTTATGCATCTCGTTACCGTAAAGTGGGAATTAACAAGCCTTCTGACTGAATGTAGAATAAGGGCCCTTCTAAGGTGACGCCTTCTGACGAATCCTTCTTAATGACACTTCTGTACTGCTCAGAAGGGCGCTAGGTCATACGTGAAAACTTGGGCGAATTGGTGATGTATGTTCAACCAAAGCGAAAACTACGAGAAAAAGTACGGTAGCAAAAGAAGAGAGAGAGAGAGAGAATAAACTTTATTTCGAGGACTATCAGTGATTTATTTATTATTTATTTATTCTATCTCTGATACCCACAGCGCCAGGGCATCACAGTGGGGGGGGAAGTAACACAACAAAATAACACAGGGTTGCAGTTCGCCGCACACCGGCCCTACAGCATTGCAAGCGCACAAAACATCTATACAATGCAGATATACACCACAAATAAGCACCTATAAAATCGTTAGGTTTATACAACGGAAATAGAAAAACACTCAAAACAACCAAAAGCGTTGCACCAACTTCGAAAAGAACGAATCATTTGGTATAACCGATACAATGTCATAGGGCAAGTTGTTCCAGTCGCGAATAGTCTGGGGGAAAAAAGACGACCGAAACGATTGAGTTTTGCAAAAGTATTTCCCTTACCTTAAATGGGTGATCAGGTACGCTTTGATGTATAATGGGGAGGCAAGAGACAGTTTTCACGTACTATGCCTGTTTGGACAATGATAAATTGCATGATAAAGTTTTAATCGATTTTTTTTTTCCGGCGGGTTTACAACCAATCCCAGTTTAGCTGGTCTTTCGCTACGGTCGCACTAAATCCAACACCCGATCTGCCGGAAACAAAGCGCGCAGCTATATTTTGTAACCTTTCCAGTTTCTGTTTATCGCGGACTGTCGGCGGATCCCATACTGTGCATGCATATTCCATGATGAACCTTACGTTTGCCTTGTAGAGCAGGTCTTTAGATTATAAGGGGAAGTCTTTGCATTGCTACGAAGGAAACCCAATTCCCTACCCAGCCCGAGCTGCCACATAGTCAACCTGGCGCTGCCAGGTAAGGTTGCACGTAAAATAAACACCTAAGTATTTGTACTCCGTTACTTGACATAACGGTTCGTTGTTCATAACATAAGAGATTTCATTTAGGCTTCTTTTCCTTGTAAACCTCATATGAACTGTTTTACGTAAATTCAAAGTCATGTTCCATTTTGAACACCACTGACTGATTTTGTCAAGATCACATTGAAGGGCATGTAAATCTTCATCCGCTTTGATTTCTCTGTACAGCACGCAGTCGTCTGCAAAAAGCCTTATTCTAGAATTAATTTCGCAGGTCATATCATTTATGAAAATTAAGAATAAGAGCGGAGCCAAAACTGAACCCTGTGGCACGCCTGATGTAACGTCCGCCAAGTTTGACCGTACTCCATTTAGTACGACAAATTGCCTCCTTGAGTCAAGATACGCTCTTACCCAGTTTACTATCTGCGGATTAATATTATATGTAGTCATTTTGTCAATAAGCAAACTATGGGACACAGTGTCGAAGCTTTCTTAAAGTCCAAGAACACGCAGTCTACAGTTGATTTATTATCTAAAGCTTGAGCTATATCGTGAGCGAATTCGGTAAGTTGAGTTACACAGGAGAAACCTTTGCGAAAACCATGTTGTGCAGGGTTAAGCAGGGAGTTATCGTTTAGGTGCTGTACAATGTTCTTATATAAGATATGTTCAAGAATTTTAGAGGCAACGCACGTCAAAGATACCGGTCGATAATTCTCAACATTGTCTCGAGGACCCAATTTATGAATTGGGACTATACAGTGCGCTTCCAGTCGTGTGGGATTGAGTACTCGGCTAGCGATTTTTCAAAGATAATTTTCAAGTATGGGGCAAGTGATCGCGCGCAAAGTTTCAGATAGCTATTGGATAAGCCATCAGAGCCACCCGATTTGGAAATATTTAATCCTTCTAATAATTTTTCAATACCACGCGTGCTGATCTCGATGTCACCCATTTCACTTAGACCACTATAATGAACATGCCTATTTTTACCGCCGGTTGATAACGAGCTACTGAAAATAGAGCTGAAGTACTGATTAAGACACTGTGCCTTCCCTACATCGCCATGTACGGCAATACCATTTACAGATAAGGACGGAATGGACACAATGTCTTTTCCCATTTCTTTTTACGTGTTTCCAAAAATCCTTTGGGTTTCGTATTAATCGCGATTGCATCGTCCTGAAAAAAGACTCTTTGGCAGAGCGAATGGCCACTTAGGCCTCCTGCGTTATTTTTGCCAATTTTATGCGATGTTCCTTTGTAGGTGCCCTTTTAAACGTACCATAGGCCTTTTGCCTTTTATTTGATAGGTTTCGTAATGTTTTTGAGAACCAAGGCTTGCTTCTATTTCGTCTCGGCGTTAGTACGCATGAGGGCAGAAACTGCTGACACAGTTCAAACAGTTTCTACTTAAGCATCATGAAAGCGATTCTGGTGATTAGGTCGCGTTGATGTCTGTCAGCGTGCACTGATCAGCGACCTCGGCAGCCCTGGCGACCAATCGGGCCTGTAGGTCCGGGTCCGAGCTGCGCAGCCCGGCCTCCCACCGTTCCTCGGAGGGTATTTCGGGAAAGGGGTTTTTCGGGCAAGCCCAGGTGATGTGGGATAGTGTGGCATGACTGCCACATAAGCAGCAGGCCGAAGTGGGGCACAGAGCTGGGTGGATGTGCGTCAGGACGGAGGGATTAGGAAAGGTGCCCGTCTAAAGAAGTCGCCACGTGTGAGCCTTAGAATTGTGTAAAGTTTTGTCCGCCGGAGGATAGGTCAAGCGGGAGAGGCGGTAGTGCATAGTGATGTCGTGAAAAGAGACCAGGCGATCCCGCGCAGATCGCGCCCCGTGGTAGGGATAGAGGCTGGGCCCAGCCCGGATCGTGAGTCCTCGGGAGTGTTCGTGGACTGCTTCGTTCCCTTCGAGGCCCGAATGCGCGGGCGTCCAGGTTAGAAGAACTGGCTGTTTTAGGGGTCGGACAGTTTCCTTTCAAAAGTTTGAGTGCCGGATCTGAGATGCGACCAGGGGAAAAATTTTGAATTGCAGTTTTAAAATCGGAAATGATCGTGCTGGGAGTGGGGTCGAGTGTTAGAGCTAGGGCTATGGCCTACTCTTCCGCTGTCTCTCGGCGGTGGGACCGAACGGTGGCCTAATTGAGAAGTTCCTTGGCATCGCTCATGGCTAAAATCGTGTATGCGTCGTGGAATCAATATTCTGGCGCGTCGACATATACAACTCGCGGATTGTTGCCGTAGATCTTGTGGAGTGCTTCCGCTCGCTTTAGTCTCCTACTACGTGGTGCTGAGGGTGCATATTACGGGGCAACGGTTTGATTATGAGTTGGGAGTGTATTGACGCGGGGATGGGATGTAGTTGCGCGAAGTTTGTATGGTGACCGATACCCAGTTCTTGAAGGATGTGCCTCCCCGTGCTGGTTCGGGCCAGTCGCTCATACTGACTGAAGTGATAGCAACAGGGCACACGAAGCGCTTCGTTGGTCCTCTTGCTATAGTCTTTCGTTTCGTCATTTGCGCTGTGGTTCAACTAGGTCATACGTTCCTTGCGTTGGTGTTATGTTTTAACATAAAAAAATCACACATACGATATACAAGCTACACGGAAGTTGTAGCTCAATGAAATTACCGCTGATAATACATGCTGCTCGCTCAGTTATATTCTGCATTACCCTCCACCAACAAAAAATTGAGTTTTGCTGAACTCATATGTATCGCACGGCAAGCTTCAATGAAGACGCCATTTTGTATAAACAGCTCTTCTATTTTCTTTATTTGTACCGATTGGTTTTACTACAGCACAACCTCATCATGTGAAATTTGCTTGTAGTGCACAAAAAATTCTGTCTAACCATGTGACGTCGGGTAGCAGTCTTGTATCCAAATGCAGGGTCCCCTGATGCCTTGCCGGAGGAGTCCGTTATCGCAGAAGCAGTTTGTGTCGTTGTTTTTAAGGCAAATCTTAGACGTGTAGGTGCAGTGGCACTCGGTACATTTGCCATGCCTTGAAGGATCCTTGTGTGCTATTACCAGAGAAAAAAATAAACAGACACGTCATTGGTTTTAATGATGCCGTTCGCGAATTTCTTGAAACTCCACTCCAAAAAGATTTATTTCGTTGGCATACCAGACAGTGTTGTGTACACTTTCTCGCAAGGATTTTTACCTCAACAAAATCATACAGAAATTCTGAGAACTTTGAATTGCATTTTGAGCAAACATTGGTAAACTGCTTCTTTGTTTGAAGAACCTCCTGATGTGTTCTTAGAGCCGTTGATGAAAAATCTCAACCCTGACAACGCCTTCTTTTTTTTCATTGTGCCATAATAGAGTTTCCGCACTAAAATAAATATTCCTTCCAAATTTTGTCACTTTTTTTTCGGTAATATATTTATCGAACCTTTATTCGTCTTGCGCCAGTTGTGTGCCATGCTGATAGCACGTTCAATACATGTGTTCAATTTGAGAATGTTTTGCTTGTTTCTCAGTAGTTTTGTTAATTGTGTGGGAGTACTACAGCATGCAAACTATTTCGGTTTTTTTATTGAAGCTCCGCAGCTCTTTAATCTAGCTGTTAGTTGTCCATCGCGAGCAGAAATCCTCCAGCTGGAAAGAAAAAAAAAGATTTCTGCGGTGGGACCTGAACGTGGGTCCGGCTCTATGAAACTTCCGCGTGTCAGATTTAGCAATTGCTTTTTTTTTGTTTTGCTTAGTTTCAAATAGTGCGCTCAAATTTACCAAAAAAAACAAATTTAAAGATTGAACATGTTGGTATGCTACCACAACTAAATAACATTTTTAAACATTTTGCTCCAATCCACGCTGTGAAGGTGGTAAGAAAGGAAAGCTTTAAGCAACACCCACTGCATTTGCCAATGCGATGTCACTTGAATTCAAGCATGTGGCTCCACAAAGAGTGTAACCAGGGTTTCTGCCTGCCGTTACCTGGAATTCGCGTGGGCGGCGCCCCGAATGCAGGAGCGTCGGTCAAGGCCGGACTAGAGCAGCGGACGATGCCGCTGCTGCACCGCTCATACTAATACTGAGTGGAAACAAAAAAAAGGAAAGAAGTCACTTGGCCTCCACTAATTACATAGTAGTTCTTGGGCTTTATCCCTTCCAAGCGAAGCCTGGCTAGGAGCCAACGCCGTAGTAGAGTGCTCCTGAATAATTCTGACCACTTCGGGATAATTAGCGAGCGCCGAAATTTTGACACACGGGCGTTTGCACTTTTCACCTCCATCACTAAAGTGACCACCTAGACCGTGATCAAATCTGTGTAGTTGGATTCAGCAGCACAACGTCATAACCGCTAAGCCTTCGCGGTGGGTATTTTATAGTAGTGAATAAACACAGTTAAAATTTGTTTTATTGCAACGCGCGAGAGAATACAGCCGAATTTTTCAATTCTTTCTTGAAGTGTCTCTCCATCTGCATTAGATTTCCTAAATGAAATAGGCTGTATTATTAACTTGTGCGTGGCTCAGATAGATTGGCCAGATGATTCGTTAATATTGCGATACGTTATATCACTAGTTCTTGACATGAAGGTGTTACAGCCAACTAGACCATGGTCTGAATGGCAGCCCCACTTCCAACACAGTATGGGCAAAGCAGCAGCTGTTTGAGCCCCTTTAGTATCTGTGTCTCTTACACATAAACATTCTCAACCAAATTGCACGTACTCATCTAAACAAGAATTGCAAGGGGTTTTGAAATATAAGCACTGCGGTTATCCTTTCACAAATAACTTCTCCTGGTCGAAGCACATGAAATGCATATGTAAAAAACTACCTATATTCGGTTACCTTGGGCGATCTCTCAACCAAGCACCGAGGAACACGAAACTACTAATAAATGACTGGCTTGTAAAAGTGGCATTACCATTTGCATTTGGAGGCACTATCATCATCATGATCGCACTGTACCATTATTGTTAGTGGTGCCTTGGCTGGCGCCTCAGCAAGGCCATGCACCGATGCCACATGCCTTCAAACCTGGCCGGTCACTTGTCATCAGCACTCCCAGTTCAAAAACCGAGCGTACCCTCAATAAATGTAGGAGGCCGCAGCTCACTGAGTCCACTGTTCCAACCTACAATTGGTGGAACGGACGTTCTGTGCCTTTGATCCGACCAGCGGCACACCGCCAATACCGGAGTTCAAGCGACGCTCCCTCAGGAGCTGGTTTTTCAAGTTAGAGGCCACCTTCTGGATTACCCACGTCCGAATGCAGCCTCTCCAGCACACCGTTTTCTGGCTGACGTGTCCAGTTAAGGTCTGCTGCGTCCTTTCCACACCATCGCCCAGCGCAACCACATAAGATCTTCGCGCTGCCATGTCCGTGCACTACGGCTTCAGGGACGACCTGTTTCGACGTGAACAAGAAGGCGTACCGGAAGGTCTGCGCACGGTTCGCCACCTCACGTTGTTTCTTAAACGCCACTGGTGTCATCCTCTGTCACTACTGTAGGCCGCCTGGATACCAGTCTAACGCAACAGCCGCACCTTCACCAACAAAACTTCTAGCCGACGACGTCACAAGCGTTTACCGTCAACAGCCCGTCTTGCGTGCTGCTACCATCTCATGCGAAGCCTCTGGTGAGGGAATTGGGTCTGTCACTGCAGAATTCTTACCAACCTTGTCTCCTCATAAACCGCCGCGGCACGTCTCCACCCCGACCTTCACACAATGCCCTGCTCCACTGCAGTCCCAGCATGACAGAGGAGAGGCACGCTTCGCGCGCCCAACAACAACCCCGACGAACTCACCTCTCCCGCCTTGTTGCTGGCAGCACCGAACCTGAATTTGTGACTGCATGAAACCACTGCCCGTGCCGACTATGTTCCGGCTTCCCAACCACCAGAGGTATGCCGAAAAATCTATACTGAAGAGTTGGTTGCCACCGCATCTACGACTGCTGGGCTTTCCGTATCCCTGCGAGAGCCATCACAGTCCGATCGACAGAGGCACAGGCCGAACTACGTGAGTTCTTGATGACGCCACCAGTTGAGCACGATTCTGCCACGCCACCGACGCCGCCATCGATAGCACATCCATCCGCCAAGAAAACGAGTTTCGGCGCCAGCACAGAAGCGACACACACCAAGAGCTGTGATTGCCTCTAGCCCAACATGTTTGGCATGCTCACTGTCCACAACAATTGCTGCTCCAAGCTGGTACTCGTCGGCGTTGCCGGAAATTGGGCTTCCCGCTGTAGCTGTGGTCTGCATAGGCGTAATACCACGGTTTCATAGGCATGGTACCATGGCTGACCCGATGCTCCAATCAAAAGCGGGTCGAAAATTCCTCGTTGAGAACATAGGCCCCCTCGTACTGCCATCCCAACACCATTGTGACCCGTCGCAAGAGGGGTCTCGTGGAGCGCAAGTTCTACCGGTATCGCCACGTTTACACTGTAGCCCTGGCTCGCGCCTCTTTCACTTCTGGTCTTCCACACCATACACAAGCTAGTACCTCCTTGCATGTCCATCCAAGGTATGCTCAGGGCGATCTGATGACATGAGATGCGAACTTATCTTTGATAACTACCTGTTTTTATCTGCACATTTCGGTATGCCGTCTCAACGCGCTCCGCGCCAAGGGGCGCCCTGTAGTGACAGCATCACGATGTACATTCCAGGCGACTATTGTCGTCATGAGCCCACGCCATCATCATCATCGGCGGTGCCTGGGCTAACACGTCGGCAGTGACCCGCATACTGGATATCAAACTTATCTGCGAGCCTGCGCTGTCGCTTGCCTTTCGCAGGCGGAACTTTCGGCCGGGCCCACTCACCCTCAATATAGGTATCAGGCCACAGCTCACTGAGTTCACTGTTGCTCCTTCCGTACTCATACGACCGAGAGACAGACATAGAGAGTTGTTTTACTGGAAGGGAAACGAAAGTCGACTCCACCGATAACTGCCCCTCGCGATGAGGCCACATCGTTCAAGAATGAGTCTAGGAGGTGGATGGAGAGAAAAGAGAATAGGCTGAAAAAGAGATAGAAAGGAGCACAAGATGACGGTTTACAAGCCGCGCAGCATGGACACCACTTACAGCTTCACAGCCGGTCCGAGAGTTCCGTGTCCTTCAAAAACTACAGCAGGGCACGGTATGTGTTTTCCCGGTTGTTTGGTAACATTCCGGGAACAGGAGGTTTGAAGAGGTGCATGAAGGCAGTCCCAGTTTTGCATAGCAGGCTCTAAGCGCTTATCGAGACTAAAAATGTTGCGGAAACTCTCACAGTGCATACGCAAAAGGCCCTAATGTGGTACAGTGTTTGCAGGCGGGTGAAATAGCGGTGCCAAGCATTTGACTTCTTTTTACGCAGATGTGACCGACGAAGGAGGATAGCGTAGACGAAGGACAAGAGCGCAGTCAGCTTGGGTAAGCCCCCTCAATGGAAGCAGGTGAAGTGGCTTGGCGGACGCAACTCTAGGGTCAGGGGGCATGCTTTGGAGGTCCCTTCAGATAATGGCACAACGAGGTAAATGGGCCTGATTGCCTCCCTCATCGAAGTGAATGAATATTGCGCTTATTTTGCCAGGCGATCAGCTTCCTCATTTCTCATGATACCTAAGTAAAGTAGAAAGCTACTGCAGGATGGATGCCAAGGCCTTTGGCGCTGAGGCTCCGCTGTTTGCTGGCGAGACTTTCTAGAGCGAGACAGCTGAGGTGGCTTCGGTCAAGCTTCAGGAGGGCAGCCTTCGAATCGGAGAGGTTGGCTACTTTCCGTTGACGAAATTCTGCTCGCATTCCTTAATGATGTCCGTAGCCAAGTGTAGGCGCACCATTTCGGCTGTTGTGGAGCTGCTGGACACAGGCAGGCGGCATTGCCTGGATAAAGCGAAGGCAGGCGCTGCGAATGCGGCAACCGCCGCCCCCTTGTGTGGAAGCGCGGACCGATCGATGAATATAAACGGGTGCCCTTCAAGGTTCTCTATGCAAGCCGCTGCTTCATGTCTTAATTCACGCAGTAGAGTTATTCTGTTTGAGGACACGTGCAGTAGAGTGGCACTTATGGTTATCTCATTTGTCCCGTGGGGAACAGGAGGCATGATCTGATCCATCAAGGGGTCGCCAATCACCGTTTTAAAGCTACGAACAATCATACCCATTCAAGAGTCAGGTCGTTCTCGTGGCCGTTAGAGGGATGCGCCTCTCTCTGGAGCTGTAAGGAACCGCTCGACGTGATTGAGGAATCGCCGTTGGACGCTGAGTGTGACGGGCAGGCACCGGCTTCTTCAAGAGTGCCAGCGCATTGCGACGAGCGTGGCAATCCTAGAGCGGTCCGAAGTGCATTACTGTGCTTGGTCTCCAGTCTCCTTCACCATGTATGCTTGACGGTGACAAGGAGCATAGCGTAGAGGACTGCGATGCCCACCACTTTATCAAACCTTTGAAGTGCCCAAGTGTATGAGCACCCACGCCCCTTGGCGAAGGTTACTCACGAAATTTAACATTGAATTCAGGAAGCTATGGTGTGCTCCGCATTCCCTTACGCTGTGCCCCTTGTTACCGTGAAGCCAACAAGGTGGAGGAAACTCGAAAACGAGCACAGGAATGCACTTCGGACTGCTCTAGGATTTCCACGCTCGGCGCAATGCGCGAGCAATCTGGAGACACTCGAATATACATGTACCGCGTAGGACCCTTACCCACAGGGCGATGTCAAACATATTTGCCATTGAAAAGAATGAAACCCGATTTCTATATCGCCAGAACGACGAGACTTATAATTCATTTTTAGCGCTGGTACCTTTTAAAGGTCATTTAACACTCTTTAAACTTTTTTTCTATATCCGAAATGCTTCAGAAAGTATTCAAGAAACTCATCCACGATTTAGAACAGGTCACGAAGTAGCTGAGCTAAAATTTGCCACTCTATGCGCCTCAGATAACTCTGCAAATTGGTGAAGAAAGTGCCCATTCTACTGTTTCTCGTGCTTGGGGTTCTTCTAGAGCTCGAATGACCTCAATACAGTAATGTAGCGGCTATTGGCCAGATTCGTTTCGGCGGCAGAGATAAACGCATTGGATGGCCACGTATAAAACATCACAAATCGACAGCGGAAACGAATGGCGAATCTTCTCCGACGAGCCAATCATGACTGTCTGGTAAGTGTTAGTGCGAACTATAGCTTTCTCTATGCTTCCATGTCATGTGTCAGCCCCCCCCCCCCCCCGAGAGGAGATGCATGAAAACCCCGAAAAATAGAAGAAAAGAACAAAGGAACGAGAATTTTGAAGTGCGCGCCAGGAGAGCACCAATCAGCAAGCGCCAGCGCCGACGCACCGAGGAATCATGGGCAAAGGTGGCAGCACACTGGTCGGCCAATCAGGGAAGGCCACGCATGGGACAAGTGGCGAGATGGCCATATAAGGACAGGGAGGAAGCAAGAAACCGAAGAAACCAGGAGGCGGCCGGAGCACGTGCGCTTCAACGAACGAGCCAGGGGGACACGGCCAGGCCATCGACCGTGCCATCCGAGCCTCGGCGGGAGCGGGCCGACTGCGCATCGGCACCGTCATCCTAGGTGCACCACGAACCTGTGTCTTCGTGGCCCCAGCGGCATCGGTCGGGCACCAGTGGCCAGCGTCCACGCTCCGTCGACGTTCGTCTCGACGGCCCCGAAAAGCGACGTTCGGGCCACGCCTACCTGAGACCTCCAGCGGCAGCGGCTACCAGGGGGTAGCCACCGAGGAAGCACGCCGCCGCAGGGATGACCGCGCGCGTCGAACGCCGGCATCAAGGACCTCCAGCGAGAGCGGCTACCGGGGGGTAGCCACAGAGGAAAGAAGTGAGGACGCGCGGAGCCCACGCCGTCCAAGGATTGACCGCGCGCATCGAACGGCGGCACCGAAGCGAGACAAGGACGGCTACCACCAAGTCGCGGCCACGCAACGGGTGCGACACGTCAGCGCCGACGACAGCGCGGTAGGCCAGTCCAGTAGGGACGCAGTTGTAAGGGACACAACTGGGGAGTTGTGACACCAGAGAAATGAACTTGAACTTGATTAAGGAGTGTATTTGAACTGATAGCGTAGGACTTTATGGTAGGGACTTTTGGGTTTTGATTTGAATTGTATATTGAACTGTTGAGTTAGGGGTTTGTATGTGAGTTGTATTTTGGGATTGTAGAGGTTTGAGTGTTTATCGTTTGCGTGTAGTTTAGATATTGAGTGCTTTGCCTGAGGGTTTTTTTTGTGTGTGTGCATTAAATGTGTGTTATGTCAAACTCGCCAACGGCTTCCCTGTGTCCATTGCTCCAAGCTGGTTAAGACCACCCCACCATCCGTTCACGTGACATTCCACACGCGAAAAAAAAAGAGTGCTAGCGTTCATCACTACTATTGCAGAGTCCCCGTAGGCCTAACCACCTCATCTGTCCGTCCTGATATGCAAGCCTTAAACTTTCCCCTCGCACTATTCCTCTTCATATCGCCTCTTCTAACCCTATGGGATATAGGCCTACCTCACAAAAACCAGAAGCAATCATCCCCTTAAAGGGACTCTCCAACAATTACGATGGACGCTTAACTTATTCCTTCTCGTGTGGAAGCACTACGGAAACTATGACTACCGCAGCATGAAGGGAAGCTGCGTAATTTGCTCTTCGCAGCAGATACACCTTCCGTTTCGGTTTTGGTTTTCCGACTTTGCTTTTAATGTGGCTATCAAATGCGTTCATTTCTGCCCTGAAGGAATGCCGTTTAATAGCACTACGCTGCTGTAAATACGGAATTCTAGCGGTAGAAGAACGTTATGAATCGGCAAAAGAGGTAAATCTTTTGAACACTTTTTTTAGCTTACCTGGTGGCATAGAAAAGCTTACCTATCTCCAACTGCTGTGCTTATCCCAGGCTATTGAGCATTACTTTAGTTTTCTGCGTATAACTTTTCAGGCCCATGATTTTACTCTGCTTGTCCAGTGCCGTAGGCATGCTTTGCAATTCATCCCCCTATTTACTTAGCAAGGCCACGTCATCAGCAAATCTGAGGTTGCTGAGGTATTCTTTATGAACCTCTACGCCCCCCTGTTCCCAATCCACTGTTCTGAATACATCTTGTAAACATGCTGTGAACAAGATTAGAGAGAGTGTCTCCTTGTCCTACGCCCTTCGTTATAGTTATTTTGCCGATCTCCTTACGGAGGACAATAGTAGCTGTGGACCCATTGTAGATATTCTCTATTATTCATACGTAATGCGCGTCTAAACCCTGATTCCGCAATGCCTAAATGACGGCTGAGGTTTTGACCGAGTCAAAAGATTCCTCATATTCTATGCAGGCTATATATCGGGGTTGAGTATGCTCCGCACATTCTTCTATCACGGATGTATCGTGTGAATATGGTTTATTATTGAATAGCCTTTACGACACCCTGATTCTACAGTAAGTTGACTGAAATCTAAGGCGGCAGAAATCCTGTTAGCGATTACCTTGGGGAGCATCTTGTGGACGACTGGCAGTAAGATGATCGTCTTGTAACTTTTAAGCAAAGCATTCTGCCTTTACCAGCGAACGGTTCTTTCGCTGCGTACACGCCAAAAAACTCCCAACGCGGCGGAGGCGACAGCGGGGGGGGGGGGAGGGAGGGGGGGGGGGCCGCTGGAGGTGAGGAAGGAGGGTTACACTCACGGAGCACACTAAAGATAGCGCAGCGAATTTACCCAGCGTTCCATGCGCGGAGGTGCCAGCTCACCGCCGGGCGCGTCGGTGATACCGCTTTGTCGTCTGCTTTAGTGACGGTTGTTTTCTGCCTGTTTTGGCGCACCTTCGCACCCATTGCGCGCTTTCTTCGCAAGGCTTGATTAACTTGTTCGACAGCCACTCCTGGGTAACCCGGACCCGACACAATTAAGTAGTCGTACAGCGAAGATACGTTAAGGACTGGTTTGCAGGCCACGAAAACAAAATCAAGCGACCACAAACAGACATCTGCCTGCTAGAGGAACTGCTTTTTGCGCACTACTTTCCAAGAATGGGACTCCGTTTTCTTAATTCGTGAATACCAATTCGGTTGTGTTTCAAGGGGGATTACAAAAGCCGAAAGGAGGTACTGGTTTTGATAAATAGCGATTATAAAAGTTCGCTCAGCTTTATCGCAATTCTCAAACTGAATAAACTGAGTAGTTTTAATCGGCATAAAAGGGAATCACAAAGCTCACATGCCGAATTGTTTCGGTGTCGGCACTTGTGTCGCGCGGTGGTATAGCCCCGAGCTAGCTCGTCAGGATGGCTAGGTTCCGCTGTCTCACCCTTCGAAAGGCGCTCCTCTCCATTTTCTTTCTTTCTGCCGATGCACGGTCGGAATTAAAGCGGTAGCGTCCGCCACTCCATCCAGCCGTCGCCGACGCTGCGGCGTTTGGGAGAACGTCCCCACGAATTCCAGGTAACGGCGAGCAGAACTCCGGTTTCGCGCTCGTAGAGCCACGTGTGTGAATTCAAGTGACGTCACATGGGCAATTGTTGTGGGTGCCGTTTAAGTATTTGCTTTCGAATCTCCTTCACAGCGTGGATTTTTGCCGATTTTTTCAATTCCTTCTTGTCGTCTTTTTTATGGGTTAGGATGATGTTCACGTCCTTCTAAGGTTCCGGTACACTCGTGGTGATAAGGCAGTTTGCATATAGATTTGCTATTCTTTATGCTACATTTTGCCCGCCATCGTTCAACAGGTCTGCTGTTAGATAACAGTGACTATAAATAAAGCAGTATAATGTAATCATTCGTCCAACGTCGTGCATCCTTTGTCTGACCAGAGTAACACAAAGAATACCTTCTTTTACCTCATAGTTACCTGCTGCATGTCAGCATTAAAAATACAGCAGAGCCACTTGCTGCTACTGCCACTAGATGAAACGTTGAGAATTTGTTGTGCTCCCGGAAGTTTCTCTAAAACTAATTCATAGCATTATTGTAAAAGATGCTGATTTTATCATCATTTTTTATCCTGGTGTCACACAACAAATTAAACTCCTTAGTTCTATTTATTACATCTTCGTGTGCATGGTTTTCTTCTGCTTCGTAATAACATGAATAGTATGTAATGTTTCGCCCATTACTAAAACTAAAAGTGGAAAAAACTTGTGCCAATGCTCAAAAGACTGATTCCGTCGTGATTGCAGTATTTTCTCTATATGTACTAGTATTTGTTTCGATAACATCACATTTGTGTTGACAAAAATAACTTTTTTGCGTTAAACAGTGCGTGTGCGAAAATATTATTACAATTACGAACGCATGCTGAAGAAAGGAAGATGTTCACCAGTGATATATCATCATATCTGCAGCGACGCTGTAGCTAACAGAGCTAAAAAATGAATAAGCTTGACTCTTCAAGTTTACGTGAGCAGTTCACAATCGAGTGTACAAAGAGAGCCAACTTACGCGGACAAAACGCAGATTTTTATTAGGTGAACATCTACCATAAGTCTGAATATCTGTTTCAACCTCACGCTACCAGAATGAGGCTCAGTATAAATATGAAAGCATGGTAAAGGGTAAATATACACCGCAAACTTACATCCATCGGTTGTGTAAAATGAGCATACGAGCGCCACGAATAAGAAGAACCGCAACAAGACCGCCATTGCTGTATCTGATTCTAAATTATGAAAACAACATGCCAGCGGCTAGCAGACGCCGTTATTCTTTCGCCGTAATTGTAAAAAAACATTGGATCTGCTTAGTAAAACAAAGATGCTACACGTTGTTGCGTCCAAGGTTGTGCTTTAACTACCGCTGCAATAAAAAACGTAACGAGAGAGTTTTGTTTAGATTAAATCTTTTGTGCACATTTTTTATTACGCATCTTGGTGTTATATGGTCACGGCAGGCTGTGTTCTATTGCGCTTTAGAACTTACGGCAGAAAATGAGCATATCATTCGGCAACCATGCGAAACCGACACTAACAACTAACATGATCTGTTGGTGAAACTACATGAAAAATACAAACGACCACCCTACTGAAGTATCTGGTTCTTTCCAGTGAGTTCTTTGCATTTCGATGTCATGCCATAAAGAAAACCTTCTCATAAGAATCGAAACAAATGAATCGTAACTGCCGCACGCTCACGTGGCGGCCTAATTGATTTGTCACCTTCGCCAGCTCGGATTCGCGCGCAATACGATCTCCAACTGAGAGATTACAAAGCTGCTATTGTACAAATTGCAGGGCGGTGGTAGCGCTTGTGTGGCTGTCCTGTAGGCCTTCGTGATCTCGTTGAAGCTTGTCATGCGATCCCTGGCACTGAACCACAGTCGTCCGCAGTCTCCCGCGGCATGGTCTGTTAATTATACCGCTCGTGAGTGTGCGGTCTCATTACTGTTGTCGTTGTGTCTCCGAAACCTTCCCTGCATGTTCCAAGAACCACTTGATTCTAATATGTCTGTCGCTTTCGGTCTTAGGTGCAACCACGCTAGGAAGGCTCTTTGTACACAAACAACACTCCTTACCAGAGAAGCATCTGGCCACCCTGGTGTTGTAGTTGGTCCCCAGTTCCCAAGGCTTAAGAATGAAATTATCGGTTCCCCGTGTCCAGCAGCTCTGCAGCACCACACCACGGAGGCAGTCAGGCCAGCGGTAACGCAGAGGGTGCTAACATCCCTGGGTTTACTCAAGCCGCCTTTGGAACTTGAACTTTCAACGTTCAACGCGCGATCCCTGTGTAGTGAGGGAAGCTTAGTGCTACTAATCCAGTAACTGTCGGACATTAAGTGGCATATGATACTGTTACCAGAACTTATATGAACAGAATAAGGGCCCATGAAGCTGACTACTGCAGATTCCTATTGCCTCAAGAAATAAAAGAGCGCGGTGGAGGCTTCTTAATTCACGGAGAGATAGTATGAAAATGTAGGAATTATGCAATCGTTAGGGTAAAGATCACCAATAATACAGAGTAAACATAGTACACGCCCATGCGACTATAGCTAGGTACTAAGATGAAACCGTAGGCCTTTTCTATTAGGACTAAGAATCAGCAATAATGAAAGGAACAACTGAGTTCGCGATTGTGATGAGAGACTTGAACCAAGATTATGAGTAGCAAATGAGAGAAAGGTCAGTAGAAAATGTTAGAATAGGATCACAAGAGCGGAGAAGATGGACGAGTTCTATTTGCGAAGAGAAAGAGCGTGAGGTTAATGAAACCATTTTTCTGCAAGCGACACAAAAGGAAACCGAATTGGAAAAGTCCCAGTGGTATCACAATAAACGGAATAAACTTAATTTGAAGTGAAAATGCGGCTGCTGTGCAGTACATGTAACTGCTAGGCAAAATTAGGCGCAGCAAACGTTCGATGGGTAAGGTGCAAACTATGGCCGGATCTCCAAAGGGAACGTGCTAATTACGGTAAACAACGTACTAATTTACAGATACCATGGCTCATAAATAAAATTGACGAAATATATGATGGTAGCGGACGGACTTGAAAGGAACTCGTAAACAGTGCGAAACGTAGCATTAAGTCTTCCAGAGGCAGAACGCATAAATTATAATAACCCTTCAACATAAATTCGCTTTTTAAAATGGGTATAACGAGGGTAATGTAGTGAGGCTGAACAACCACCGACAACGGCTATCACAGAATCAGCCGAAGCTGCGGAATAAGCAGCATGTAGGAAACGACCTAGAAATCTAACTCAGAAAACAACGCAACTATTTACAAAACCTTAGGGCATAAAATGTTTAGTATGGCTGATCCTTTTCAATTGGCAGAGTTGTGTACATTGATTAACAGAAGCAAAGCCGTGACATCTATCCGTACAACATTGCCAGCGATCGAGCAAACGCTAGAAATAAGAAGCTCAAACGAAGTTACGAAGAAGACACTTATCCGCAAAGACGCAGCATAGGCACCGAGATACGAGCAGAGTAACACTACGCATTGCACGGGTGAGAGAACACGCGGGCGCAAAAATTTTACGCCCGGAAATTTAGACCAAATGGGAACTACTGAGCGTACTAGCTTGTTTTCGGACGTCTCACTAGAAACTAAAAAGGAAAAAAGGCTCTCAAGAGTATAAAATGAAGAAAAGCTGCAGATGGCAGCGACATAAGCGTGGATCGTTTAGAACAGGGAGGAGATAGTGTACGCGAAAAACTTTGTATTTTATTTCTAAAATGCTAAGGACTCTCAAAGCGCCCGTAGCCTGAGGTTACGGCGATATAATCTTGATTACAAGGAGGGAGAATCCAAAGACCCTGAAAATAACAGACGCATCACCAGCCTAGTCTGATTAGCGTACAAGCTGTTTACCAAAATATTGCATACCAAATAAGTGACAACCTAGATTTGCAAAGCACTAGAGAGCAGCGTGGGTTTAGGAAACGGTACTCTACAATGGTCGCATCCATGTCGTAAATAAAGTAATAGAAAACTCCACATAGTACACTAAACCATGTTGCGTGGCACTGAGAACACGAAAAAGCGTTTGATTCAGTGAACACCGCATAGTGCTGGACCTACAGAAGTAAAGACGGCATATATAAAGGATATAAAGGCAGGGTAATTCGTCTGAAGGAAAGCGATAAATTTCCGGTCCGAAAGGCTTACGATAGAGAGGTACAATATTACGAAAAAATGGTCCACAGCATGACTGGAGAGGCTGTTTAGGAAGGTCGAGTGGGAAACCACAGCGATACAAAAAAAACGGCAGAATACTTCAGCCATTACAGGTTCGCAGACAAAATGGTCTTTGTGAATCTGCAGAACACCCGCAAAAACGCTTGCGGAAATAAAATCAGAAAGCATGGTAGTGGGGTTACAAACTTACAAATCATCCTAAAAAGGTTGAAAAAACATGCCGAAGTCCCCCTTCTTAAGCATACGTAACGAAACGCGAGAACAAGTACAAGACCAGGTAGTCAGTGCTGACCCCGACCACTACAAGAAATCAGGCACAACATATGTATGGCACGGGGTGCGCTCTGCAAGCACTGCTAAAAAATAAAAAGGTACGTCTACCACCCTAAAGAAGTGAGTAAAACCAATGCATCCTGACGGAGATGACACATCAATCAAAATCTTGGAGCTTTACTAAGCAACTGGAAAGGAAACTTAGTTTGGCTCGACGGGCAACAGAACGAACGTAAGGGTAACAAAGGCGGGAAACAAGCTTCCTGAATTTGAAAAACCAACACGAGTGGAAGATATCACAGTTCAAACTTAGAAAAATAAATTACCTGAGCTGCCCATTTAAACAAAATAACAACGGGTGGACCTCCACGGAAACTCATTGGATGGCGAGAGGCGGATCTGAAATAGAATGTTATCGAGAGGATAGGAGAAAATTTGGGTGCCAGGAGTGAACACGAGAACTGCAGAAGAGCAGTGGAAGTCGGCGATGGGAGAGGCCTTCGTCGTGCTGTAGGCTTCGGTATGCTGTGATGACGATGTTGGTCTTCTCGAAACTCCACAAAGATTTCCCGAGCTCCATAAAACTCCTTCCGGACTTTTAAAAACAACCCATTCGGTGGGATTGAACGAAAGCTCCTTACCCATTAGGTATAAAAAATCTGGTAAGTGGGTCGTTGGAGGACAAGTGGTTTACATTTAGGCAGTATATATCAGGCGTTTTGTTTTTGAAATGAGCCAGACCACATAATGCGAATTTGAGAAACAAGCTGAAGTACGTTACCGGACCAAAATGCAACGCTGTCAAAGGTATTATGTTACATATTTTACATGTCAGCTAGGGAAACTTATGGGCACAAATATTTTAACATTATGCCGTATATTCCAGCAATATTCGGGTGATAAGCTTAGCTTTGGCTCATATTGAATTGAAACACTCAATTCAGTGCGGGAATATAGAAAGATTATTTAAATTTCCCTTTAAGCAAAGTGCGATTGAGGTTTGGTGGAAAAGGCGTTAAAATATGCAACCGGGCATCAAAACAGTAGCAGGTATACATGGAGCGAAATGCGAGTCCTCTTGAAACCAGTAGCAGCTGCTTCCGAATTCTTCCCTAGAATAATTTTATTCCGCCCGCCTGAAGGCACTCAAGACTAAGCAAGCTCTTCAATGTTTTGCAATGAATCTCCGAAACCCTTCTCAAGAAAGCTGTTCGTACTTTCTTCACCGTAATGAAATGGTTTGTACTCTCGAAATGGGGGGTAGTGATTTGCCAGGGCTTCTAAGCGGCAGCTATTTAGTTAAGTACTAAAACAGAAATACGAGAGTGAAGAAATAAATATTGTGAGCATCGGGATACCATTTCCGGACATTATGCCCCTACGTAACATCACCATCATCACTTGCACTGTGAACACCTAGGGGTGTGGTTCCCGCTGTTAGTCATATCCGGGCAGCCATCGACATTATCATCTGTAAATGATCATCATCCCCTAGCTGTGATTTCAGGCGAAGGCCTTGGACTCGGCGACCGAATAAAGGTATTTTTGCGAAACGCCGTCTCTCACGTGGTGGAGGGTGCATTCGATCCCGCCCTCTACCTCTCCCAGTGGCACACCTGGAGCTTCGATCAGGTCGGCACTTACTGCTCCAAATAAGCCCCATGCAGGGTCAGAGCAACCACTCTGGCAGCAACGCGGTAGTTCAGGTCCAGCCCAGCCTTAACGCTATCCTTCCTTTTTGCTGGCTTCCGGGGCGAGGATGTGGAGGAATGGCTCGACCAGTACGAGTGAGTGCGCGCGTTCACCGGATGGGAAGAGGCGTTTAAACTGCAAAACGTTTCCTTGTCTCTGAACAAAGTTGCAAAGTACGTAGGTTATCCAGCCAAGAAGTTTCAATCCCTGATGGGGCGAGCGCCTAGGAAAAAACTACGCGAGATGTTGGAAACGTTTTCTGCTCGCTCGGATGCATCCAAAAAGAAACTGGATGCCCATGTGCAACTGCCGGAGGAGACCTACCCTTCATACATTGACGATGTTCTCGCGCTGTGTCATCGCGTCGACAAGGATATGCCTGAAACGCAGAAGGTGCGGCACATCCTAAAGGGAATTGCTTCTTTGTCGGTAATGCAATGGCGATTCACAGAACAAATGCCATTGGCTAAGTGCCAACGATATGTAATCGGCTCGAGAATCTGCAGTCTACCCGTATTCAGCAGAACACCATCGCTACCTGCCCCTCTGGCTATGCCGAGCTCCGTACGTTGGTTCGTGACATCATTCGTGAGGAGCTGCAACAGCGCGACGCACCCTACCTTCAAAACATCTACAGCCGCGCAGCTGGACTGTGTGGCATGGTCAGGGAAAGGCTTGTGTCTATGACATCCCTTCCACAGACATGGCATTACGCTCCTCTTTACGTACGGTCTTACTCCGAGGCCATAACACGATCACCTGTGCCCTTAGAGCCGGTAGTTTTACGGTCTCCGCATGGCCACGTGTCCGATCTTTTACGCCTTCGGCCGCACCGCCTTTCCGTTTAACGTGGCGAGCACCGCGCGCTACTAGCGACAGGCCCGCATGCTACAACTGCGGCATTCGAGGGCATATTGCCCTCTTTTGCTGATGACACCAGCTGTAGGAGCGGTGCGGCTATGCACCCCAAAATTCGATAACCGCTTCAGCTGCCCCCTTCGCCAGCGTATGCCTTCACCTCCTCCAGGCCGCTCGTCGTCCCCTCCTGACGCCCCCGACCTTCCCCGCGGTTCCCGCAACCACCCAACGTTGCTCCCCTTCGCCCTTCTGTCACTCTCTGTCGCCTTTACGGCCCGTCGTGCATGCTCTCAACCACCACTTGGAAAACTAGACACTGAAGTTTTTTTAAGGAGAAACTGCATTGGTTGGATCGACCACAATTCCTCCTGAATTTCCGTTTAACGTATCTGTTTCTGTGGAAGGAGTTGAAGTAGAAAACTGCTCGTAGAAGCAAGAATTTCTGTCATTCACGCAGAACTGTATTTGTGCATTGGGAAAGTCAAGACTCCGTATGTTGGTCCTTGTTTATGTGGCGCCAATGAGCACGACATCAAGCCAGCTGCCTATTGTACTGTGCGTTATTTGGTTTGAGGACTGGGCCATCATATTAAATGTGCAGTGCTTTTGCCGTGTGCTCATGAAGTAATCCTAGATTGGGACGTGCTGTCCTCTGCCTCAGCCCTCATTTCCTACCGTCAAGCTGCCATCCGAATTGCCGACGCTGAACATCTCAGTTTTCATGACTAACCACAGAGCATGCTCA
The DNA here is from genome assembly GCA_013339765.2 of Haemaphysalis longicornis. Taxonomy (NCBI): domain Eukaryota; kingdom Metazoa; phylum Arthropoda; class Arachnida; order Ixodida; family Ixodidae; genus Haemaphysalis; species Haemaphysalis longicornis. The sequence continues at coordinate 93,706,297 of CM023458.1, forward strand.
TGTTGAATGCCGACGATGTCTTGTCAGCTGGTAGCGAAGAAATTCTCTCCGTCGTTTCAGAAGAAATCACAGAAGGCGATGTGGTGGCCGTCCCGACTGCTGGATTTCTTCCGCATGCGACTTCCATTGCAACATATCTTGTTCGATTGGCAAATGGATCAGCAGCACTTGCCACAGTCATTACTACGAATGAGCCCATTCTGCTGCACCGAAGGACCACTATCGCTTCGGTGGTCGAGAGTAACCGACTCCGTCGTTTCTGGTGGCACTCGGAACTCAAAAGAGCCCTTGTTTGCTTCGCCTCCAGATCTCCCAGCTCTTGCTAGCACCCGCTCCGAGTTGCCGCCAGTTCCGACCTTACGCCTCATCAACACTTTCACTGCAGCACAACATAGAACTGAAACGGATGGGTCCACCATAATTCGCCGCGACCATACCGTGTCTCTCGTCCGAGCGGAAAATAAGAGAATACAGTGTACCTGATATGCTCAATAAAAAAGTTGGTCGACCATCGACGAGTACGTGATCTTTGCCCATTGTTCTGGTTCGAAAAAAAGAATGATTCTGTGAGGTTATATGTTGATTACCTGGCTCTAAATAGGGTCACTTGCACATATGTGTATCCTATACCACAAATAGACGTTGCTTTATATTTCTTGCAGTGCACAAAATATTTCTCGAGTCTGGACTTTAGTTCCGGGTATTGGCCCATCCCGATGACCGGGGAGGACAAAGAGAAAACGGCATTTCCCACTCCAGATGGCCTTTATGAATTCAATGTAATCCCCTTCGGCCTGTGGAATTAACCGGCTACTTTCGAATGAGTGGTAGACACTGCTCCACAGCTTCAAATAGAAAACACGTTTTTGTTATCTAGATGACTTTGTGATTTTTTCGTCCACCTTTTTCCAACATCTGCAGCGCCTAGATAGAGTATTGATTTGCCTTTCTGATGAAGGACTTCAAATAAAGGCCAAGGATTGTTGGTTCCCCAGTAAGGGCATGAGAGTGCTGGGACACGTCGTTGCCAAAGACTGGATTCGTCCGGACCCCGACAGAGCAGGCGGTGTTATGAACTATACACGGCTACTTCAAAAAATCTCAGAAGCTTCCTTTGCCTGACATCTTATTTCTACCGTTTTATACGAAACTTTGCACCATTGCGTCTCCTCTGCACCAGCGTTTACGCGCCAATATCACTTTCACCTGGACGGATGGGTGCTAACAAGCATTTCAAGCCCACAAAAAAGCCCTTACGTGTGACCCTGTCCTGCGTTATTTCTGCGAAACGGCACCTGCCATAATGCATACCGATGCAAGCGGGTGCGCCATTGGTTCTGTTCTTCGACAGTCTGCTGCTCAGCTTTGTGAAAGAGCAATCGCATATGCTAGTCGTTCGCTCAAACGGGCTTCACCAAATTACACTATCATGAACTAGAATGTCTGGCTTTTGTTTGGTCTGTTCAGGAGTTCCCCCATAGCTGTGCGGCCGACATTTCACCATTGTCACCAATCACCACGCACTATGTTTGCTATCAACGATAAAAACGTGGTCCGGGAGCTTTGGTCGTAGTGTCTTGCGTTTGTAGCAGTATGATTTTACGATTAAAAACAGGTCCACGATAAAGAGTTTGGATGCTGACACCCTTTCGTCTTGTCTCTTATCATCCTCAACCACGCCTACCTCCACGGAGTCCCGGCAGACAAGTTTGCCATTAGTACCCCTCAACTACGCTGCACTGCTCGTATACTCCCAAATGCCAACATTGCAGCGGGAAGATAGCTACTGAGGGTGTTTGATTGGCCGACTCAATGGATCTTCTCAGCCGCCCAACAGCCGGTTGTGACGTAGAATTTTCCTCTTTAAAGTTTTTGACGGCGTTCTCTAGCCCGCATATCACGATCCGGCAGGTTATAACTGTGTACCTGTTGTACCCCGTTGACTCGGTCTTCGCATATATAAACCACTTCATGATGAGGCCACTGGTCGGCGACTTCGGCTGGTTTCGGTTACAAAGCTTGGGGCGATCCTAGAGGCAGGGTGATGCTGCGTGGCCCTTCTTTCTGTTTCTCTCCGCGTTTTTTTTTCTTCCAAACCGTACAAGCTTTTGCGCCTCCGGACGCCTGTGCGGATTTTTTTTTGTTCTCTCGGCGTGGAGCGCCACCAGGGGGCCGACTCAAGCGCCCGTGCCTTGTTTCGACTCTCGATTTTCTTCTTCTATACGCGATCATTCGATGTGCATGCGCTAGCCACCAACATCGATCAATTCTCAAGCACCTCAGGAACCGACGGACACCATGCCTGACCCGCTACGACCATCAGCAGCGACACAAGTCAATCGCAAAGTCCGGTAGTGTCACCGCCGTTTCTGGGTTTACCTTCAGACCTAGCACGAGCGGCCGCTCTCCAGCCATGCCGCAGCAAGAACACGTGCTCACACTTTCCGCAACGACACCGGAACACGTGCAACACGTGCTACCCGCCGCCTTCGCTGAGATGGAAATGGGCTCCGACTCCTACAGTGCGCCTACGCCTGCCGACGCCGGCATCGAGCTCCCGCCGCCAGCGCCGACCCGCCGCCCGCCACCTCAACCTAAGACAGCGCTCACCAAATGGACTATGACCACCTCAGCGGCTGAACGTGCCCCCACCCAAACCCCTGAGTGGAGGTCACCTGCGCACGCCGAAAGATGCCGACAACATCTACGCTAACGCCACCCACCCCCTCCCACCGAGACGCCACCGAAAGCAGTGCATACCATACCACCACCGTGCTTTCCACCTACCCACTACCTCACTCTCGCCCGCCCACATGACGGCCTTCATGTCGGCGACTGGCCCAAAAGCGACCTAGAGCGAGGTCTCGCTACCGCAAGTAACATACCTGACTCGACCTTCCGCACCTTCCTCACCCACCAAGCTCAACCCAACACCAACCTCGTCGTTTCTGATGCCTTCGAACCCAACCTGGCCGACCCGCTCTCCAGAATAACCGAACTAACCATCCGCCAGATCATCTACGCCATCAGCGCCTACATGAAGCCCCCGCCAGATAGTGTGTCATGGAATCCCTGAAGGCCTCACCCAAGAGCAACTTCTCGAATACACAGCTACCGACCGCTGCTACCTCATCTATGTCCGCAATATGGGCAAGACTGGGTGAGCACTCCTCACCTTCGCCAGAACCGGCATTCCTTAGTATATTAAGTTTGACTGTGAAATGATCCGCTGCCGACCATACCGTCACGACCTCCAAACCTTCACATGCTGTGGCGATATCGGGTGCCGCGAAGACGTCTGCCCACAACCCAACAAGCCACGGTGCCACAGTGGCGGCACTCCCGATCCAACACTGCAACACACCTGCATTTCTCCCTGCAAGCTGTATGAAGGGCCCCACCCAACGGCCTATTGCGACGGTCCCAAGTGCTACCGACCCGTTCCTCCATCATTTAGGAAGCGCCCGCTTCACTTGACCACGACCTCCAGCCGGACAAGCAGACACCCACGATTTCCAGCCGCTCTCGCCACAGGCATCGTTCACGCAGCAGACTCTCTGGCCTCCTCTATCACAGGTGCGCTGGTCAGCTAAATTACTCGCCCCTCCCAGTGCTCCTACACCACCACCTCCTAGCCCGTCTCACGCCTTCTCCTCCCCCGATCCACTCACCGCCGCCCTCAAAAAATTCCAACGGTTGCAGCAACAACTTCACGAACTTAAATAACAAGTTGACGCGCTAATGTGACTCCTTCTTTGGTGTACCACCCTTCACCCTTCTCTGAGAACCGCATCATCGAACGAGTCACCGAAATCGTCAGTGCACGCCTGGCCACCAAAATTGAAGTCGGCGTAGCCAAAGTTGTAAAACGCCCGAGCCCAAACTCATGCCCCCCCCCCTCCCCGTGAAGATTTCCCAGCTTCTCAGAGAAAGCTAAGCCAAATTTGAACTCGCCCTCCAATGCATCCCGGACAGCCTTTCGCTTTTCTCTGATAGTCCCTCAAAGAAACCCAAGTACCACCCGCATCATGCCTAACACCCCCAATAACACCATAACTATCTCAAAATGAAACCGCCACTCGTTCAACAGCAACAGTCATCAGCTGTCCTTCACCAAACAACCCCCTCTAGAGGCCGTCGCCCTGCAGGAAACCAACACCTTAACCCCCCGCCTGTCACAATACAACGCCTTCATGCAACATACCCAATCTCGCACGGCCCTCCCCGTTCAAAACTTCCACCAGGCCCAACCGCACTGCCCCAGCCAGACCATCCCTTACATCCTCGTCGAAATCATCTGGACTCGTTCCACACATCCGATCTTGTACATCCTGAACATCTTCAGCTCCCCGGACGGCCACCTCAAGACCATGGAACCCCTCTATAAAGAAGCGGTACAGAGAGCTGTATCCCACCCTTCCCACCGGTCCTTGGTGGCTTCAACTCCCCTCACTTGACTTGGGGCTACCGCTACACCTCGAAGACGGGTACCATCCAGCACCGGGCCATTCAAAATCACCTCGTCATTCAAAGCGACCGTACCATCCCGAATAGAACCGGCAATAGCGTGGGCCGCGACACCACACCCGATCTAACCTTTACCAGACACTGCCCCACCACCCCGACGAAAACCTGCAGCGATCACTCATAACTTTCCACGTGATCACTCATCACCTGATCACTATTCGCGTCCTCTTTGTTCACAAAACCTTCCGCAAGGGCACCGCGTGCCTCATGAACTGGCCCAACTTTCACAAGAATCCTATCCCCTTACCACCCGTTGGCCCCAACCTGGACGACTTGGCACAGGCCCTAGGACAGCGGGTTTGTGCCCACACCAAATCCATAGCCCCACAAATGCCTCGCCGGTGGCCTATTCACACCTCCTCCATTTGTGGGATGCCCGCTGGAGCCTATCTAAAAGATTGAAGCACCAGCGCCACAATCACCCGCTCAGAAACGCACAGTCGACCTGAACCAAGAGATCCAAACGTACTCCTGCCAGCTTCATTTCACAACAAAACTTAAGAGACTTCTGCACCCGCCCGCATGGTATCCTCGACACCCACAAGACCTGGCACCTCCTTCCCTCCCTCCTGGACAAGCACTCCACTCAGCGTCAATCAACGCACCGCATTTATCAACTCATCCGCAACCATTTGCAACCCCCTCGCGAGCTGGTCCGCAACATGAAACAGCCTCCCTTTCGTGATCCGTTCACCCATCCCCCCGCCCCGTAACTTCAGTATACCGGACCCCTTAACGCCGACATGGACCATGACAGAACTCCGCGTCATCCTTGCCCGCGTCACCCACAACACCACCCCTGGCCGAGACCACATTACCTATCGAGCTGTCCACAACTTCCCGGGCGACACCCTTGAAGACCTCCTCTTTTATTACAACAGCCACTGGGAAGACGGCACGTACTCCTCACTGTGTCGCCACTCAGACATCACCCTTATCCCCAAGCCTAACAAACCCGTCTCCGCCACCACTCTCCACCCCAACGCCATCACCCCCGCATGGAAAGATTTGCAAACAGCTAGTTCACCATCGCCTCACCACCTAACTCGATGACTCTAACCTGCACCCCCTTACCATGTTCAATTTTCGCCAACACCTCTCCACCTCAGACGTCCTTATAAAAATCAAAGAACAGCTTTTCGACCGCCTTAGCCGTGACACCCCAATAACACTCCTCACCCTCGATGCCAAAGGGGCCTTCGAAAACGTTCCGCACCAAGCCATCCTCGATAACCACAACCACGCCGGTTTGCGGCCACCGCACCTACCAATTCGTCTCCGCGTTCTTGCGGGACCACACTGCCACCCTCCGGGTTGGCCCAGTCCAATCCCATACCTTCCATACACCTGCGAAAGGTACACCGCAAAGTCCGTAATTTCCCCTTTATTCTTTATTATCGCCCTCCTCTAGCTCCACAGCATCCTGAATGCCATCCCCGGTAACCCCCATGCGCTTTACGCCGATGACCTCACTATATGAACTACCAGAACTCCAGCGGCACCCAACACGATGCCCTGGAGCAAGCCATCGATACCACCGTCACCTATCTCCACCCCACATGCCTAACGGTCGAACCAAACAAGTCAGCCCTCTTCGTCCTCACGCCCCTCCCCCCGTGGTCCGCACACCACAAGCCACCCCAGACCCACTAGTAACCATCCACGGCGATCCCATTAACCAAGTCACCACCCTTCGGGTACTTGGCGTTCCTTTTCACTACGATGGCTCCGGCGCCATCCTTCTCCCACAGCTCCACAAAACAATACCCAACTCACGCACCCCGTTCGGCGTATCCACAGCTCCAGCTAGGGCCCAAAAGAGTAGGACACCTGCCAGCTTGTTCAACCCATCCTCATCAGTTGCCTCACAAACAGCTGCCCTTTCGTCAACCTCAAGATACAGGAAAGCTCTGATCCGCAATACCTACAAAGCCACCTTAGGCCTCCCTACCTACGCTCCCAACACACACCTCCTCCGCCTTGGCCTCCACAACACCCGCACAGAAATCTTGGAAGCCCAACGCCCCTCCCACGTGCACCGACTCTCCCTCACACCGGTTGGTCGACGGGTACTTCAGCTCATCGGACGCGTGGCCCTGCCACTCCACACCCGACACAACGTATTCCCCTCTCCATTCGTCAACGTTACCACGTCCCTGCCATCCCAAAGCACACACACCCCTTCTACAACCAAGGCCGGAACATCGTCGGCGTCCAATTCCTCAAAAAACGCTACGGTACGGATCCTACACACGCCACAGCAGCACCATCGCAGTCCTCACCAACAGGGCATCCTCGCCACCGCGGCCTCCTACCGCCACATCCCCACGCTCAGCGCCGAGTCTCTCACCATCGCCCACGCTGTCCTGACCCACTGCCACCAACCTTACCTGGCCATAATCATTGACTCGCAGCAAGCCTGCCGCCTCTACCAAGCTGGCCTCGCCCGGCCAGCAGTCATTCACCTCCTTCAACGCCTCCCTGAAAACACTGACGTCTTTAATGTCTGGACCCCCGGCTACCCCGACCTGGCAGGGAATGAGGCGGCCCACGCAGTTCCCTCGACTCGCCTCAACCAAGCAACTCGCCCACACCATGACCCAGCAGCCTTGACACCTCCCGACTCCACGTGCAACTCCATCCTCTCCCACTACATCAACTATCGACGGCCATACCCGCCCCCACCCTTCCCTCACTACCAACAAGCCTACAGACCAACAGACACAGACCGAAACCTACTTTAACCACATATTCCTACCCACCTTTCCCCTTCTCTCTTTGCACCCGACTGCGCACATTGTCGCATTCGTGTAACACCTACCACTCGTCTACTCCTGCCCCCAACAAGTACACCCCCACCCCTCACCCTCTCTTGAGCAGTGGGTTTGAGCTTACTAGCTGCGCACCGGAGCGCCAGGTCGCCCTGGTGTGCCCGTTCTGGAGGCAGCCAGGACAAGAGGCCTCCTGGTCTTAGGAGGCTAACGACACCCTTCTGCCCCTTTCCTTTGGCTCAATAAACATTTTACCACCAGCACCAATTCTCTCGGCGTGCATGGCTGGTCTGTTTGATGAGGGCGCGAGCGAGCTGGCGTGCGAACGGTAGCAAGGGTTGCCTAAACGTCTCCGCGGGCTGAAAGTTTCGCTGCATTACAAAATATATTCGAATGCATTGTAAACGTGGGGATGCGGAGGAAGGAACGTCGCCATTCCTCCACCGCTGGGTGGTAAAGCAGCACAGGGCAAAACGGTTCGTCCAAGTTGTTCATCTACCCCAAAGCTGACAGATGAGCAAATTAGATTTGTACAAGTTATAGTTAATTAAAACCCACCTACGGCACTCTTCTGTTTTCAAAAAAAATTGCGCTTGTAATGTGAATTGAGATTTCACTTGTCTTCGACCGGTAACTATGTGCAAATATATCCCAGTTGTTGCAGGTGCGTGAACGGTTTTAATAAAAGTGAACAAACCTTCGGCGCGCACACTCTTGCTAGTAAGGTGAACTTGTGGGGGCATGATCGTTTAATAATTGCATTATTAACTGCCTAAACCTTGATTCACGTTTGTTATCAATGTATTTTTTTTCGTGCAGCATGTTTGAGGCTTGGTTAGGGCTTTAAGTCGAGGATGGTTGGAGACTTCATTGGACGTTTTCACCGGTGACTATCCTCAGCCCCTCCAAAGTAATTACGGCGCACCGGTAACAAAGACGGCAAGCTCAACTGTACGCGCTTTTTGCGTTCTCGGCGTACCTACTACCACGGTGATTGGTGGCGTAGAGGTGTTGAGCCCTAACCTTTTTTTTCTGTGCCATCGTGCTCTAAAACATACATTTGCAGCAAAACTGCTGCCAAGCGTTGCTTCTGTCAACTCCGCCTGTATAAAAATTGCTTAATCCGTCGCCGAGTTCTCCAAAGGCAGCGGTAGGGCATGGCCTCAGCGGTTGGCTGCCGGCGGCACGCCCTTGCTCCGGCCGGCCCAATCGCTCGGAGAGAGCGTAATTACGAAGAGGCCGTTTCTCCGTATTCCGCCGCACCGCGGCGCGCGCAGCCGAAGTGAGCGATGGGTTTCGAATATACGGGCAAAGGATAAAGGCGCGCCGAGAAAGTTTTGAAATCATGTAAAGGAACTAAGGAAAAAGACCAAAGAAGTACAACGTCATGTCATAAACGGCGGAGGCCAGGTACTAAAAGGGAAAGAAGCGGTATTTCACATACGCTCGATGATACAAGAGAAGTTCAGATGAACGGAGAGAGGGCTACAGCATTGAGAGAGTGGGGCAAGCGAAGTGCGTACAGATACAGAGCTAAAGTTGGAGAATCTAAACTGGAAAAAAGCCGAAGAAAATGTTCCAGCTAATACGGCAACAGGGACGGATGAAATTCCTATACGGCTGGTCAACCTACTGGGTTCAAAAAGCAAGGCACGACTGATTCGAGTAATCGAAAAAGTGATAAAAAACTAAGCAAGTACCAGGAAAATTGGCGTAAGAGCATGAAGATGATATATAAAGGTAAAGGAGACAGGGCTGATTCCAATTCGTTCAGGCCTATTATAGTTACCTCAGTGGCATACAGGCTGGCAATGCAAGCCATAAAAGCGGAACTACAGGCGTGGATAGAGGAGAACAGCCTACCGGGAGAGCTACAAAATATTTTCAGATGAGACAGACGCTTAGAGGACAATTTATTTTTCCTAACCAAATGCATAGAGGTGTCCATGGCTCAGGAGCGACCACTATGGATAGCATTTCTCGATATAAAGAGAGCGTACGACAACGTAGATAGAGAACTTCTTGGAGCATACTTGAGCGGGAGGGATTAGGCCAGGAGTTTATACAGCTGTTGCAGGGAATTTACAATGAGAGCGAGGTGCAAATTACCTGGGAGGACCAAACGTGCATGGAACCGGTAGTCACAAATAGAGGTTTAAAGCAGGGTTGTCCTCTGTCGCCATTGCTGTTCATGCTGTACATGGCTAGACTAGAAAGAAAGCTTGAAGGCAGTAAACTAGGTTTCAATCTATGTTATCGCCGCAAAGGACAGGAAGTGGAACAACATATCCCGGGACTGATATAGGCAGATGACATAGTACTACTAGCAGATAGCAAACAGCGTCTGCAACAGCTCACAGGTATCTGCGGGAAAGAAGCCACTGAAGTGGGGTTAGAGTTTAGCACAGCAAAATCGGGAGTTCTAGTTTTTAATGACAACGCCCGTAACGAACCGGTATTCGTTCAAAAACCAGCAATACCGTGGGTAACGGAATACAAATATCTGGGCATATGGTTAAACGAAGCTCACGCGTATCCTAAAAACTCACGAGGAGCATTTAAGAATGAAAGGCAGAAGAAACGCCTCTATCATGAAGCACAGATCACTGTGGGGATACAACAGATATGAAGTAGTGAGATGAATCTGGAAGGGAGTAATGGTACCAGCACTCACCTTTTCAAGCACAGTAGCGTGGGTCAAATTAGAGATTCAATCAGGGCTAGAAGTAAATCAGAGGGCCGTAGGTTGATTGGCATTAGGAGCACACAGTAAAACAACAAATGAGGCAGTGCAGGGAGACTTGGGATGGGCATCCTTCGAAGTGAGAGAAGCACAGAGCAAAATATGTTTTGAAGAACGACCTTAGAAATATGGATGATCAGAGATGGGCGGCCAAAGTGTTACGGTATCTTTACACGAAATGCGTGGACACACAATGGAGGAAAGGAACCAGAAGGCTCAGGACAAAGTATATGAAACGTGGAATTGCAGGGGAAACGACCAATGCAATAAAAAATTAAGTGAAAGAAACAGAGGCAACGACCTAGAAAAAGAGGATGGATGCGAAGAAGTCCTTAGATATCTACAGGATCGGGAAGCAGGAGATAAAAAGGGAAAATTATTCGATAATACCAAAGGGAGTACATTGCTTTTTGAAGCCCGGGCGGGTTGCTTGCGGACAAAAACGCTTATCCGCGAGACGGTACAGGAAGAACTATGCGCAGGCTGCGGAAATGAGCCAGAAACCATGCGTCATATTGTAACGGAGTGCAAAAGTATCCGTCCAGTCCTCAGTGATGCAGCCATCCGGCTTCCGGAAGCCCTTGGCTTTAAGGTTAGCGGAAAAATTGAACTGGACAGCGTAGAGGTTAGTAAAAGAAGGTTAGAATGTTGGTGGGAAAAGAGCAGAGAACAATCTGGGAAGACATGCGAACAAAGAAGTGAGACTAGCACCAAAATTTCGTAAAAGTATATTGTTTGTATATTGACACTGTTTTTTATTTATTTTGTTTGTATTTTTTGGTGAGGTGATTGTACAGTGGCGTTGCGACTAAGGCCGCTGTGCAACGCCACTCCGTTACAAAGGGGAAGCCACTAAGCATCATCGTCATCATCATCATCATAAAACGAATGCTGTGTATCCTTCAACGCTCCTCGAAATGGAGTTTCGTCAACGTTCGCGCTTCGTCGCAAAAAAAAGCATAGGTGATGTTATGGATGCAAAGCGATCACAGAACCTGATAATGCATTTATTTGAGCCATGATTGCAGCCATGCGATTCTTTAACGTATGCATCATGACGCCCTCGACCCACGGACAATATTCGCTACCACCAATGAAAAATTTCTGTCGCCTAAATAACGTTCAGTTCCCTAAAGGTCATTATTTTTCAGGTATTTATTATCCCGGCTTACGTACTTTATGCAATATGCCTGGCCAATGCAGTTCTGTAGAGCGAAAGGTGCGATCGCACGATCACTATTTTCAGGATTAACGCGTTGAAGGGGTAATACATTGAGCGATAGCTTCAAGAATGCGGCAATCTTATCTGTTGTACACATGCTCGTTAGGCAAGTTACGGTTTCACTTTTAGCCGACACGGATAGAAAACTGGAATTCAAATTCACCCCGATTTCATTGTATTCTCAATTCTTAAACGTAATTCGGTGGCCACAGGCAAGCTCAATCTTGCCTATTTTGGAATAAATACCCAAGAGATTTAAATGAGCAAGTACTGATTTCAAAGCACATCCACGTGTTACGAAATGATGGCAGCTTTCCTGTTTGCTTTGGACATTAGCCACTTATAAGTAAACACTAAAAGTTGCAAACCAAATGCGTACTCAACACTCGTCCAAGAGCTGAATGGTTTATTGAACATCTATTTACAAACTACACCGCGCTTGTACCAAAATGTGCGCTTTCAAGGCATCTGCATTTCTTGACAAACTGAACAGTCCGCACACGAAGCACTTTGCGATGCAGGGGCTTATACACCAGTTTTTTGCGGTATACAGCCGTGTCCGCGACCATTGTACCAACATTGGCAAGCAGTGGCCTCACTAATTTGGCCATCACTTTCAACATATAGTGATTTGTAGCACGTTCATTCCTTGTTGGGCACGTGAACAGAGAGCAACTAACGTTCTAGATGAGTCAAAATCAGTACTTTGTATGCACGGGCAGTACGCGCTTTATCAGCATTGAGGTTTTATAGAACCTGCAAATATTTTCAAAGAAGCCTGTTCTGTCTTCTAGACAATATACTAGACTTTTTCGTATGACGAAAAAGCTGGCGACAACAGTGTTTACAAAATCATTTTAGTGTGACCACAACCTACATTAAACTCCTCATACGATTTTCAGCGTTTTGGGGGGCAACCGAATGATTGTAAAGCTGCATTCTTTGGATAGTAACAGTGTGCCTTTTTTAGAGAAATTTGCATAAAGAATGAATTACACCATCGTAAATGGTGGCTATTTTAGTTGCATGCCACAAAAAAAAACGATTACAAATTATACCTTGTCGTAAATTTAAAAAAGGTATGAGCGAACGAATATACGTTACAGGTGTTCCTTCAACTTGGTATAAATAAAATATAAAAAGCTTCAATTTCTAAAAATAACGGGCCAAAATCAAACACGGCACCCATATAAAAATGCGATCACTGCGAAAACACGCCGCAACTCAGGCCCTTCAAAGCCGTCCAGGGGAATCCGTGCGAGCCACCGAAGCATCGGCTAACACCGCCACCTCGCGGCGTGTTGCGGAGTAGGCCAAATTACATGTTTTTGCTGGGGGACACGGTGAATGGGAAGGCCTGAGCAATGGCTCGCCGCCGGCAGCCGATCGCGGAGGCCACTGGTAGGGACGCTTAGTTCAGGCACTCATGCGGCATGTGGCGCGTGCCCGCGGACGCCCCGCCTTACGTCACTTCTCGCGAGTCGCGAACACTGCACCCACTTCTACAGCGTGTGTCTGCCAGCTAGCCTCGAATATAGTTCTTGTATACAGCTCCCCTACCGATATACAGGAACTCTAGCTTCGAAGGCTTCGGAGCGCCGCCTGGAGAACACTAGAGAAACTGTCAACTGTTTTGCAGTGTCCGAGAAGCAGCGCTGGCTGGCTGACATGAAAGCACGTAGGAAGGCTACTGAGCGGGAAAGGGTAGGAGAGAGCAGCAGCAGAGTGGCTGTTTGGCCATATTTCGCTCACGCGTTAGGCAAAGAATAGAGAGTTTTAGGTAGCCTTTTTTGACGCTCCGCTATGCTCCCGACGGCCCGCTTAGCACAACCGGAGCGTCAGCGGCAGAAAGGCTTTTAGCTAAGCGATAACCGTATCTCCCTCGACGGGGAATGATTCGCGTTACTGGTCGTGCCCTGTGTGTGTGCAAACCAAAACGTCATCGCAAACTTAAAGATACGAATTGGAATTTGGTCGCTCAAGTAATGTAAACTACCGTGTTGAGTGCCTTATTTCACCTTTTTAATACAATGTAGTTGCTTACACGGCATAATGATTCTAAATTATTTTAACAAAGCCGATAAACTTTGGAATAGCCAAGACAAGGCTGTCCTTCTCGGCGCTGCATAGAAGCAGCCCCGGGCTTCGGTCGGCGTTTTTCGCTTCCGTACTAAAGCTAGTTGAGGCGTGTGGCACCTTTGCCTATTCGGAAGAGCTTTCGCGATTTCGTCCCTCGCGTTTCAACTGAAGAAACAGAGTTCGCGGGAGCGCACTTGCATAGTGTGGCAGCCGTGTTGATTTTCCGCACGGTAACGTAAGCTGCCGCGACGGTCCGCTAAAGACCTATAAACGGTACCTCCGCAAGGTCGTTCCGTTCCGGCCAAAATCATTCCGGCTGGTGGAACGCACGGCGGATGGCAGAAGGGGTTTATACGGTCTCTCCGGCACAGCGCGCACTCCGGCGCCGCAAGACCCATCTTATTAGCCGGCGAGCCCAATGACGTGCGTACAATGCTTTTACTTTTTTTTATTAATGCTTGCTCAATTTGAAGACGTTTGTTGTGTGCTTTCGGCGTTGAGAGGCCGCGATATAGATTTACACGGACTTCAGTAGTGTGAGAGCAGTCTGGAAAAACTAACCTCGACCTGGGGAATGGTCGTGCTTGCGCGAGAAACGCGCAGCGCCCCGCGTAGAATGTTGCACCTGGCCGTTAATATTTGTGGAAAGCCCAAAGCTACATAACAAGCTGCCAGCCGGCGCCTGCCCGACTGCACAAAGGCAATCGTATGTAAAAATTGTCGGCAGCTGATTTTAAGCAACGCACGTACATACCGCGGTTTGCTTGTGCATGTTTATGCCCTTTGTTTATGCCCTTCTTTATTATTGCTAGGTAGTTAGTTACTCCAGAATACTGATTATTAAAACAAAACAAGCCGCGGATCTTGTTAGGGGCGAAGGGATTTGATAGTACAGTGAAGCTTGAAGCGTCATATCCTAGCATCGCCCCCCCTCCTCTGCGACCTCCCGCCTGTCATATACGACCTGCAGCCGTAGGACACCGCAAGACACTGCCCGCTTCCTCTTATTTATTTAGACTCTGCAGAAATTTTGATCAAAGGTCATAATATAGTTTTAAACCTCCAATTTAACTACCAAAGATCACTTGCGCGAGTTTATTGAGCATACATTTGAAGTGAACCGAGTTTTGCGAACTGTAGTGAAGCATTCAGTCAACTGGGGCGGGTGGATCGCCATATCCCCCCCCCTTACTAACAACAAGCACCCATCTTCCAGCCTCTCCCCCACACAAACCCCTAACAACTCCAGAATTCTGTAAATATTTTGAAATGACTCCAAACCAAGCAGCCTCAACAAGAAATGGGCATGACCAAGCCCTAGGAATACTTATGTACGCTCCAAACGAAAAATACGACACGTTGGGTGCGCGCAACACCTTCGAAGAACTAATCAAGGCGCAAGCCCTGCAACACAGTGCACACCTAGAGCACCTCACCAAGATGGCTGCCAGCAGACACTTATAAGACGGCCTGCGAATTTTATATGAGAAGACCATCGGCGACAAGATCTCCACCCCTCCAGAGAGAGCTGTGAGCCCAGGAACTTGAGGAAATCTGCACGTTGTTTGTATTGGCACAGCCACGTGGAGCTATGGTTTCAGCCGCCACCGACTGCTCGAGCAACGTTCTTGACCCCTGCTCCACCCAAACCAAACACCCGATGGAGGACGAAGAACTAGCCTTTCCCTAGCCCTATATGGCAGCTACCCAAGAGCGGAAAATGGTTAGCGATTCCCATCAAGCGATCTGCAAAAGGAAGAATTTCCAGCGCAAGGCGCAGGGTCTTTACCCGTCACGAGACGAACCAAAACACCAGAACCACCTTGATGTGGACCCCCACACATGTGGCACTACAAGGCAACGAACCGGCCAACGAGGCTGCTCGAGATCTCACCCACCGAGAGCCCCAGCACACATTCCACAGACAACTCCAAAGATCGCGTCTGTTCTCGCCGAGACGTGCTTGTTCACTACAAAGGGGAAAGACGAAGCCACCCGGCTGCTGACCCCTCGCTCACCAAGAAGCAAGAAGTGTCGTGTAGACGTCTCCAGATAATCATTTATCCTAACCCAAGGCTCTACTCAACGCTGGATGTAAAATACACAACGCTAGATGTAAACACTGCCCTAAGCTTGCGACCTTGGCTCACATGCTACGGAAACGCCCCAGTATAAAGAGACATGGGTTCAAAAATTCCAAAGGAACATTTATTATCACTAGTAAGGAGCAATGGGAAACCGTGGCGCACAGCGGAAAGCCTGAAATCCAACAGTGGGCCATCCCAAGGAAGACATCGCCAAGAGCAAAGTCGGCTTGGCTGTCGTTTAGAACAAATTTAATGTCCACATATGCCCAAATGCCCATATGCCCAATTGTACCACTGATGACGGCCTTTGAAGATTAAAATTCTACAAATGTACCCAGCATTGTTTGCGAAACAGGGAACACAAGTTTATAGTGGTATGAGAGCAGAAAGGGAAAGACGCGTGAGCGTGGGGGTGCAAAAAAAGTCTCTTGGTGTGGCATCATCGGCCCACCAGTTACGTATCCGGGATTTCATTTCGGGGTAGGATTGGAGCCAAAAAGGTATTGGAAAAGCATAAAAGAATGACAGTGCAAAAAATACAAGCTAGAGCGAGGAATTCATTACAAAGAAAACGCCTTTGTTATCTAACTCAACAGCCGCAAAGCACTGTTTGAATTGCCTGCACAGTGGACGAGCAGATATCACCCTCATACCGAAGATTCACAAACCTCTAAGGACTACGCCTATACCTCTTCTGTTGACAAAATATTTGAACACTTGGTACATACACAAATCCACCACGCACCTTGAACAAGCCGACAGTATCCAAATGCCATGTGTGGCTTTTTTACCGGACTGTTCACTCAAGACGCGCTGTCACAGCCAAAACATCCTAAGAAAAAATTCTTGAGGCTCTGTTATATCACCTCTCCTTTGCAATGCAAATTACTCCACTCACCCATAAGACTTAACCAAATATCAGACCTTCATTACACTTTCTATGCCGACAACATCATACTGTGAAAAATTCAAGGTCAGTTGGAGCCAACACGACACCCTACAGCAAGCTATAGGTACTATCAACACATATCTCATACCAAAAGGGCTACGCTGCCAAGCCGAGAAGTTTGCACTATTTATGCTTCACATACGCACGCAAGATAGACCTGATGAAATCCCATCAAATTCTACTCTGGCGATTCAAGACACTCCTATCCCCCAAGTTCCTGCTCTTTGTAGTCTTGGCGTTCCTTTGCATGATGATGGCCCAAGTGCTGCCCTTAGCCTCCAACTCATTAAAGCATGTTCGGAACTTACTTGTCTCACTCAACGTCTAAGACACAAACACCCAGTACTCAAAGAGGATGAATCTTGCAAGCTCAAACAGGCCCTGCTGCTTAGTCGCATCACCTAAGGGACGACTTATACTCCAGTTGAACCCTCTGAATTAAGACAATTTGGTATGCTAAGGGGGCACACGGGTCTTTGGGACCAAAAAATTGCCCAAGAAAAGCAGTTTTTATGTATCACTTTCCTTTTGATTTGCAGTTTCTCATCCAAAACTTCCGTATGTGGAACAGTCTCACATACATATAAAAGCCACACAGCTCCGATTTTAACAAAGAAATAATTATTTCCCTTAATTCCCCACTTTTTGCCACGAGTAGTATCGCAGTGATACAAAACTCTCCAGAGGTACATCTCAGCATGTAGTGCAGCTAGAAATGATCATTTCTTTTGCATCGTGAAGCTGAATGAGTAAACCATGCGATATGGGAAGCAGATTTCGCAGCTTGTTTCAGTACTTGTTTAATTAGCATTACTTTTAATTGGTTAGTAGGAGTAGTTCAAACCTAGAAGTTAGAATTGGTGTGAACTATATGTGATTGCAAAAAAACTGCTTCCCCTGTTTCATTCTCCACAACTTCTTGTATATATTCATGTATTGCTGGTAATCTTTTATTGAATAATTTTTTCTACCGTTCTAAAAAACAATCAAGAAATGTTTTAATTAACACAGGAACAAGTCGCCGCACATCAAAACTAATAAAATATTCGAAATCAGCTAAAAAAAGTGAACAAGCCAATGAAGTTTCATCAGAATTGGTTGGAAAGCAAAAAAAAACTTCTGGGACCAGTGTGTTTCCTTAAATGGCAAAGCATTCACCTGCCCCCCTTTACACCCTCACAAAAACTCTTGGGCACCCACAACAAAAACTCACTCAAGTTCGCCTTCAACTTGCCACCTCGCATAATCAGAAGTTCCAAGCAGGAAAATTGACCCAGAATGCAATGCTGCACCGACTAAGGAAACGATCACAGACATGGTGAATGGGCGTGTTGGCTATTGAAATAAACTTTACATGAAGTTTTGCTCACCACGCATAAAATTAGAGGTAGAAACTAGCAGGAGGAGCAAAAACACTTTTCAAGACAACAATCAGTGTAAGCTCTAGTGCTTTTCATTGAGCTTAACAATTTTAGGCTTTCATATTTCCTAAACTTTTAATGACTGAAGGTAGCAGGCTGACAAATGTTGATTTTCCTTGCACTTAACTCAACATTAAATGCACATCTGTAGGTCGGTACATGCCTTATGCCAGATTGACTTCTATCTATCGCCCGAGATAAACCATGTCACTGCGATCTCTAATCAGCTATAGTGTCAGCTCTCAGATTTTTAAAATTAAAATTCGAGATTGGATGGGATAATACACAAGTCTCTAGAATGTGATCCCAGTACTCATACCCGTCGCCAGTGTGTTTTATGTTTCCAGGTGAAGGTGGACCTTGTGAAAGCGTTGTGGCTTCCTACTTAGAAAACGCGGACAACTGGTACATGCAGCTCAATGTACAGTGATTTCGACGTTATTGGCATGACGACATACCAACTCAGGTGGGTTAGCCATCAGAACCAATTGGCTGTTTCACCAAATCGCATGCGGCTGCAACTTCACATGCCCACCCACAATTCTCACGAACCATTGGCAGATGCAGAAGCACAGAAGACACACCACAATGGAACTCTCTTGGCTATACCCATCACTACGCAGGATGCTAACACGATACTCTACCGAGGACGTAAACAAGCTGCAGCCTTGCATTCGTCTGGCCCGCAGAATCGACATGAACGACTTCACAGGCTCGATCCAGAGCAAACGTTCCAGCTCACTCATGCTCCTCGACTTCGCAGAAATCAAGAGACATCGCTACACCGGCTACGTCTTGGAGTACCATTGACTTGGAAGTATCTTCACACAATCCGACGTGAGGACTGGTTGGACGGCCTTCTGTGTGGTTGTCCTGAAACAATCGAACATTTGCTTAGCGCTTGTCCAAAGTACACTAGTGAGTGAAAGATCCTTGAGGCAGCATTGATACTACGCTTGGACACCCGCCCTCTGTCCGAACAAAACATTTGGGGCACGTAGGATGGCAACAGGAAACAAAGCCTAGCCGTTAAAGCCCTGCTTATATTTCTTAGTCACTCCTCTGTGGATTCTCGGCTCTAGGTCACTACGAAATTTGACTGCGGAATAATGTCTCAATTTGTTTTTATGGAGGATCTGATTCAGCGCCCCATTGTATATGAGGCGTTTATCGGTTTTACTGCTTGTACACAGTTCATTTGTCGATTTCTTTATCATTCCTCATACCTTCCATATTCATTCCTTTCTCATTTTGTCCCCAGTTCCCTACACCCAGTGGGAAATAGCAGGCCCAAGTACAGTTTCTCAGGCCGGCCTCTTCTCCCTTCCAATAAACATTTACTGTCTCTCTCTCTCGCTCCCAAGGGGGGATAATGACGATGGCCGCTCTTACTCTCATAACAAACCAAATTTTCACATACCGACAGAGTCAGACTGGCGATTGACAATGACAGGCGCTGTCAAAGTTCGCAGTGAATTCACCAGTTCCTGTTGGCTGTGATGTGAACATACCCACTTAAAAGAGCACTCTGGGGCATTCATTTTATTTATTTATTGCAGAATTTTGTCACAGGGCATTAAAGTAACACAGGAAAAAAAGAAAAGTGACGGGATACAAGCGGCTTCATGCACTACAGAATAGTGTGTAGGACAGTCTCGGCAACAACTTTCAACAGCTGCTTGTGGAGAGGACCATGCGTTCAATTGGACACTAGTGTTTTTGCATTCCAAACCCATACGAAATGCTTTGGTGTCCCCAAACTTTTTCTCCTGTCACTTGCACAGCATATAAGTGTGCACACTTTAACACATTTAGAGGAAACAAAATTTTTGTTCATTGGCATACAGTTACAGGGCAAAGTGTAGGTAACCTGTGGCATCACTACCGGTAACCATGCTATGTACGCATATAAGTTTACTTCAGGGTACTATTTTTGGGGAAACTCACAGGCCTATATGTTGTGGTGTACGGCTCGCAATCAAATCATTCAAACTAATGGCCTATGTTTCATGACTTTTATGAAAATAATTTTAATGCAGAAGCTGTTTTAGCTTATCACTGGACATAACTGTAGCTCTTTTCAAATAGGTACTTCTCTGACAGAATCGCTCATGATGAAAACACTTGACAATTAACTTAGTTGTGGAAGTTGAAGCTATTTGAATGACATCCGAATTTAGTATGGGGAGGCAGCTTTGTGTTTATATCTGTCGCACAGTGCTGTCAACAGTAGAAGCTTTCTACATGATGTTTTACCCACAGGAAAGCCAGAATCGGATGTGCAGTGTACACTGCAGGCAAGCCTGGGATATTTTTCTGCTAGTGCTACCTTCTTTGCATGCACTATTTTTCTCACAAGATGTAATAATTCTCAGCACTGATCTAGGCAAGCTAAAAAAGTACGCAGTGGAACAGCACATAACTTGTTACATTCTTTACCACAGACCTACGACAAAAATTGAAACGATGGGGAAAAACATACTCCACTTGTTTAGGAGAAGCAAATGTATGTATGGCTATTCAAAGTCTTCATTCGGCTCATGTTTAAGTGTCACACACAAGAACTAAGACCACGAATGTGACGATTACCGACTATGAATAGCGTGCTTGTAGTGTTGTGATAGGTCTGAGGTGGAAAAGTGCATGGGTGATTACCAAAGCAAGGGCACCAAATGACGTTGACGGCGGATTACCAACAACAATAGCTCAAACTCCTTTGTCGTGAGCCAGTAAATGTTATTCTTTTTATGATTTAGTTCGAGTTCTGGTTCGGCATGCTGGAAAAAGTTTGGGTTGGGTTCAGTGAAAGAAGTGTTTACTGCTGCTGCACGGTGAGACCCAATCCCCCTGTGTTCACAATGACTTGCTAAACAAGAAGAGCTACTCGCCGACGGGATCCTGGCACCTCCTAGTGGTGCGAGAAAAAATGTGTTCTTCTTTAGTTTATGCTATGCACGACTACGCCACAGCTGGGCGTCGGGCTGTGCATGCACTGTTCACCGCACATAACAGCGTTGTTATCTTTGCCCGAAAATGAGGCCGTCGACCGAGCTGTACGTGTCGAGTTGCCCCCAGTGTCAACGCAACAAATGCCCTACGACTGCTCAGACGGGAAGACTCCACCCTGCGAATCCCCCTCCCGAGCATAGATTTGATGGTCCCTTTTCCTTTGTCAAAGAATGGGAACCATTGGATGATCGTGTGCATCGACTACCTTTCCCGCCTTAGTGAGACAGCTGCATTGTTATCTGCAACAGCTGCAAAGTGACGAACTTCATTCTCAGTCGCAGTATACGTCAACATGGCCCACCTCATGTCTTCATCAGTGACCGTGCGCGCCAGTTCACTGCTGACGTCGTTAAAGAGCTACTTCATCTGTCCGATTCTCAATTCTGCCTTTCAGTGCCATATCACAAACAAACAAACGGTCTCACTGAGCGGACCAACCGCACACTCACTAACATGAATGCCATGCTTGTTGCTTCCGACCACAACTGGGACTCCATCTTGCCGTTTATTACCCACGCTTACCACTGCCAAGCATGAGACAGTGGGTTATTGCCCATTCTGCCCAGTTGACGCACGTGTTCCCCCAACTACCTCAACACCATCTTCCCCTTCTTTCATGACTAGGCCAGCGTATCAGACACCCTCTGCTTTGCTGAAGCTCGGAAACTCACTAGTCTCCACATACTGCCGTCACAAGACGTACCGCTCGAAACTCCGATATGACAGCCGACATCAGGAAATTCGTACTCGCGGGGAGACCTGGTTTTGCTCTGGACACCTCAGCGACAGCATGGACGCTGCAAAAAACTGCTGTCACATTAGGTCAGCCTATTCGTGGTACCTGACTGACTTAGTTGTCTGAACTATGTCATGTTCAGCTTACTCCTTGAGGACGGTGTAGTCGCAGAACTCAAGTGGCTCGCGTACCTTGCTTGAAACGTTTAGAACCAAGTGACGCTTACTGACTTGCAGAGGGGGCTGCATCTTCGACGGAGGGAAATGCTATGGCCTCCAGGGCCTTTCGATTATGGCCGCTTTAACTTTGACACCAGCGAGGAAGAAGATGTCACCTTACAATACTGAGAGCTAGTCAAGGAGGAAGACGATGAAGCTGGCTGGTAACCCAGTCCGCCATCTTGGCTCGCCACCCCTTTGTTAATAAATGAGTTTTTCACTGTATAGATATCGTGGTGGCTAAAGCAGGCTTTGATAAGTGGTCTTCGGCAAGCAAGAATGATCCACCTTCGCACCAAACACTAGGCGAGACAGCATTCCACTCTTAACAGTTACGCTGAAAACGATAATTGTTTCACCGCGAACAGCTGGGTACAACCGTGGATGTGAGGGCCATCCTAAACATATTTCTCACCGAGTTTAAACAATAAATACTGCATCAAGCTGCATTATCGCAATTGCCCATGCAGCATTGTGAATAAAACCAGCAAACTTGAATGTCTCCTCCTTACCCACGATCCCCATATTATAGTAATAACGGAAACTTGGCTGCACGATGGTATACCAGACGAAGTAATAGTTGACGATGCGTATCATATTTTCCGACGTGATCGTATTTCCCGGGGTGTGGAACAGCAGTCACTTTAAAAAACACGCTCTCCGCTACGCTACTACCCCAGATAGAACACCACGAAAGCCTATTTCTGAAAATAAACTGTTGGGGACATGCACTTACCTTGGGGGCTGTGTACAGGCCGCCTTCTTCGCCCCCTGAATTCTTGTTGTCTTGTTGGCCTTATCTAATCACATGTCTACTCATATGAACGGATCGTTGATTATAGCTGGAGATTTTAACCTGCCGACACTTGACTCGTCTAGCAACATCACATCCCACCTACTTGACAGTACATTGCAAGATATCATGCTTACAAATGATTTAGCTCAGGTTGTTCATGAAACCACCCGTGAATCTGAAGGTGGGGGCGCAACACTAGATCTTGTATTTGTGAGCAGAAGTATTACTGATTATGCTGTGCGCGTGGAGGATCGCATACCCGATAATAAGTTAGTCTGGCATATCCGATTATAAGTTAGTCCTTTTTTTCTTGCACCCTAGGGAGCTGTGTGAAGAATCGGACAAAGAGTAAAACAGTAAAAAACTTCAGTCAGTCAAGTGACAACGCGATTCTCGACGAGCTCTGGTGGTTTGTAGATAACATGCAAAACGATGATTCTATTGATCTGTGGAATAAGTTTAAGGTAACTATTAAACATGCATTGAAAATTTTGTTCCTTCGAGGCGGATAAAGACAATTCGCCAGAACCCGTGGATTGATAGGAACATTATTCATTTGAAACGCAGAATTAGACGAGCAAAAAAGAAAAAAAGTTGCAAATGTTGAATCGCTTCGTCATCTTCGTGAAGAACTGCCCAGCGCATTGTCGTGTGCAAAAGACAAATATTTCGAAATTACCTTGCCTAGTTTTAATTAAACAAACCCTCAGAAGTTCTGGCGCTTTCTAAGCTTGAAATCTAAACAAATAGACAAAATAAAGAACGTTGATGTGCTTATAACGCAGCCCAGGGGCGTAGCTGACGTCTTAAATGAATATTTTCACTCCGTATTCTCTCCGCCTGATAGTGACATTCCGTTGTTTGGTGATTCCCTTTTTGATCATAACTTTATTTCTGTAGGAGGCGTCTTTTCACTTTCACTGAATTTAAAAGATAAATCTTCAGGCGGACCGGATAACATTCCAAATGCTTTTCTGCGCCGGTATGCCGAGCCCGTGTTACATATCCTCGCCGCTATTTTTCGTTCATGCTTAAAAATGGCTATCATCCCCGATGATTGGCGTATCGCCCGCGTAGTTGCAGTTCATAAAAAAGGAGACCGTTTAAAAAAAGAAAACTACCGCCCAATATCACTGACTTCATCTTGCTGCAAAATACTCGAACACATCATTGTACATTTCATAGCCGACTTCCTCGAACGTAATAAATTGCTATCTGATTACCAACATGGATTCCGCTAAGGCCTCTCAACGACTACTCAGCTCACAACTACTATTCACGAGATCGCTTCAACCCTTGATACATCCGGGCAGGTTGATTTAGTGTTTTTGGATTTTAGCTAATCTTTTGATCGGGTTTCCCATTGTAAACTTTTAATAAAACTTCAAACATTTGGCCTCCCCTCCTTTATAATCAATTAGATAAAGCAGTACTTGTCCAACCGAACTCCGTTTGTGGATGTGAATGGGCACTTCTCCGGGCGTTTACCAGTTACGTCTGGCGTGCCCCAGGGAAGCGTCTTAGGACCAATTC
The DNA here is from genome assembly GCA_013339765.2 of Haemaphysalis longicornis. Taxonomy (NCBI): domain Eukaryota; kingdom Metazoa; phylum Arthropoda; class Arachnida; order Ixodida; family Ixodidae; genus Haemaphysalis; species Haemaphysalis longicornis. Next base: position 93,730,388 of record CM023458.1, read on the forward strand.
TTTTTCTCATGTACGTAAACGATATCACTGCTGCTGTATGTTCTGATGTCGAGATTAGATTGTTTGCAGATGATTGATTGATTTTTAAAAAGGTGACATGCCAGGGCGATGAAATTTTTTTAAACTCCAGTCTAGCGAAAATACCCGAATGGTGCACAACCTGGTCAATGTCTCTGAACTCTGAGAAAACTGTGCTTCTGCGCGTAACAAATAAAAAGCAACCATTTTCTTCACGTACAAAATTAGTAACGATATCGTAACAGAAGCCACAGAATAGAAATATTTAGGTGTAACAATCACGAACAAACTTACATAGTCTAAGCACATTGGAAACATTTGTACAGCAGCCATTCGGAAACTTGGACTTCTTAGACATAAACTGCGTAATGCGCCATCCAATGCAATGCTTCTGGCCTATAGATCCTTCGTTTTGCCTAAAATTGAATACGCGAGCGTCGTTTGGGACCCCTACTATCAAAAAGATAAGCATAGACTCGATATGGTACAGAGACGGGCGGTTCGTTTTATATTTAACAAATATAAGAGAACAGATTCCTGGTCATCCCTTATGCTGTTAAATAAGATTCCCTCCCTGGAGCAGCGTAGAAAATAGCCCGACTTAAATTTTTGTTTTTACTTTATCGCAACAAACTGAGCGTAAATGCGCGCGCATATATTCAGCCTTTTTCGAGTCACACATCCAGAAATCGGCATGCGCATAACTTCCTTCCTTATCAAACTCGCACGAACCTTTTTAAATATTCATTTATTCCCAGGACTATTGTTGATTGGAATTCGTTGTCTGAAAAAATTGTTTCATCGGAATCTGTAAGTGTTTTTGAGAGTGCACTGCTGACTGATATGGAAACGCAGTCTACCAGTTAACGACCTTATCACATAATAAAATAAATAAAAAAATAAATAAACTGCCAAGTACAATCACCAGTGTTGGATAGAGAAACCAAACCAGAGCTTTATATTCATGAGCAAAGGTAGCACAGCTATCGCCGTTACATCTGTCAGAAGTGCATTGCGCCACAACCACTCACATCACATTAAAAGCTGACAACTCAAAATTCAAGTCTGCTTTTATCAGGCTGTCGGCACTGCTTACACACTTGTAACGCTCTTTCATGTCCAAGTGGCAACCGAGGAGGACATTACTTTTGCCGAAAAATGTTTCTCAGTAGGAGTGTGTTAAGACAGATGACGGCCAGAAGGCAGCCTAGCAATCATGATCCTGGTTAAGTGTATACAACGGCCGGTCGCTTAATTTGGAGTCACAGAAAGAAGTCAAAGTGCCCACTCCTTCAATTAAGCACAGCAATCCCAAGGCAGACTCGAAGCTGGAACACTGAAGACTACACGAGGTTGCAGCTGTGCTATGCCGATTCTTAAATGGCAACAAGCCAACTTTTTTCAATTCAGTTATGTCGGGAGCAAAAGTATGGAGTGCACACAAGTTGCCGCCAAAATGTATTGCAGCGCCATCATGCGAAAGAGCTTCTGCTGTCGACACACTAGTTGTGCGTCCCAATTTACTGCACTGCATCTTCGCTGGCTCGCCTGAGTTGATACGCTTTTGGTACGAAAAAGGACTGAGCTGTTTCGCTTCGGTTGCCCATGTGCCATACCTTCACTAAGTGTTCTGGGTGAGCAATGATGAACGATGTTTTAGCGTAGAATGATGTGCTGAATGATGTGCTGAACCAGTGGGCCGCTCTTGTTACTCCTTATCACGTACTCAAGCACACTACATGCTGCATTCAAAAAAGGCCAGAGTATGTATTATTTTACTGTTGAGTCGCAGATTGTATAGGAAGTGCAATGATGACAGAAGACGGAGTAACAATAAAGAACAAAAATACAGACGACGATAATTGCGCACACATATAGCAACTGCATATTCAGCCACTCACTGGGGCCACCTTTGAAGAGAGGCACATGTGCAGCTGAAGCAACACTGTTCAGTCACTCTCTTTACCAACCCGGCATCAACTCATAGGTGCAAACTATGATGCGTGCAGTTTCGATAAGCGACACAGCCTTTATCTCGGCAACAGTCGCCCTCGGCAAGGTGGCACTGCAGTATGTTTTGGTTGGTGCTTGCGTGGAATCCAGATTTTAGCTCCCGGCAGTACACATTCGGCCATGTGGAATGGTTATCGATTGATTTCAAAAGTTTCACACAAACACCAGTATACTCAGCAGGTGACGAGCCTACTGCATACACTGGGTGTACCACAGAAGCAACACAGAACAGTATATCTGCTTTACCCCAACGAGCGTGCACTCTGACTGCTTGAACACTCCTGACACGAACAAGAGCGCTACTCAATCAGCCTAGCACGCACCCAACCCAGACAAATGAGTAGACTGGGTCATTCGCTAATGTTTCAATATACGGCTCTCGAAACTACCATTGTCAGCTGTTAAGAGAGGTTTTGCGTGTACTTATACAGCTGCAAGGTGTTGCTACAAAGCATATCCCTGCCTAAGAAAAACACTGCCTGTAGGATTACACCACCAGCGTCTGCACGCAAAACAGAAACCCCTGGTTCAAACTACCATTGTCAGCTGTTAAGAGAGGATTTGCGTGTACTTATACAACTGCAAGGTGTTGCTACAAAGCATATCCCTGCCTACGAAAAACACTGCCTGTAGGATTACACCACCACCGCCTGCACGCAAAACAGAACCCCTGGTAGCGTCAAAAACAGACTTCGCCGCAAGCGTGCTGTTGAGCACTGTTGCGCAGTGTACATGGCTCTGTCGGCGTAAATAAATGCTGACGGCTGCTGTCTGCAGTAATCTTCGTGGATGTCTAAATTACTGCAATAAAATCTAAAATCGTGCCCGCGCTTACACGAATTGTCGCGGTCAGTGCGGTAAACATCATCACAGCAACACATCACATACTACGTCCCGCCGCAATGATTTCTTTGGATCGCTTCACGGTGTATCACGGTCGGAACTTTTAGAAACCAGTGGCACACAAAAGTCGCCCGTACACAGCGCATCGTCGCGAGACCCTGGCCGTAGTCGCTGCCGCTCAGCGAACTCCCACGGACGCACACAGAACTGTACGCTTGATGGTTTGCCACTCCTTTGTCCATTTTGGACGTTGGCGAGCACAAAAGACGCTGTCAACTTCTTCAAACACAGCGACAGGCCAGCCGTCACGTACATAAACATCGGGGTATGCTTGCTGCCGTAATATCGCGGCACTGCGGATCTCAAACTAAGCGCCATGCAGGTATGCTTCCGTCGGCACAAACAAATGTTTCGTGGATTTACACCTCGATCCAAACAGTCACAAAATAGTCGCGACGTAATACAAGCCGGTGCCACTATTTTCCTCCGCATCGCTTCGCTTGAGCAACGCCGCCATGTTGTTTAGCCTGAAACCTTCAGATAGCCCTAATTGGCCAGTAGGAGGTCTGTAGGAACCAATCAGGGCGTCGGGTGATGGCTGGCAAAACGCGTCATCCTCGCGGACCTGCAAAAAGTTGAAGTTGGCCAACTTCTGGCGGAAAGCAACTGTCTGCCGGAAGGGGCCGCGTTCCGGCCGCCGGAATGATTTTGGCCGGAAAGGACCGACCTAGCGTCACTAAATAAGCTACGCGTAAGAGTACCGCCACTTCGTGCACCCGGAAGCGTCTGGGGGCCATTTTGTTTCTGGCTTGCAGTGTTGCCATCTCTCCCAATGAAACAGCCACAGGTTGTGACGGGCAGAGTGCGACCGGCCGCTCTAGCGTTCGCGCAGCAGAGAGAAAGAGAAAGAAGAGGTGCCAAGAAACAAAATGGCTGCGCCTATATGGAAACAAATATCACGTGGTGCCAACCTACCAATGAAAATCCTCGCGGCACATAACAAAGACAGAAAAGAGTGCCGATTCTCTAAAAGCCTTTATGTTGTGACGCTAGAACGACCTTACCGGTTAGCGGAGCGGTGCCCCGCTCCGGTATCGCCGCTAGCGGTCTTGCGCGCCACGCATAGGCAATGGCGCTCCCGCTAGCTATAGGAGCGGAGCGGGCCGTCAGAAACGGTCAGCTAAAACTCTCTATTATACAGGTGGCGTTGCTTCTGTGCTCCCAAACTTCGGACCCAATACTGCATAATTCAGTGCCAGTCGTTTTGCCAGGGAGTAGGGGAGGACCAACCCGAAATGCACGCATTGTCTGCAGCCGTAAGCAATCGTTTCGCCATATTAAAAGCAAAAACAAAGTTGCATCACCGGCTTTCGTCTTCAATCTAACCTGTGCGCCCGCGCTTTGCCATTTTATTGCAAATGGGTTTGCGGTTCCGTAGTTTTAAAATTAGAACCGTCGGGTCGTATCAGACAGAATGAGATAAGAGGCGCTGCCGAGACACAAGCTAGAGGGTAGCTTGTGACAGCCTAGCCGATATCTGCAAGTAATGAGCTCGGTAGATGCGGCTTACAATACAGGAACGCTTTTTTTCTGCGCGTCTTCTCTCCCCCTCCCCTGGCAAGCAGAATGTGCACGCGCCATTCAAACAAACATGAGACACTAGATCCCTTTTCATTAAATTGCCGTGGTTTATCAATGATCAGACAACGTCACCTTATCAGACCATTACAACGAATTGGACTTCCTATATTCATGTCCGTTCTACTGTCGCTAGGGGACACATCACTGGGATATTGTCACAGAGGGGTGGCTGCAGCCATTCATGCATATGTGTCCGAGACCAGGTGTCTTGCCTGTCAGCCTTTAATATTACGGGCATGTTCTCTCAAATTAAAACGCAACTTTCAATTTTTAGCCAATTCTTCCTTCCAATTTCGCGCTGCTACTGGATGCCAACGGATAGGTTTGTACTTTTAGGTTGTGAGCGGGCAAATTAGCCCCCTTCTTGCTCGATTCCTGGCCAATCCCCCGCGTGGGTATGCGCCAAAAGACGTGGAACAACAACAACAACAACAACAGAAGGGTGCTTTGAATTTGTGTTCTGCAAAAATACGTCAAAAAAGCGAATTCTTCACGGCGTTCTGTAGAAGCCGAGAGACGAGGCGCAGAAGGAAAAGCGCGCGCTATCGCTAACCCAAACCAGTTTTAGAGATGCAATGAAGTGCAAAAAGCAAGGTAGAAGGGCGTAATAGTTTTAAATGTAGAGCATTTCTTTAACTCACAATGTCACCCGGCGTTGTCGGCGTGCCTCGGCGTCCGCAACAGCCGTTCCAGGTGCGCCCTCTGCCCCACTCCTCCTCTCCCGCATCACGCTACCCTCCTCGCTCTCAACAACAGGTCCGCACCCCTGCCCCTACACTATACAAAAAAATAATACTTACCGGCGCCTGGTTTCGATCCCACGACCCTGCGGGCGGAACGCAATGTACATGGTGCTCTACCCACTGCGCCACAAAGCCGACACAGAATAGAAGGCTACGAACGCGCCTTACATCCTTGACTCATTCAAACTACGTCAAGAAGCTGCTGATACAACGCATTCACTGCCTGTGGGCGGAACGCGAGGTACATGGTGCTCTTCCCACTGCGCCACAAAACCGACACAGAATGAAAGGCTACGAACGCGCTTTATATCCTTGACTCATTCAAACTACGCCAAGAAGCTGCTGATACAACGCATTCACTACCACCAACTCCCCAAACACTAAACGTTAACGCAATACACCCACTCCGTATGCGACGCATTTACTCGAGTCCCCCTCGCGGGGAGATGGGCCCTTTTTTTAGTCGTGCTTTTTATGACAAATGAACAAAGAAATGTTTGTAAACAACCAGCGTACAAAGCGCGTTACTATGCGCAGTGCGGCAACATTGAAATCGCCGTCCTCAGTCGCTAGATCATGGAGGAAACAAAAGGTTAGGAGAGGCGCTGACGTCACATTTGTGAAGCCGAGTCCCGCCATGCATAGAGTTTCTTAGTAAGTATACTACAGAGGAAACTGCGCCTCGTAAGCCATGTCGTCATGGGGGTTCATGGGAAGACCTCCTTTTAGGCTTGGGCTTGGCATGACAGTTGGATTCTTAAGCATATTTCGGGATTTGCTTTCTTCACTATGCATTAACACGTTTACGAGCTACAAGGAAGCCGAAATCACATTTTTGTAGAAGCCGTGTTCAGTGAAACAGCAGGCAATGCGTGATCACACCTGACGTTGCTCATGCCACAGACGAAGGACATATGACTGAGCGGGTAATATGCCGCAGCAAAATTTGTAGCCGACCAAAAGAAGCAACAAAACGTACTTCGACGATGATAAGATACAGCAGGTACGGGCGCTTGTATGCGTCCTATCTTGTCATCGTTCACGACTGTTTAACGCCACGTTTTCTTTTTTCTTGTTAAACTAGCTGGCGGTCGTGGTGCACCGGTTCACCACGAAGGCAACGTTTTCATAGGCACGCTCAAAGAACTTTCGAAACTTTTCAAACAACGTTAATATTTGAGGTAATGGTAAAATTAATAAAAACACAGTCTCTAATGAGGATCATCCCCAAATATTAACATTGTTCGTAACTACAACCTTGGCCTGCGGAATAGCAGGCATAACCATTCCGGCAAAAATACGCTTTACTTCTTTTTGCTATAGTTTTAAAACAGCCTGTTTTTATTTTCCACTTACATATTTGCACTATAATCTTCGCGTTTTTGTGGCACTTTGTTTAAATTTGCGGTCACTAAAACGTATCAATCCAAGCCAATGATGAAACTAAGGCCAGCGCGATGTATAATGGCGGTCCATGACGACACAGACGACCTTGACGTGAGCCGCATAGACGCTAGCGCCAGATTCCTCTCTAGTGTATACTGTAATAAACTCTATGGTCTCGGCATCGCAAAATGAAGTTCCGCCATGACGCTGGTAGCGAAGTGAAAATTCAGTAACTTTTGTATACGTGGCTTTATCTTTTCAACATACTCAGCAAAAAAAGCAAGGTAATTTCATTATGTGTAGAAATAAAATTTTTATTTGTTTTTTTTTTCTTTTTTGGCACCCTCTTTATTTATTTAGTTGCTTCATTGGTTGCGCCGGCGGGCGGCGCTTTCGCTCTTACCTGTTCTGCTGCCATCCTGTCCGTCTGCTCCTGCCGCTTTCACTGTGTGCACGTGTAGAAGTTTTGTAGTATGCCTTGAAGCTAGTATACATTTTTTGTGTCTGTGGGCGAACGGGCTCAAAATGTCACAGAAACTGAGAAAAGGAAACAACGTGTGCTTCGATGCTGTGCGGTGCGAGAAATCGGGAAGGCATCACAGCGAAATTTTTCCGCTTCCCTGCGGACCGCAGGTCAGCACACTTTTTTTCAGTCAGTTTTCAAGAAGCAAGCGCTATCCTTATCAAACATCCTGCAGGGCGAACCGAAAAATCTTCTGCTGTTGATGTACAGTGATTGTTTTTGTTTGGTACAACACATTTGTCAGTAATACTGTAAGCATGTGAAACTACTGGTCGCCGATTTCTCATCAGCCGATTGATGCCAGCGGGCACACAGACGGAAATTTCGATTTGGTATCGCTTTGGTGAGCGGTTGCTCTTCATTTGCTTTCCACCAGAGAAAAGCTTGGAAATTATCTTGGCCTATTGTGCTTAAGTGCTTCTTCGATGAACTGCTCTGGCTTTAGAGCGTTTCTAAGATCAGTTCCTCATAGTGACGTTACCATCTTTCAATGCTTATTAACACGAAAGAAGCCCCCAAACTTATTTATGCGGCAGCCGACCGCTTGCATTCCGGTGTTACGAGAAGTTAGAATTACTTTCGCGACGGCCGAGCTGCGCTTCGCTTTTAAACTAGTGCTAGGACACATTTTTTGTGCCTTGTTTGCACTCTCAAAATTTGTCTCGCTTTTGCACGTTGTTTATTAATATCCGTGGTGGTATTTTTTTCCATTTACTAGGTGTGAAGTATGGCGAAATTACGCCGAAACTCGCTAGCTATAAAAGGTTTTTTTGGGCTAACAAGTTTACGAAAAGGTATATAAGAATATAGCGCGGTTGTTAATGGTGGCAAAATTTAGCTGTCATCTCACTTCATATTCAATTTATTATTCACAAACATGTGTTTTTATGAAGCATCGTTTCTGTAGAATTGTATTGCGTGAACAAATGAACTTGGTCATTTTCTGTATACAATGAATTGTACGAAGATGTCTCCTATGTTTGTGAAGCCGACACAGAATGCGGCCATTTGTACTTATTATGCGAGATACACCGCTCTCTGCTATTATGGCATGTATTGAACTTCGCTTACGATACGATGCTAATAAAATCGGCGAATAAACTACATTTCCCGCCTACTACTTTTCTGCCCCAAACTGTCATGCTTCAGGGCGTGCTGGCTCGCGCGTATTCAACTAAAGAAGATTTCCCAACAAATGTTTTGTGCAGCGGCGGAAAAATCTAGCTAAATAGCAACTGAAAGCTGTCATAACAACATCTGCAGCACCAACAAAAATCTGAAAAGCAAGATGCAAACGGTGTGTGTTCACGCTTGCGGCACACAAAGACAGTCGTGCTCATTGAGCCCATTAGCGGCACGGCGTTTCCTCCTCGCGCATCAACGAAAGCGTTGCCATAGCCACATCAGTGATTTTTTGTTGTTTTTTGGTTTAAGAGTTTGGCCTACCAAGCACCAGGGGACAAATTGGCGCAATTATCGGTTACCTGGGGGTTACCAGCTGACCTAGTCGTGCCCGGCCCGGCTGCAGCCAAAATATGACGTCATCAGCGCCAGCGACGTCACCGACCTTTATCTTCACTCGTTGCCATAAAGATTAATGCAAAGTTTTTCACACGCCACGTGCCACTAGGGGAGGATTTGCAATGTTGGCGCGAATTACACGGGACCACGGTGGATGCTACAGCGGCCGACCTGTGCGGACGCCACTGCTGGCCATCTTGGCTTTGAAAAAACTTGCGATCCTGGTCGCAGTCACTATTTCAGGCCAGGCCTGTCACCAGTGTCGCCAGATGCGTCGCGTCCTGCCGTTCTTGTCAGCACCAAAAACGATCAACGTCACCCCCCGCCGGCATGATTAAACCACCTCCGCGTCCCTCCGCTACATTTGAAGCAGTCGGGATTGATTTGTACGGGCCTTTATAGTCATCATCAGATAGTGCCGTTAGATTATAACCGCTGGAGACCATTTTTCTACATATGCGGATACTGCTGTGGTCCGATCTGGTTGTACTGAAGCAGTTGCTGTCTTCGTGCTGCGCAACTTGATCCTGCGGCATGGAGCACCTCGAATTCTGTTGCACGGTTGGGGCAGAACCTTTTTTTCGCACATCCTCGTTGAAGTTCTTCGACGCGCCAGTACTGTGCACAAAACATTTTCCAGTTACCATACGCAAACAAATGGCTTCAGCGAACGTTTCCACCACACTCCGGCCGCCCGATATGATCTGAAAGTACAACAAGCGCTTCCACAGCAATTGGAACGTAATTCTACCGTTGGTCACTTTCGCGTTTAAGTGTGCAGTTCAGCGCACCAGTGGCTACACGCCCCTCTTTCTGGGTTTTGGCCGTATTGCCAGAGACCGCAAGGATTCTAGTCAGTAAGAACGGAAGGCGCGGTATGATGCAACCCATCGCTCTATGCAGTTCTCCGAAGGGCATGAGGTGCTCCTGCGGACACCAGTAAGCACGCCTGGACTTTGTGAAAAGTCCCTCCGCCTTTGCATTGGTCCTTACGTTGCCTCCGACAGACTTCTCCAGTCAACTATTGGGTGACCCCAGTGGATACTTCAACAGATCGTAGGCGCCGTGAAACAAATAGTCCATGCATCCCTCCTTAAACCATGTTAACCTCGACAGCTATAGTCCTGCCCGGGCAGGCGGCCGTCCTCAACCGAGAGGGGAAACCTGTGTGCATAGGAACGTTATTGCCGGACATTATGCCCGTACGCCATGGCACCATCATCACTTGCACTGTGGACACCAAGGGGTGTGTTTCCCGCTGTTCGTCATATTCATGCGCCCTTCACCATTATCGTGTGTAAATAATCACCATCTCCTCGCTCCGACCGCTCGGGAAGCTCTGGGCTGGGCGACCGAATAAATGTCATCTTGCCAAACGCCCTCTTTCAATATAACCAGAGTTATATTGTAGGGACGGGTGAGATGAAATGAACTCATTGTTTGACATGTCACTTTGATTTTGTTGTCTTTTTCTGTTCACTTCGTCGTTGACACATATAGAGAGACCTTTTGCCGATAGTGCAGTTTCCATCTGAATTCATAATAAGCCAGCTCCAGAAAGGGAAAACAAGCTTCCGTAAGCTAAAAAAAACAGCCTCAGCCGTCAAGCCAAAAGCGAACCCTGATTGGGCAAATTGATTTCGCTCATTTGGATCCCTGAAGCAGTAGGATCGCGCCTTTTTTCCATTAGAACAACAATCTGCGTACACGTTTTCAAGGTGCTCTCCCTACTACTTTCCTGCCACCCCATCTTTAAGGGAAGTCGCCCAGTTTTTCTTGTCACTGCAGTTTTATCCCAAAGTTTCGGTTTCTCTATCTGGCTCGTTTCGAAAAAAACGCCTAGTACGTATTTGTGTGTACGGCGTGTCTAAAAATACTAGTCAAATATATGTGTTAGAGTGTATTCCGTGACATACAATATTTATAAAATAAGGACGCATACAAAACATTCATAAAACATTATTCCAAATATGAGAGACATAATTGTAGTAAGGATAGTTTTGGTAAAAGGGGACATACAGCTATTTCCTGAAACAGTACGCCCTTCGTTAGATGACCATGTAAGGAGCAGGCGGGAGTCGTCTTCCGTTGACAACATAACTGCGAAGCAATTATGCGAACAAACCATTGCAAGTATACGATTTATAATGAACGGTAACGCGCCTACGCTACACAGGTGATGGGGGATGCCGTAGGGGAGGGCTCGGGACTAATTTTGATTACATGGGCATCTTTAAATTGACGCAACATCTCTAGCACACGGGCGTTTTCTCTTTTCGCGTTGATAAAGCCTTCTTAGCGGGCACTTGCGGTATAATTTTCTAGGATACGTACATTACTGCGAGAGGTACACACCATCTTACCGTCACTCCGTGGAGAGCACGTGCGAGTTTTGTCGAGGTTACCCGCTAGAATCAGGCAATTTAGGGCAAAAAGTCGCGAAGGACAGTTTCCTGTAAATTCGTTTTGTTGTATGATTTTTCTCTATATTCACCCTGCACTAAAGTTGTGGATGTTTATGCAAGCAATAACGAAAATTTAAACCCGTCTATAAGAAATAATAACGAGCATGTGAAATATTTTACCTCAGGATAAATATTTGCAGCCGCATCGTTTCTTATCCAAACACTCTCGTTTTTACTTTTAGACAATTATATGAGCTTCACGAATCACTAAAGACACGTTTCACGTTTCAATGTCCCTTTGATGTACACAGGAATCTTCACTCCCTTAACAGTGTAATATGAGGGTATCCCACCTTTATGGGCACCTATGCCCCGCAAGGAGAGACGTTGGAGATTTCAGGTTACAATGTCTTGGTTGGGGATGAGCGTTTGTGAGTCCGTAACTCTGCTGTATTAGTCTTGCCGTATTAGTCTCTGCTATATGAGTCCGTAAATCTGCTGTATTAGTCTCGCGCTTCTCTTGCGAGCTATGTATTCGGTGTTTGTTCACCATCAGTGATAAAATAACAAATGCAGAAAACAACCGATTGCTTTTCTATATGCATTGAGATGATGGTGTTTCTATAGCAGTGCCCATGCAGCTGGGGTTCCGTTTATTTTTTGGTTCGGTTCCCGGTACACTGAGAGTGACGTTTCGTTCGGAATTAAAAGCGGAGGCGCTGCAAAATTTATTCGACAACGTGGTTGGCTGTTGGTGGCTTCGAGAACACAGAAGCCACCATCAGTGGCGGAATTTCAGCCCGAAACATGAAACGACTAGGTCCAAAAACGCGACGATAAAAACCAACCCAAATTCTGTGTCACAGTTTTGAAGATGAGCAATTGGTTTGTTTTATGTATGACTGGATGATTTCCTGCAGCCGCTTGACTCGAGAAAACTTTCCACTATATAACTCGTCTGGGCATTTGGAGGTTCCGTGGTCGTAGTTGACATCGTAGGCAGCAATAGCAGACTTGGAGTCAATAGCACAAAACTGAAATGAATGGAAAGTAAAATAGCATAATCATTTTTCTTAGCCCCCCACAGACGCTGGTCGCTAGACATGGTAAGTAGATGATATATGACTGACACTGGTGATGGTGTAATGTCCCACGCTGGAAAATGTTATTAGCACTTCAACAACGGGTTGTGCGTTAATGCCACTGTGTAACCTGCAGGATCCAGGGTGCTCAATTTAACGGGAACTTCATTAATATTTCCACAATTATTCCTCACTAATTCTGAGTCAGCGAAAGAGCTCAGGGCTAGCTGTTTTCTCTCTCGAAGGAAGAGTCCTGGTTGCAGTACTAGTCACTGAATAGTGAATTCATGTGCGGCTGTGCTGTCCTATCGATATCCTAATAACCATTTTCGTGTTGATGGTGATGACTACGTCAATTTTTTGGCGCAAGCGCATCACGGCTACATGGCGCCAATACTGTGATTAGGATTATTGGAGTGGAAGTACGACGTACAGATTATAATACAGTACATATTTGGTATCTTGTATAAACGAAGAACATTGCGAAAAGTGGTGTAGAGAACTAAGTAAAAACACTTGGCACCATGACAAATTTTCTACAGTTGCCCAGGCCACTGTCTTTGCGGTACCAAGCGCAGAACCTTCCGGGCTCAAGCTAGAGATTGTGTCTGGACTCACGGGTGATATAACATATATCTTAAATATTGTGCAACTGCCAGATACCTACAACATGGATAAGACAAATAAATAACTCGCCAGGCAAAAATAGCAAACGATTTTGAGTGGCCATGGGTGTACAGAGTTGTTGTATTTGGCGCGTGCTTTGTCGTTCAAGTAGTTTGCATTCAACTAAAAATGAAGGCCAGGTAACAACCGCACATATCTCCAGCAGCATGCCTCATCTGTACCTTATAAAAGGTACGAATTGTTAGCATGGACATGGTCCAGCCGCAGTCACCTAAGAGTTATCTGAACCATTCTTTCTCGTCTATCAGTGATTCATATTTTTGGCTTTATCTTATGCAACGTATTTGCTGTTTTCCTTTTCCACTCACCCTGCCAATAGTCACACAGCCTCGTTTGAATATGTGATCTATGGTACTCATGAGGGACTCGTCGAACATTCATTTTGCTCTGAAGAGCAGCAGCAATTGCATTCCTCTCCGCATATTATTTTTGGGTATGCCGAAGTAGCCGGAACCACACAGATTGTGATTTGAAGTTTTGCTTTTGTGCTAAGCAGAGCTGCTTTAGAAGGTGACGAGAACCCAAAATATTTTGTAATTTCCCTGATTACAAATCCTGCACTGCACTTTTTGGGACGTATGGCACGCAAGGAATGCACTTCGTAAGATTCCAGGTCAATATAACAGATCTTTGAACTCTACCCTAAATATATGTTCTAAAGCGAAAAGAAGGCCGTGCGTTTCAGCAGTGAATATGTATGGAGTTTACGCATTGGTTGAGACACTAAAATTCAAGGCCATGAGCAGCCCATCGAACTGTATCTTTGAACTTTGGTGCGTCTGTGTAGAACTCCAATACGTTGTACCGGTGTTGTAGGTACAAGAACTGCTCGATAATTATTTCCTTTGGCCTCTTTCCTTCTCGGCATCTAAAAAAACCGATACAGAAGGGTTTTCTGTGCCAAGACTACACAAAATCAGCAACGGATGTTTGCTCAACCACAGCAAGAGATATCTCAATATCTGTAGCTAGAGGGCGAACAGATTAAAGAAATAGTTTGGCCATTGCAGGACGCATTTAAAAAAATGGCCGCGTATCTGCTCCTTTCGTTGCAAATGCCGTCAAAAGACGATAGTCTTTATCGGCTTTTGCGAAGTAAATGCCTCCCTTCGCTTTCCCGCTCACCCCTCATGTTGTTCCTCTTGCGTCGCGCTCCTCCCAAGGTAAAGACGCCAAAGGTTCGCTTAAATCATTTTAAATTTCCCGCGTTCCACTGCACCAAACCGGGTGTCTCGATGCGAACGCTGCCGTACGGCGAAGACGCGCGTTAATCGAGGCGCCTACTTCAGCGTTTATAGAACCGCGTTTCCCTACTCCACGTGCGTTGCAAGCAGAACGTGGAACCTACCTAGTGGAACCTTGCGTAATTGTTGCCGGTTGATTTTTTAAAATGGCCCCAGAAGCTATAGTGGCGCGGGCGACAGCAGGCGACGGCGGAGTGAATTCTTTTTCTGCAGTTGATGAAGTATTTATTTCGCAAATTCAAGCATGTTTGATTTTTTTATAAAGGAACACTGCAAATATCACTTCTGTATTCATTTGTTGTCTCATATTTGCGTAATGTCTTGTTCTTGTTCAACAATGTTGACAAGTATGAACATTCCACCGGACATAGACGGGTAGTTTTAGCTGTGACTATATAAGACTATTGCGCAGGCATTGTTTTGCTTGGGCCGGGTGGCTGAATCGGGTCACAGACAGACAGACGGACAGACATACAGACAGACCAAAATTTCTGGTTTTAAGTAGCCCAAGAAAGACTATCGTCTTTAAAAGCCTGAGCGCCTGGTGGCTCCTAGGGTTGTTGCGATTGTCGCGACCGGCGCAGAGACAACCAGCCGCGACAGCGTTTGGGCTCGAACTGATTTTAAATGCAGAGCATTTCAGTAACTCACGATGTCACCCGCGTTGGCGTCCGTAGTCCGCATCGTTCCCCCTACACTATATAAAAAAATAATACTTACCGGCGCCAGGTTTCGAACCAACGACTCTGCGGGCGGAACGCAAGGTACATGGTACCCTACCCACTGTACCACAAAGCCGACTTTTTTTTAATAACAAACACTTTATTTACAGAGATATATACAGGATCACATCAAATGATTGCAGGGTATTCGTCGTGCACAATAGTAGCTTTACGCATGCAGAAAAATAGGCGCTTACGGCCTTTACACTAGCATGGCGTAAGCATGTTCTGCCGGCAAGTGTGAGCTAGTGGCATCGTAATGCTTGCACAGCCGCAGAGTTAGGGCGGCAATTACACCAGCACGAACGTTATCGAATGGATGACGGTGCCTTTTGTTCACCGCTTGAAGGCAATGGAATGGGAGCGGAGGGAGGGGAAGGGGTTCTGGGCAAGCAGAGGTGAGCAGGAGTGTTTCGGTCCTAGCCATCAAATTGAGTACCATCTCCTCCGCTCCTTTACCTTAAATTCTGAAAGGACACGTGAACCCTGCGTCAGTGCATCACGCAACTCGGAGTCTGAGTCAGGCCCGTCAAGGGCAGCCACTGCCGACTGCGCCTTCTGAACAAAATGCCTCCACGCCGGCCGAGGGTGTTCAGCGCATTCGACAGCATCGACCCTTGACCTCCAAAGCGAGTGGAGTCCCATGACGTGGATGCAATCTTGGAGGTGTGGGAGTTCCGTGTCTGCATCCAAGAACCTTAAGTTGGTCCAGGTGAGCTGCCATTGTGTGCCAAAGGAGCACTGCAGCTCGTCCCAGAAATACGATGCCGTATTGCACTCTAAGAATACATGCTCGCCCGTCTCCCGCCTTCCGCACAGCGGACAGTTGGCCCCTCCAGGGAGGAAGAAA
Organism: Haemaphysalis longicornis; assembly: GCA_013339765.2. NCBI lineage: Eukaryota > Metazoa > Arthropoda > Arachnida > Ixodida > Ixodidae > Haemaphysalis > Haemaphysalis longicornis. Next base: position 93,746,066 of record CM023458.1, read on the forward strand.
CCCCGCTCTTCCTGCCTTGCCTTAGTTGTGAGTATCCCTGCGTGCACACGAAAGAAGAAATCTTTCGAACTTGTTGGGACGGGGAGCTTCCGCACACGTCGTAGGACGTCACTTTTCAGGCGGCCTAAAGGTGGGGAGCGGTACAAGGGGGGTGGGAGGGTCTGTTCCACCAAATGCCTGTAGAGTTTCACTGCGCACAAATACAAATGTAGGCTTCACTGCGCACAAATACTCCCAGGAGTAGAGTTCCTGCAAGAGGGCAAGTGCCCCCGCCACTTCCCTGTAAAAGCGTGTTGCGCGGGCGCCATGTGCGAGTTCTGCGGTTGTAACGAGCCAAGGGGCCAGGTGTAGGGCACCTACAGTTTGGAGAACCGCCTGGAGAAAGCCATAACTGCGATCTCGGAAGTACACAAATCTCTGTACAATCAGTTTAAGTTCCAAGTTGACGAGCCCAAGACCCCCGGCTTCGGCACTCCAGAAAATGTTAGTGCGGCGCATGGGTTCATACGTGGATCTCCAGACGAAAACCGCAAACAACCGGTGTAGCTTGGCCACTGAGCCTGCATCAATAGTCGATACACGGGCCGCGTACAAGATGGCCGGATATGCCACGGCGTTGCAAACATGTGCCCTAGAAAAGAGGGCAATATGTCGTGCTCTCCAGGGCTCCAAGTTCCTTCCAGCAGCTGCCAGTTTCGTCTGCCACCAGGGGGCGATGGCTGCGCCGGTATCTAGGTTTACCCCAAGGTAGCGGGTGATGGCCCCCCTCCATCGAACTCCGTAGAATTGTTGGGGTTTGGTGAGCCATTCGCCTAGCCATGCTCCCTCTGACTTCGAAAGGTTGGAAGGTTACGAACACGCCTTATATCCTTGACTCATTCAACCGTCGGCCACAGGTGCGCCCTCTCCACCGCGTCCTCGTCGCCTTCTCTCCGCTCGCAACGCCCTCACTCGCCGCGTTCGGTTCGGGCGCACAACAGGTGGGGACGTGCGCAACGCCCTCTCTCGCCGCGTTGGGTTCGCGCTGATCAACAGTCGGTTCGCGCGCAAGAACAGGTGGGGGCGCTCGCATCGCGCTCTCTCGCCGCGGTCGGTTCGCGCTTAAACCACATATGTCGTTCGCGCGTGCTCCGGTCGCTAACACTGTGGCGTGATCGTGACGTCAACATCACGCGTTCATGTGGTGGCGCGATTTTGGCGCTATAACACTCTCTCGCGAGGGGCATTGGATTGGATTCGATTGAATTGGCTTGGATTGGCTTGGCTTGGCTTGGATTGGATTGGATTGGTTTGGATTTGGATTGGGTTGGATTAAAGTGGATTGTGTTGCGTCATAGCCGCGCCACGTTGCGTCATAGCCGCTCCACGTTGTGTCATAGCCGCGGCAGGGGGTTCACGGCACGTTTCACATTTCACCAGCGACTTCATCGACAATGTCTACGCTGGAAGACAACAATTACAACAACCCATACGTAATCCATACGACTTGCAGGCGCGCCCCCCGCGGAAATGCTCTGCATTTGATCGTGCCCCTCGCGAGGGGGATGTTTTTTCAAACTTCCTAGCAACGTAAGCGTATTAGCTACGAACACATCATCTTCTAAAAGCTTCCCATTTAGTTTCCACCCTTCCCAACAAAAGGCATTCTTATTTTTTTGTGCTGTTTTGCACCGACTATACCAATTAGCCATCGTGCTCCAGAACGAACATCGGACTCGGGCCACCGCTGTAACGGTTAAAGCAATCATAAAACGCGCATCATTGCCAAAAGGAATGTCACACTGGTGTATTCCGAATCCAAATAATATCGTTTACAGGGTCATTTTAAAAAGTTGGATTCCCATTTATTTATCACCTACACTATTTGCTTCGGTAAGAGCTGAAAGCAAATCCGCAACCCCTCTTCCATCTAAAATACACTAACGAGGGCGCATTCTGTTGGTCACTGATAACGGCAAAAACTAAACAATATAGCGAATACCATTCGTCGCTTATGAGAAAACACGCAACGGAGATATGAGTGTCATGTGTCAAGGGAACCCCCCCCCCCTTAGAGGGGAGGCATTAAAACCACTGAAGAAAAGGGAAAAAGCCGCCCGCATCTTCCCACGGGGGGAACTCGAGTAAATGCGTCATATCTACTCGAGTCAAGCAAAGCGTCACGTCAAGCGAAAGCCAAGCAAAGACACCCTTGACTGAATTCCGAACGCGCGCTCCGCCGCTTATATACGTTGAGGGGACTGAGTAAGCCGGTCCCAGCCGACGACGTTGGCGTTCTTGTAAAGCGGCGTGGACTCTAGGTGTTTGAGCCAAGCGCGGATGTTGCTTCGCCGGGGAGCGGCACACCGGTTATATGCGCAGCGCGCCCGAAGGAGAGGAAACCGCGGAATAGAGGCTACTGCACATGCGCCGGCCCCAGCGAGTCTGCCGCGGCTATGACGCAGAGTGCCGCGGCTATGACGCAACACAATCCAACACAATCCACTTTAATCCAATCCAATCCAAATCCAATCCAAGCCCAGCCAAGCCAATCCAATCCAAGCCAATCCAATCGAATCCAATCCAATGCCCCTCGCGATAGTGTGTTCGAATCCAATCTAATGCCCCTCGCGAGAGAGAGTTCGCTATCGCCTCGACTGGACGCGCATGCGCAGTGAGCGTGCGGACTACGGACGTCAACGCGGGTGACATCATGAGTTATTGAAATGCTCTGCATTTAAAAAACAAAGGAACGTCAATTTGAACGGTGCGCCAGGAGCGCACCAGTGAGAGAACGCCAGCGCCTAAACCCCGAGGCATCATGGTCAAATATAGCAGCCCAGTGGTAAGCCAATTGGAGAACACCGCGCAGGAGACCAGTGGCGTGATGACCATATATGGACATGGAAAAGGCAAGGAGTCAATGAGATCGCGCCACGAGAGAGCCCAAATGGGATAAAAGCGGGGCGCACAAAGATAACCGGGGAGGCAAGAAACCGAGAGGCAAGAAACCAGGAGGCGGTAGGAACATGTGCGCTTCAAGGAGTGAACCAGGGGACGCGGCCAGGCTATCGACCATGCCATCCGAGCCTGGGTGGGAGCGGGCCGACTTCGCATGGGCACCGTCATCTTAGTGCCCCACGATACTGTTTCTTCGTGGCCCCAGTGGCATAGGTCGGGCACTAGCGGCCAACGTCTACGCTCCGTCGACCATCGACGGCTCATAAGGGCTATGTTCGTGCCGAGCCCTACCTGGGACCTGTGGCGGCAGAGGCTACCCGGGGGTACCCACCGAGAAAACACGCCGCCCGAGGAGCGACCGAGTGCCTCGAGCGTCGGCATCACGGGCCTCCAGCGGCAGCGGCTACCAGTTTATTTCTTCAGCGCGAGCGCACGTGAGCGCGCGCCTCGTGGTTCTGCTTTCGTCGTTTCGTCGTCGTCTCGGCGCGGCGGACCCGCGCCGCTACACCATGTTCAGTTAAAGGGACCACACAGAGAAAATACAAGTTCGTTTTATTTCAAAGATTTAGTGTTTTACAATGCTCTAAGCGCTGTTCCGGTAGCACGACGCTTTATTAGCTTAAAAATTCAACATATTAACCAAAACTTTCAATTCTTCTGCTAAATCGCGTATTTTCGTGAAGTCGACAATGAGGTATCAAGAGCGGGGCGTTGATGATGTTGGTTGTTATTCAATGTTGCAAGGCAAACTAGGGCAAACACCACCCAAAACAGATGGTCAGCTAGCATAGATTAAAACGTGGAAACTAAAATTGATCAGCAACACAGTTAAAAACAAGTAAAGACAATGGAGGTGGCTGGTGTTGAGGACCAGGTTGTGTTTATGCATGATACAAAATTAAATTCAGAAACTTTCGATAAATACTTAGAAACGCGTTTAGAAAACGTTTTTTCATTCCCTAAAAAGTGCGAGGAGTGCAGTTGGATTTTTTGCCTGTACATTCCTGGAAAGTGTTTGCGTCGTATAGTGTGGAGTGCCTTGCATTTGATGAGTATATGAATTATGGATAGGCCCTCTCCACACCTGCCGCAGAGGGGTCTGCAAGACCCAATGAGCAAGTATGTATGTGTTACCTAAGTGTAGCCTATCCGTAGACTAGCTTAGGCTTCTTCCGTGTGTCTGTCTTCTCCGTTATGTATCCAAGTGTGGCCTTATGGTGTACAGTTTGTTTTATGTTTGTGTGTCCCATGTTTCTGCTATGATTTACGCAAAGCTGTTCGTACCAGTGGCTTCCTGTCGCAGTAGGAAACATAGGGTACAGTGGTGAGCGCGCTTATGGTAAACACGGGAGCACGTGGCCACCGGTACTATCGAGTAGCCTACCGTGGGATGCCCGAAGCAGCACGCATGCGCTCTGCGTGCCAAGCGAGGCTATGCTTTCAGCGCACGCGTCGCGTCATTGGATCGTCTGAGTGTCAACTGCCCACTTTATCTTGCTTGTAGTGGTGGAGAAGTCGGCCCCTGTATGAAGAAGTGGAAACTGCAATCCGCAAAAAAATGTTTCTGAGTGAGCAGTTGTTGATTCATTGGCATGAATGTAATAAATACAATGGGTTCGTCAAGTCGCAACTCGTCAGCCTGCTTGAAGCAGACTCGATAAAAAGACTACGCTCGTTTTAGCAGCACTTTATTTTTTGTAGGCGATTGATAATGAAACCGAAAGAACACATGAGCACGATGTTTGCCATAAATAACTTGAGAACATGAAGTGGGCCTAGGCACTACAAATTCGATTCAATTTACGATGGAAAAGCACCTTTTTGGTTTTTATTAGGCATATTTATGCAAGCACTGAGGCTTCGAGTTTCTAAGCGGGACACCATTAGCAGACGACGCGCAACATAGAAAACGAGCAGACGCTCCGATGCCGCCATGCGCGCTGAAAGAAAATTCTGGCTCGGCACGCACAGCGCATGCGTGATGCTTTGCGCTGCCCACGGTGGGTTCAAGTGTTCACCCTAAGCGAGCTCACCACTGTACATCGACGCTGCCGCAGAGAGCAGCCACAGCACCATCCTGGTCAGTAGTTTGGTACCCCTGAATGGCACTGTGACCCGGAAGCAAACAATTATTCTTAGTTTTGAGTGATTACCACATGTTAGAGCTTTGATTAGATGCTTGAGGACAATGTTTTTTCCTTGGCTTGAAGCAACATAAGGCTGTAACCACACTTAGGGAGTCTCTAAAGATAATACAGTATTCCGTTCTGGCTTGTGTAAGATGTTGTACTGCTAAAAAGATGCGATAACTCTGCCTTGCAAGTGCTGCTATTCTTGTGTAATGTGTTCGTAGTGGAAAAGTTGGGGCCATGTGCAGCACATGCGACGGCTGAAGAAGAATTCGAAACAACGGTGTAGAAGGCGGTGTGTGTGTCTTTGTGTTGAAACTGTAGAAAATGCAGCAGTATAAGTTTTCTGCGTAAATGTGTTTCTTGTAAGCACATTAAACTTGTTTGTCTGGCCTGCAGTAACTCGTTTACATCATCCAGAATAGGCCTCTGGAGTTCCATTATGTGATGTGTTGTCATGCCATTTTGCTCTTTGGTACGTGTAAAAAAATGTCACAAAAGTTTCTGACCTGTCCCAAGGCGAAACGAGGTCGGCCATATAAGACTCCATGCTCTCTTCAAATGAAATCCCTAGTTCCTTACCAACTGCTCTCTTTCCGATAGAAAAAGCCACCGGTATCGAGACCGTGCTGGGAAAAAGGGACCGATTGAGATGTTTATGATAAAACTACAGTGCTGATATGTTATAAAGGCCGCATTAATAGCATACACCATAATTGTAAGAACGCTAGTGGTCAAGGCTCCAGCTATTACAATCTGCATATAGGCTTTCAGTGGGATACGTTTGGCAAGCTCCGGATGCAAGACGGAGCACAGAGTTGAGCACTGGTTCCCACATTTTCTGAGCAGCTTTATATGTGGACCCATAGATGACACTCCATAGTGCAACCATGAGCCAAAGAGTCTGATAGAAACGCGGGGAATATTTGTTTGTCCGCTCCGTAGGAGCAATGCCAGAGGTCCTTCAGGATATTCATGGTTTGTAGGCATTTCTTTTTCACGTGTTCTATGTGTAGAATAAATGTCATGTTTTAATCTATTACCACGTCTAATATTTGTGTTCCTTTTTGGGCGGGATTGAAACACCTTTTAGATTATTATCAGGATCAGCATGGGTGCTGCGCATTCTTGAAAATACAACAAAAGTACACTTTTCTGGGCTTACGACCACTCCTGTCTGCCCAGTCAGCGAGTTTGATGACACCAAGTTGGACTTACCCCTTGCAAACGGACATATTACAGGATTTGAACGAGATTTGAACGTCGTCTAAATGTAGAAAGTAAGAGAAGGTTGGTGGCAATTCATTCCCGAGTGAGTTCGTTTTTATAATGAACAGGGTGCAGCTCATAGCGAGCCACAGTGCTTTCCTGGACATGAACTCGGGAATGTGCATTGCCCACTCTCGTACAAAACGTAGTTTCTGACATGTAGCTTGCAAGAGTATTTCAAATGTTGCCTGACAAACCAAAACACTTACGGGTACTAAGAATTCTATAGCGTCAGGGAGTATCATAAGCTTGTATATATCAAAAAATACTGTCATATAATACTTTTTATGAATAAATGCACCTTGATTTAGCATTCGAAGGCAACGAGCAATCATTTTAGATCGCTCGGCCCGGAAGCTTGCCTGGCAGCTCTAGAGCAGACCGTTGTACTCAAGAAATTAAACAAGTGTCCTGTTATTTATCTTCTTGAGGAGCTTGCACTGGCAGCTTGTAACGGCGATGGAACGCTAGCTGACAGGAGAGGATGGGTCTTTCCCCCTAAAGAAAATCAATCACTATAGTCCCACCGCCAAGACCTGCAAATGCGCCCCGCAAGCCATATTCTGTTGTATGGGTGCACAAGCGCTTCATGGGTGCTGGCGTTTAGGTGTTGCATCATGCTGTACGTTTTGTTGTGTGGCCTGCTGCTCAAGGCTTACAGGCGCTCAGTGCAGGCTCCAGCTGATGAAGCACGAAATCAGAGTAATAACGAGTGGCTGACCTGTTGTTATCACATAATGGTTTCTTTTCAGTGGCAATTTTATCTTTTAAGAAAGCATTTGTGTTCTGTGCGGAACTAGACACGTTTTTGACGTTTTGCGCAAGTGTGTTGGCCTGGTTTCTTGTCACCTGTTCTACTGACAAGGGGCAGGTTAAGTGTCTGTTGGACTTTCTCATGCCAAGACTTTGCGGCCGTCTGTGTATGAGTTTATAAATGTGAGGAAGACGTGTCGACTATCCCTCTTTGCCTCACGGCACACGCGGTTGCCACGAGCCTTCGCTCGTTTGAAAGATATCAGGTCATTTGAAGTAGGGCATCGAAGAAGGATACCCCACGCCTTGTTCTGCGTTTCTCGTGCCTGCCAAAGGCCCTGGATTCCCCATGACCTCCTTTGGTTGAGTTTTCGGCCGCCTCAATGATAAATTGTAGAGGCACTTGGCATGTTTTCTTTTTAAATATGTTTCTTGTAAGCACATTACTCTTGTTTGGCTGCCCTGCAGTAACTCATTTACATCATTTACAATAGGCCTCTGCAGTCGCATTGTGTGATGTGTTGTCTTCCCATTATGTCTATCGAAGCGCGGCTGGAATGTGTGTATTTCAGGTCTTTCAGGGCAGTAATTCTACGCGTTTTGGGCTTTTCAGAAGGCTTGGCAGTTGCAACTCGTTCCTTGCGCTGTCATGCAGTCATGAATCGTGCGACGTTCAAGCCGTCGTGGATGTCCTCGGAGTACCCGGCAGACCGGGCTCGTTCAACCGCGCGCCCTTTAGGGTGCGCTTCACCTGAGCCGCCACCGCCGAGCGCGTCAGTAGCGCCCCGGGTGGCACAGGCGGTACGGCGGGAGTGGGAACTGCCGCGGGTTCCTCTATCTCCATCTGTTTCGTGCCCTCGCGTGTGCTTTAGTCCGGCGGGGAGGAAACAGTGGATGCAGAGGCACCCCCAACCGACGTGGTTACCACCGTAACCGCTGCTGGCTCAGCAAGTGGTGTGAGGACGGGATGGACCGCCAGGGGCAATGCAAGGGGGAAGAAGGTCCGACCTGCGGTTTCTGAGTCCCTGCCGAAACCAGACCCCGCTCCGGCCGCCGCTGAGCTGCGTCGGAGTACCTCTCAAGAGGGAAAAAGACAAACCTCTTTCGGTCTCGGGAAAGGATACGTTCTCTTTTACTTTGACATTGATGATTTTCTTTTCAATTTAAATTTCCCACAGACTAATAAGTATTCCGCATGGGGTACCTGGCATTTAGACGAGTAAGTGTAGTGAACGGACAGTTGTCAGTGGGGTGGTTCTGTGCAGCTAATTTCGCAAAGGTCGTTCGTCACGGCAATAATTGGCATGGTGACCGAACCGCTTGCACCTAAAGCAGGGCAGAGGGTTCGGTATGCAGGTACGGACTGTACGTTTGATAAAACCTGCATTGAAATATTCAGGAAAATTCGATCGGTTGGTCGTCAAGATATTGTGTTTCGTGGTGAATTCCTTTTCGTCTTTTCGAATAGTGATACACGTGACGGTGTAACGCACTGCTCTTTGAGGCCTTCAAGAAGGTCGGCATTAGTGTCGGTCAGAATGTCTCGCTCAGAGATCACACCCTGGGAACTGTTCAGGGTGCGGTGGTGTGTTACCCCGATGTCCGGATTGATAATGGGGATTTGTGCAAGGAGGTTTACAGCCTGTTGTGTCGTGTTGACCTCGAAAAGATTTCTCACTTCTGGAGTTTTTTATCCTCTTCTTTACGGCAATGATGCTCGGTAAAAATTTTGTTATCACGAATACGGATATCTATGCGACAGGTCTTGCTGAGTCAGCGGAATAAATCATCGAAAAACAAGAATAGTTGTCAGGCTTGGAAAATATTATTGTGGACAGTAGTGGTAAAGGTGCTTCCCTGCGGCCCCTTTTCAGAGACAGATCATGTTTGGAGGCGGTTTAAAAGGTACTATATGACGTGTAATAAAATCGTGAATGGGTGTACTTTTTCTCAAACCTTTACGTGATAGCTTGAGAGGTACCGGAGCTTCCCTTCCCTGATAAACAGACATTAAGCTCATCCATCAGAGATATAGTTCCCACCCTTCACCTTGAAACTCCTAGCCAGGATAGGAAACAGTGCGAGTAGGGGGGCTCCGGGTCCGCGTCGTTACCAACACTCCCCTCGAATGAACAAGGTGCCCCGTTTTGGGGTACTACAAGGCCCAAAACTACAAATAGCCTGCTGAAGAGGCCTGCTACCGTTAGGTTATCTTCTTTACCGACCACTTTACCGACCACCGCATATGAAGACCACTGGTTGGCTTCCACATAAAGGCTTCCCAACTGATTCCCAACTGATCTGTTACTGATCTGAATTATGGCCTATCATTCCATCGATCAGCTTTCAAGTCTTCTTCAAAAAAAACGCTATGCATCCTACATCACTTGTTCATATAAACATTTGTAGCTTACCCAAACATTACGATGAGTTGGTTAAAGTTTTTAACCCTAACTGGTCACACTTTTTCGCTAGTGTGGCTTTCGGAAACTTGGCTAACGCCATCCGATGCCCGCCTGTTTTCTTTGCGTACGTATACAGCAGAGTTTGCTAACAGTGTGGACAGTCGTTGTGGCGGATCTGCTATTTTCGTTTCCAACACATTAACATACACTCACCGATATGTAATCTCAATCCCAATTAACAAATGGGAATAGGTCTGGAATAACTAGATAAGTCTTTCCTTTCCAAAACAATAACTATAATTAGATTCATCAAGCGTCCTCTGTTATCCTCATATGCAGAGTTCTGCCACGAATTTGATGAAGTTATGATTTGGCTTAACAAAGAAAAAAGAAACATGGTTATTGTTGGAGATATCAGCACAAACATATTACACACTTCTGAAAGCACGTGTCTAGATTAGGCCACTAATGTGCTAGGTCATGGCCTTAAATCTTTGTTAACATTTCCCACACGTTGGATTCCACTTGGTCGGAGCACGCTGATTGATCATATTTTTTCCAACGTCACGACATCACGAACCGCCGGAATCATGAAATTTCGTATTACGGATAATTACCCTATTTTCGTGCTCTTCGAATCCGCCAAATGGTCCAGAAAAACTCATTCAATTGCCGTCAATTCCGTCGGAACATTAGGGAAACAGACTGAGGCAACATTTTGTCGGACGTCTCCGCTAACTGTGCTGTCAAAAAAGTTAGTACCGAAATGTAGAAAAACCTTAAAACTTGCACAACAACGTCAACTGAAACAAAGTGGTTTTCTGCCTTAAGACATCCTTGGATATCAAATGGTCTTTTACGCTCCATCCATAAAAAAACAGCCTGCATAAAAAACTACTGGCCAAACCGTTTACCGCTACTGTACTAAAGCGTTACAAGACGTATTCCCAACAATTGTGTTTTACTTCATGTGGCTAAAAGAAACTGATACCAAGATCAAATTGTTAAAAATGGAAATATTAACCGCAAGAACTGGCAACTTATCAAAGGATTTTCTAATCAGGATGCCCCGAAACCTAATCCTAATTTCATCACCGATGGAACCGCAGTCTATTCTAACGAAAGCGACAGTCCAAATGCCTTCAGCTCATATTTCCCCACAATTCTTCCACAGCCAATCAACCAAAGCAAAGCGTCACTCGCTGTTGACATTCTTTCTGCCTACGGCCTACGTCATACGAAGTAGTATTGGAAACGATTATCAAGACGAATAGCAGCGGCGCTGGGCTCGACAACATCTGCCCGGCAGTAAAGGCAGTAGCTGGCGATATTTCGACCGTTCTAGTGCATTTATTCAACATAATATTCAAAAGCGGCATCTGTCCCGAAGAACTAAAGAGAGGTAAGATAGTACCAGTGTTCATAAAGGGTGACCAAAATATGTTATCTAACTATCGCCCCATAACAATACTGCCCTTTTTTATTTACTCATTGAAAAGATGATTGTATCGAGAATAATGAACTACCTCACAAAATGCAGTCTTTTAACAGCGCAACAGGTTGGCGTCACGCCTACTTATTCAACAGAACTTGCACTCATTCAGCTTACGGACTATATCCCACAGGGTTTAGATAATCGCATTTTCGCGGGAGCCCCATTCATTGATCTCACAAAAGCATTCGACACTATCAAGCATAATATCTTGTTGCAGAAACTATAATCGCTTGGTGTATGTGGCCCGACCCATTTACCCATACAAAATTACCTAAGCAACGGAAGCCGGTTTCTGAAATTTGGCAGCGCTTTGTCTGACCCAAGAATCGTTAATCACGGTGTTCCTCAGGGTTTTACCTCATGACCCCTACTCTTCCTTATATCAATGACCTCCCTACCTGCCTCAACAACAGTAGCTGTATCCTCTACGCTGACGATACGACAATATTTTCTTGCGAGAACGATATCTGAAATCTCACAGCAAAGTTAACGACGGACCTTGAAAAGCTTCATCACTGGTGCCAAAATAACATGCTCTAAATTAGCAGGCTAAGAACCATTACCATGATCTTTTATTCCGCTCACAAAGAACTTACAAACACACCATATATCATTTTTGATAATCACACCATCTATTCATAAGATTCTAAGACGTTTCTTGGAGTTATCCTAGACCAAAATCGGACATTTGACAAACACATCAGATCACTTAAACCTAAAATTGCTTTCGGTATTCGCGTCCTCATTAAAAGCCGCTTTTTTACAATTGTCCCTTCTGCGATCGCTATACTTCTGATTCATTCACAGCCACCTTACGGATTGTTTGTCTTCTTGGCGCAACACATATAATACGAATCTTGCACCTTTGCGTCGTTTTCAAAATAAAGCCGCTCGTTTGCTTACATTCAGTGATTGCCGATCTACTGTAAAACCCATCTTACACCACCCCGGAATCCTAGCACTCTTTCTAGATCTTCAACTTAAGTTATGCGTACTTATTTGCCGTTTACAAAATAATCCTGAATTTATCCCGTCCTTTGATAGAACCTGTTTGCTTAACACAAACAACACCAGGTTTTCTGCTGCCACTATCTGGAATGCCTCACCCCTTCCCTTAAATCATACCTTTCCCAGTATTATTTTTATAGGTCTGTAAAGATATACATACTTGGTACACTCTCAAAACCAAACTCTGATCGCCTGCTTCTTTCCCCGCTCAATCTCAGTATACATGGTGCCTCGTGCTAACGCTACAGGAAAAAAGTATACATGATAACTGCTTGAACTACCAACTGCGCTCATGCGCAGTGCTGGAGTTTACTACCAATGAATAACTGTTTATACGAATTTCTTCGTTTGCGTTATATTTTTATCATTGTGTATACCGCCTGCCTAGTATTTTTGTTTGCGTTATGAAAAGTAAGGTCCCCCGGTCGGAGCTTTTCCATGGGACCTCCTTCTGTAAAACCTTGTTGTTGTAAAAACTGCAGTGTACTACTTAATAAAACATTGTCAATGTCAAAGTCAATGTCAACATCCCAAGCCCATGCGTGCATTGGCCTTCCCCTCTCGTACTGAGGCACCTTGGGTAGGCGAGATTGAATGTTCTTGTAGGCTATGGGCACCGGAATCTGTTCTTAGGTTTGTGTACCTTTTGCGCCTGAAAATAAAACCAATTTTTTGTAGTACGTCTAAAACATTCCTATCTGGCTTCTTTTTTTCTTTTTGGCGTTCCGCATTGCTTGATAACACAATTTCTTTATTGGATACGCAAATTTCGTGGCCCGCCAGTGCTAAGTTCGTAACCCTCCGGCGTTTCATGTGCTCAGTGGTTAGGGTACCAGCTTCGCGGCGCAAATGTACGTCCCGGGTTGAATCCCCTTGCCGTCATAATAACATATTTCCTCCAGGCGTGCACTCCAACCCCTGCGCGTGGGCTGCTCGCCTCCTCGCCCCTTTTTCTCACACTTGTGGGCCTAGCCCTTTCACCCTATCCACTTCACCAGCGATGAGATTTTCCTTTCTCCGCGGCGGAACTAAATGCATAAACAGCGGCGCTGTTAAAACGCGAATGATGCCACAATCAATAAAACTGTTCTTCCCGCTAACCGCAGCAAACTCCGGTTGTCCCAATTTGGTACCATTCACAGCAATTAGCACAATAAAATTGGCGCTGTGCACTACTAGGGCCAACATAGCGGCAGACAATTATTTAGGTATCTTCGCGATACGTATTCGCTGTTGCTGACCCTGAGGATTTTGTAGCGCATCTTGAGTGGTGAGACGCGACAAAGTGCTCGTCGGGTAATGGGGAGGGTTACGACTTCTATGACAAAGCGACATGCGGCAGCCAAGGCGTTAAAAACAGGGTGCCCTTTGCCACCAAAAAACGCATTAATACAGTTAAGAATCGGGGACTACTGAGCGCGTCACACGCGGAGCACGGAAAGCGACGCAACTAAGCTTCTCCCGTACGTTGCCATTTCAAAGACAATGCGATTCTAAATCGCGAGCAATGAGTATTTTCCTAGCCCCACCCCGTGCCTTGCTTCGATCGGCGTGCGGTGAACACAAAGCAAAACGATCGCGATTTGACGCAGGCACGCGCGGATTGGTTGCTTTTGAAATGGCAATGGCGAAGGCAACGTGGCACCCCATGCGTAGCAGACAAGTTCGGCAGGGTCACTCACAAGTGCACTCCTCCCTCTGACCACTCTTGAGTGCTGGTGAACGAGACTCACAAATGTTTCGGGCTGGTGAGTGGCAGTGACGGTGAGTGGGAACGCCACGGGCGGTGAGCCGCACTCAACTCACATTCGCGAGTGTGAGGGCCGCAATTGCTGGGCCCCGCTCACCACTCGTAAATGTGAGAGCTAGTCACTGTTGTCCTGTGTGACTGCACTCATCACTCATAATTTTCGACTGGGAAGCCCGACCTCGCAACACATGAGCGCTTAGCCCCGCTCACCCCTCGCGAGTGTGAGCACCACTCTGGGAGGTGCGTGACTAACCGCGCTGAGCGTCGTTCTTGTGCTTGTACTTGCTGTTGTATATTCAAGGGGCCGCTCGCTCACTTGTTATTGCCACTTGCGCTGTCCAGTCGTACGCGAAGACATTTGGTAATGGCGGTGTTGCATTCTGCTTCAAAATGTGTCTTCGCTGCACTCCTATGGGGCACCATGGGATCAACTCCTCGCTAGGCTGTTGAATTAAGAATGCTATTTTAATGAACGCCTGGCGCCCTAATGAACTAAAACGTTTCCGTGTCCTTTTTTATGCTGGGACTGCTGCGCACACTCGAGGCCGATGTATTGTCGTCCTCGTAACTTTTGGGGGGGAAGGAGGTGGGAATCGTCGTAGGTACTGTCGCTACAAAGTGGATGCACTTTGCTCCAGCTGCGCGGTGCAATGGAAGGACCAGGAAGCTCCTCGGTACGGTGTCGCAGTTTCTGATGTACATCGCTGGCTTGCTCATTACGGCTGTTGACACATACGCCGTCTCAACGTGCAAATTGTGAGTGCCCGCACTAGCGGGAAAAGGCATCGCACATTTTCAGCAATTTGCGTATCAGAATGGCAAATCATGTAAGGTGGGGTATGGCATGTAGGGGAAGAAGTAAAAGTAGCTCGTTTTCCAGGCCTTCGCGTTCTAAACGTGTCTGTATTGACATTACTGACTACAGCGGCGCTAATTTTATGATTACAAGCCGCGGTGGCTAAGTTGCTGAGTCGTTGCTCTCCCGAGTTCAAGGACCCGGTTTTGATCACAGCCTTGGAGGCTGCTTTGCTGATACAGGCAAAAGGCGAAAACACCAATGTATTTATATTTAAGCGCACGTTAAAGAACCCAACGTGGTCAAACTTTATACACCTTCCCACCTTTTTCACGCCAAGCCTCATACAGAAGGTGTAGCTTCGGCTTGCTACACCCCCATCTGCTTTTGAATCTTTTTATGACACTTCAATTTCACGCGGCACTGGCGTCCGACTTCCTTCAACGTCAGCTATGGGGCTTGCCTTGACGCATGTGAACACGCCAAAAAATTTCAGGGAAAATTTTAAGTGCAAAATGAACATCCTTGCGTTGCGTGAATATCTTGACTGAATGTTGTAATATTTCTTATATGCAAAGGTGCGTACCTTTCGCAGCGTGCAGCGAACGATCTAGCACCTTTACAAGCACATCACGTAGTGTGCCGTTAGGACTCGCCGACTGCGTCTTGTCGTTTCGTTTTATCGCTCCAGCTGACGTGTGCTTGTGCCCTCGCGCAGTTTGACAACAATTAATTTTAGACAGGCTGTTCATTCACCTGGTCGCCTCTGGGATGATGATGATGGTAATGATGATGATGATGATGATGAAGGAGAAGGAGAAGAAGAAGAAGAAGAAGAAGAGGAATAAGAAGAGGAACTTTTTCGTCTCTGACCAGACAGAGTTATTGGTTGGGGTGAGAGTGTCCTCATCCCTTCAGATTGTTACCAGGTACCCATGGGCCCTGGCGGCGTCTTCTGCCAGCTACACGACTGCTGTTTGGACGTCGTGTTGCGGGGCTAATGTGTGTGGCCTCCCAATGGTCGTGTATTTTAATTCGTACACACGGTTACGGGGTCTCTGGTTTACTGGGACACACCGAAACTATATGCGGGAGCGTGGCGGCTGCTTCGCCGCACAACTTGGACTGATCTGTGTATAAAACTGGGAAGTTGCAGTACAACAGGGCGGGGTGTTTGAAGGTGTTCAATTGTATCCTGCGCAATGAAACCAATTCCCTACTGTTACGTGTGCGATGAGCGGCTAGACGTTTTCGTCAGCCCAATCTATAATTCTGGGTAAATTCTCTTAATGTAGCCAGCCTGTCCTTCCCCTTGTGATGGCAGCACGCTGTCTTCGAAGTTGGCCTGGGAGCAGAATTCTTGGGTTGGGTCGTGTTCCATCTCATTTCAGGGAGAAACGAATGTGGATGTGTAGTGAGAGTGGGCTTTGTTTAGTTCGTATTGTCTTGGCTGCAGTTTTGTGTATTTCTCCTCGCAAAGAGTTTCAAAATACGGTTTTGGAGTCCGAGAAAACGGTCGTGGACGACGTGTGAGCACCGAGCAGAGAAATGGCTACCTTTCCCCAATTTACTGATTAGCCTCTCTGGCAGATCATGATGATACCGTATTATCCGTCTGGCTAACTACAACATCGACTGCCGCTCATCGTCTGGGGTAGTCTGCCACGTCAACGTAGCCGGCGTCTTTGATGGACGGCTACTGCTTGTGAAGTGCCATGTGTTAGAACTTTCGATGGCGACGAAGATGACGCAGGCGCCTACCTCAACAGACACATAGTCGATGAAAAAGAAGACTAATTGAGGCGACAAGATAGTTGCGCACAGTACGGTTCTATGTAAATAATGTAAATATATTGTCTTTCCATCGACGACGGCCTTCTGACTTGCCTCCCTGGAAGTTTCCCACACCATGTATCGGGGCAGCCATGTGTCTTGATGGTGCTCCGGATGCATTTTTCAGTTGCTAAGTCCCTTCGGGGCGGGTGCTGTTGGCGTCTTCTACCATCATCCGTCGTCATCGTAATCGTCGTCTTACGTAGTCAGCGTACTAAAGCACCAGGAAAGTCGTTTACGCCTCGCGCTACAACATAACGCGTACTAAACAAAACACCGGGACACTCTTAACGCCTCGTGCTTGGGCGCTTCGTAACGGGTACTAAAAGAACACCGAGACACTCGTTTACGCCTCGCGCTACATAGCTTCGGGCTTGAAAGAGACTTTAAAACCGAAACTGTATACCTCTACCCACCAACGGTTTTATCTACGTTGGCAAAAACGCCAATGCGCCAAGAATACACTTATACACAGCATGCTTCGCCGCTCCGCAGGCTTTATGTTAGTGGAGATGCCTGCTACGGTTGTGAATCTGCATGCGCTCTTTTAAATTAAGATTCGGGCTTCTCCGTTTTGCTTTTCACTTTGTCCCTCTGCTGTGCTAGACCAAATAAGCAGGCGATATTGATCCCGCTGTGTTATTTTTGTATTCCGCTTTTGTTGTTTGCCTGCCCACTGTAGTTCCCGTCATGCTTGCTAAACTAGTTTTCTAAAAATGGCGTACCGGTCTAGTATGACGGTCATGTTCCAAACGCTCGTGGTGCGTGCGCTGATGGCGTTGAGGATAGCGTAGAGGTTCAGAGCGCCAGTGGTATGCCATTACCCCCCCCCCCCCAACTGTGTGGCGCGGCGAATGGTTCTTTTTCGCGGCAATCATGTAGCTTAGTTTCGGAGGGAGCGAGTACGCGAGTTTGTGAGTAGAGTAAGCGAGTGAGTGTGCGAGGGAGTGAGCGAGCACGCTTGCGGGTGTGCGAGTTAGTGAATTATTCAGTGAGTGAAAGTAATCAGTTAGGGAGCGAGTGAAATGATTTAAACAGCAAGCGAGTGAGTGAGCCGGTTTTTTCACATTTGAGGCCGCCATCATTCTTCATCATAAGAGGAAGTGTTCAACTACTCTAATAAGACGAAAAATGTGGCTACAATTAGAGATTATCTTTCGTTCGCAGCACAGCGCCCCATAAATGTGCAAACATTATCAGACTGGGTTATGAGTAGTACTTTAGTGTGCAGCACTTTGGCGCCCGCTAATGCAGTTTGATGACGCCTTTGGCGAAGAATTGAACAAAGGGAACACTAAATCCGCAGCCAAAACGGGGGAGGAAAGTGTGGCGAAAGTATGAGGGGGAGGGCGGCATGCCGAGGCGGAACGAGACGCTCCTTCGAAAGTGTGAGGGGAAGGACAGCAGGCCGAAGCTGCGCCAGAATCCTCTTGCAACCGGCCTCGGCGTCTTGTGCGCACGAGAGGGGAAATGCAAAATTAGGCATCTACGAAAGCAGGCGTCCTGTTTTTCAAGTTCGCAAAAAGTACGGAAGCCAAGCACGTACTGCGTGAATCACGTACATCGGCCATTCGGGACCTTCGTCGTCCTCGTTGCGTGGCTCATGTAAACAATGCGATACCCATGCCGGAGGTTCAAACACAATTTAAACAAAATTCCCGGCGGCACCAACGGGTTGAGAGATAACGTACACTCTAAGAAATCGAGGAGCGCTGGGCTCTCTGTCTAGGAGTAAAAACTTTTGTCCCATATTTCACTCCCTTTGGAAGCATTGGGCGACTCTTCCGAGGAGTAGCGTGTGGCGGCCAAACGAGCGGCGAAATACTCCCCGTGGGATTTACTTGCTGCTTTCGAAGCGGAGTACTTGAACCCTGTGTGGGGAATTGCAATGCCATCTCCAAGGCAGCGTTCCGTCACTCCCTTTAGGCGTGAATAAGCTGCTATTGGGGCGTTCCGGATACTGCAGACGGGTACTACTACTCTCTCTTGGAAAGCAATCCCGTTACGCCTCAAGAGCGTTCTGCTATTCCCGCGAGGCGCGTGTTTTCGCTCCGCCTGCTACTAGACCCCCCCCCCCTCCCCACGATGGTACTATAGGCAGTTACAGCAAACAAAACAGGACAGCTATTTTGAAACATGGAAAAGAAGAAAAAACAAGCTCAGACTTTATTTTTCAAAAAAAAAATACTACAACAATCGGTTCATTCTGCAATTTCACACAAAATGCAATTTATTGGGAATTAAAATATCACGCCATAAAACTGGTCCTACTCCACATGCACATAGGAGACGTAGCGCCTATTTAGGATACATCCAAGAAAAATTCACAATTAAAATGCAGCAAAGCATTGAAGACACTAAAATACAAGCATTAAAAATTGTGACAATAAAAATGACAATAACATCCACAATAAAAAGGTACTGGCATTAGCACGAAAAGCGTCAGTAGAAATACAGCAGTGAGAGAATAGTTAACAGTATTAACATAAAACAAAATGACCTTAGTACATCAGTGAGTGTTTCACATGGACTGGAAAAGCCAGCTCTTATTTAGCACACATAACAAATACTTACAAATAAATTTTGCGAAAGAAAAATCTGGGACTAAAACAATTCAGCGTGGATTACTATTAACGCATTACAAGGAGCAATCAACACAAAGATACAAAGCCATTGACACGGCAACTTTGCAACAGATATATGTTGGTGGGACAATAGGAAACCGCAGGAAACATTCCCACTGGGTTTTTTAGGCAGGTAGTTCTCGAATGAGGATGCGCTAGTAAGATTTAAAAAGGCATAACTTGGTATTAAAAACAAACACGTTCGAGCTGACTGCTTCATGATGTTGGGGGCGGCCTTCAGAACAGTATCGACCAGGGCACCGTGCTTGAGCCGAAGTAACGTCTACAGAAGAAAGAAGGTGCGCTTCGCCTTTGAAGCGTATTACACAATGCACGGCCAAAACACACAGCAGCAATGGGAACTCATCCACGATGTCCAAGGGTGTGAGGAGAAGTGTCTTGAATGCGACGGCCACTGCTGCTGACGCCTCGGGGATCTCTCCCTCTCTCAAAAAAAAAAATATTCCGGCAAGCAGCGTCTTCCCGTGGCTCCTACATAGGCAGAAAGAGGGGGACAGCAAAGATAAGTTCTACAATTAAAAAAATATTAACGAGCTTGACAACGTTAAATGAAGTTTATTGGGTGATAGATTAGTTTTTGCGCCTAGAGCACGCACTGAACCCGTATTAGAATGCCATACTGCTTGGCGCAGTAACCAGTCTAGATGCGAATGTGTGGTGACCTTGGATGCCACCACGCTCATTGTGCCACTCGGCCAATGTCATGTCAGAGAGCGCGCCCCACAGCTGTCTGCCTACGCACTGCGCCCCAAACCCATTAGTGCTTACGTGTCCATAGCTTCGATTGTTTACCCCGCTATCGTTCCCGGTATAAAAACATCGCACAAAATTTAAGGAAACATAACTCTTTTTGTAAGGTTATAATCCCTGAATAAGTTGCATTGGATGTTGTGCTCAGCCGACTGCAACGTACGGCCAATTATACGTTCACAAGACCAGCGTGGAAAAGTTGCTAATGGGTCATATAGCTACTGTTTTCTTCATTCTCGAGTACGCTTCGTTGCATGCACGCTGCAGAGCGCAACATTTGATGAGAACCAATAGGCTGGTTATAGAACGATCAGAACGCTAGAACATTAAACCACATGCAGCGACGGCGACAACGGACGCGAAAAAAGTAATGTAATGGGTACAACAAACAGTGTGGGCGACAGCGACAAACGAAAAAAAGTAATGCATTGCTGCCAATGCCCTTCGTCGTCGTTGCTGCCGCTCGCTTGTGGGCTGCTTCTGTACGGGAATAAGCCCGCGACGGCGACGGCCCGTGGCCTGCCGTGGCCTGCCGCCCGTGGCCTGCCGTGGCCTGCCTGCCGCCGTGGCCTGCCACGCTTGCTCGGCCTGTGTAAAAAATTTTCGCTTGTCTATGTCGCCCACAATACCTCTTTGCCGTACACACTGAGTGAGGTTTCTCGCGTCACTCATCGCCTTAGATGCATGTAATTACCCCTTAACAGTGCGGGGCGTACGCCCCCGAAAAGTCCCATTTCCGTCCATCCTTCCCTCAATCAAAACGCAAAAAACCTGCCTGAACAGCATTTCAGTCTGCTGCCGTACGCGCGGCGGTCACTAAAATTATTGTAATTTTAGTGACTACCACGCGCTAGACGCGCTCCTATCACTCAGCCTATTGTACGCAATTCTTTGGAGCTGCGTTGGCCACAGCTACTGCATGGCCGCCACTCTAACCCTAGCCGCCGAGCTAAGAGTACAGCGTAGCGCTGCGGCTACTCGCGCGACCATGGTTCTTACCTGCGAAAACATTCCGCAAGGATACCAACACTTCACGAATCAAAGGGATTGAAACGGTGCAAGAATCGACACTGTTTGCACACGGGTACAAAAGCCGCCCTTCAAATCTAAGCAATGGTCAAAATCAGTCACGAAAACGTTAGGACTAACCACTTCCGCGGACCGAAGTAACGAGAGCAACTCTGCTTCGTTAAATACACAAGACAAGAATACGAGGTTAACTAATGGCTTACCTCTACTTCCCGCCAGCGTTTCTTCGTCCGGTATATAAATTGAAGGTCGTAATAGCTGCGAAAGATCCCAAGCTCGAGGTGCGAAGCCTGCGACGGCCGCGAATTCAAGTAGCGCGCGCATCGCTACACAGTGCGCATAGTTCCGAAATCGGCCGCAGCGCTTCCGCCGCTGTGATGTTCGTCCGAAAAAAAAAACTAGTTCCACGCACGCACGCACGAATAAACGAATATACGACTTGCTCGCGTGTACATGATGTCGCGCTGACGCACAAGCGGCCAGCAGTTAGCCAACACGCGTCGTACTGTGTCGAAGCAAGTATAACGATAAGGGCATGTCCAACTTTCCATGTTTCACGAAGCGTCTGCTTGAAAGCCCACTTCGTTCCTAGCACATTGCCATCACGGTCTGGCGCGGTCTGTAAGTCGCCCGTCCGGCCTTGGCGGGTTCACCGCCTGTGTAGGTTTTTGCAGAACACGCGCACTTTGTGGCTCGCTGAAGGCGCCTTTCTCACGCTTGCTCGGGCGGTTCGCGTTATATGATCCGCCGGATGTATGATGCGTTACGTATCATCATCAGTTCATCAGTGCTCTTTGCTTAATAAAGGCGCTTGAGTTCCAGCAACCGATCGGTGTGTACGCTTTTATCGTCGCTCGTCAGCCGACGAGATAGTTTTCACCGTAGAGGGTGTAATTGAGATGCCCTCGCAGTGATATCGCCTGTTCCTCACACTCCGATCTTGCAGACAGGCCCCATATTGCTGTTAATACCAGTTATGTATACGGATTTCCTTTATTTAACCTAATGAAAGCTATCGTATGTACATGCCTATCTCGGCGACACTAGCCACGGTTGTTGGGTCGGGTTCGTGTTGCGCTTGCAGCTTGAGCTATCAGAAGAGCGCGCACTTCACTTCTTGCAACACCATTTTTCTCAATCGATTGCAGATTTACAATCCTTTTTTTTTAGCTCGACTAGGCGCGGGACAAGCGTACGTCTATCAAACTCTTCCAAAGCGACCGTCTGCAGCAGTCCGTGGATTAGTTCCTTCGGTTTGCCGCCTGCCGCCACTGAACGCTGCGAGCAATCGTTACACGAATTCATATTCTTGCACGTTTAGAATGCGCGGCAGAAGTAATCGGGTGCTTTTTACACAACTGCTTTATAAAATATATTCGTATGCAAATAAAACATCGGTGATGAGTTGGTGTGCGCAGATGGCAGGAGTGCATCTCCATGCTTACTCCCGCACTGGACAAGAATGAAATTGCAATTTTACTCTTCGTACTGGAGATGGGAGACGATGCGCAGGTTTACTCTTCACTGGTGCGGGAGCAGAACTGGGGCTGCACTCCGCCGCGCACGAAAAGAGTACGCGGTCAGTTTTGCTCTCCTCCTCATGGGGAGCGAGCATTGCATCCAACTCCCCGCAGCTTTCGAGGGGAGTCCGCCAACGCTTGCAAGAGTACAATGACTGTTGGACTCTTCAACTGCTCCCCCGATTTCTTAGAGTGTAGAGTAGTGCGTGCCGTAGTGCGTTCACTAAACACACGATCACTTCCTGAGGCACAGCAGCTATGCACCATAAACGAGAAAACTGCACTTGGCGCTGTGCAGAAATTTCGTTTTAGGGAGTATCGTAATCGCCAGTCTTTTTTTACTCTTCCCCTTACAGGTTTGTGTTACCTTTTCCTTTAGAGAGCCCTTTGTGTCAAAAACATAAAAATATCCAGTCTTCTGGTCGTGCCAAGCCCGATAACCTGCTAAATATCCAATATTCACTATGAAGTAAATTTTTCCTTCTTCATCGCACAGCTGGAAAAAGTGGGAAACATTTCAATGTTAGCAACTTGGCTTGCAAGCCTAGAAACTCTTTAGATCAATAAGTTCAGTTAGACATTTCTGATGAACCTGAACCCACGTTCACCTCGCGTGGCCCGCATACACCAATAAAGAACTCAAAACTTGAGGGTCGTAAGTACTTTTAAATAGGATTTTTTGCTTTTGCGAAAAAATGTGATGAGATTCTGTTGTAAAAACAATGACAATATACACAAATTACATCCTCTGTCAAAATTCTCTGAGAAAATGCTAAGCCTTCTCGGCCACAAAGAATTCAATGAATAAGATTTACCTTACAATCTGATTAAAACTTTTTATGACTGTAAGAAAGAGGGGTGTTTTCTTAAGCTTTCCGGCGTAAAATGTTTCAGCCACACCCACAAGGTAACTCTTTATACTGAATGTGTGGTGGCTTGCACGTTTCCAGCTTGGTATAGAAAATTTCGGCAATCACTGTACATGTTGAGAAGTGCACCAGGTAGTTAGCAAGGTGTACGAAACAGTTAAGGTGGTGACACTGCACCCGGCGAGGCGACATCTTGCTCGGCGCTCCGGCACCCATTTCGCTCGCGCCGGTGGGTGGCGCTAGTGTATGGGGTCCCAAACCCGCAGCGGGAGAAGTTGTGCAAGGTTCCGCGCGGTTTGCCCGAACGTGTAGGCGGAGCCCTTAGGCATCCTAATTGCAGCACACATATATTGCGTTTAGTTATAAAACCTAGCCAGTGCGCTTCAACTTTACTCGTCGCTCTTCACGGAGTAAAACCAAATAATACGCCTGGATACCATAAATGATGTGCGATGTTAAGAGCAAGTCACCTGTCACTAATTTCGGCTAGCATTTTTGCATCCGTTTATTACTTTATTGAGCGTTAGTAAACGTCTTCGAAACATTCTCTTCGTCTATATTGTGCGTCGTGCGAGCGCACGGCCAAAGCGGTAAGGCATTATGGGTACTGCAAGCTTGAAGAGATTCAAATAGCTGTATGCCCCAAAGATGATTGTTGAAAAAGGCTCTTTTAGTTCTGCTAAATGTAGCCTAAAATTAGGTCCCAAGTGAGCACACTTCGTTCCGCAGTGTTTCACGAATTGCGTACTGAAACGGCACGGAGGGGCGAAAAGTACATTTCTTAAAGTATTCTTCTCGTCTTTGGTTTATGTATGCGGTATACAATGAAATCTCGTTGATACGTTTTTCACGGGAACCGTAAAATAAAACGTATTACCCGAAAATCGTATTATCCAAATAGGTTGCAAAAAGAAGGAAAATGTGCATGCTGCATCCGCAACTGACCTATATGGTGCAACATTGAAGTAACGGATGAATTTGTGCTGCCGTTTGTTCTTTTAAATGTCTAGGAGTAAATTCTTGTAAAACGTTCAAAAAGAAGCTCCCGGTATTTGTTGCTTTGGCAGACACTAGCTTGTAGGACCATCCGTGTCGTGCCGTAAACCGGTGAAGGCAGCCTCCGGGCGCTTGAAAGTTTTGAACACCCAAGGAGAAAGATGTTGTCAACTGTTTTGCGTAGAACGGACCCGTCGAAGTCCACTCCTGTCGCTCTAACTTCCTTGAACCATGTAAGCAGTATGTATTCCTTTTACTCATGCTGCGCACCTCGAGTTTCTTTTACACCAGGTCCAAAAACGTGCCGGTTCTTTAGAAGTACCCTTGCTGGCCGACAACAGTGTTGAGCGTAGACTCTGGCAAAGCGAGTTCGCCTGCCAATTCCACACGCTTCCTCTTCGGGTTCTCTTCAAATTAGTGTACAATTTCCACTCGCGCCTTGCATTTCTTTGACGTTGACCCAAGTCTGGAAATATGGCCGCGAGGAACAAGGCGAAAGGACAACAAATGGCTGCATGGGAAGCCCGGTCCACGGGACAAGCCGGGAAGGGAAGTCGCGCCTGCCACGAGCATTGCGCACCTTTTTCCTCGATTGTCATACAAGTTGCTACAAGGTGGGGTGCATTGGCTGACTTATCGTCGGCCTTGCACGGAACGGCTACGCACTGCAGTAATGTTTTCGATGCAGGAGAGGCCCTTCCGTTTTCTCGGTGTCTCTGAACCATGCAGGTAGTGGCTTGTTGGAATGCGGTTTGAGCGAGTCGTTCGAGATCCGCTTTTGCCATCGTATTATACAATCTTCAGCCAAAATTTCATCGTAACAAAAGCACGAAAATTCACTTTTCCTATAGACATTGGCCGTGAATGAAAAGAAAAACGTATTAGGCTGAAGAACGTAGTATGCCGAATCGTAACAACGAGATTGCTTGAGAAAAATCAAGCGCTGGAAACGAGGACAGAGAAAACGAAGAATTACGAGACAGGTGCGCCCGTCGTTATTAGGTAGAATTAGATTCCACCGTAATTCTACCCCAGGAAATACAAATGGCTGCTAGTGCTTTTGTTATTAATGTTTCATTCGTGGACTAAGTTAAAAATAATGTAATAACTATATTCACTATACTTTCGAATTTTATGTGCTTGTACAATTTGTCTGTGTATTTGTAGGTCCCTCTCAGGTAACAAATGTTTTTTTGCATGAGATACAGTAAATAGCAAGCAAAACTGAATTACGGGGGCCAGCATCAAGACTTGCTGGGCAGTAACACAGTGGAATGTGAAAAAGGGTATAGTTATGGGACTGTGATGCATAATATTGTGTGTGCGCGTGTGTTGGGTGTGTGCGTGTGTATATGCGGATATGTGTGCGCGTGTGTGTGTTTGCGTGAGTGCGTGCGCACGTGTGTGGGTGTGTGTGTGTGTGCTGAGAATGTGACTGTGCGTGTGCGCGTGCGCGTGCGCACCTGTGTGTGTGGCGGGCGCGTGCCCTTATTGGTCCGTTTCTATATCCACTTAGGTTTCTTAGTGCATCGCACACATTCACAACGCAATTAATTATATATATTGAGAGAGTCCAGCACCCCGAAGAAGAACGGTTTATTCCGATAGCCGAGGACCCAGGAAGACCCCATCAGGAAGCGGTGATGATGATTCGAGAATCCCAGTTGATGAAGATGAAGATGAATGCAGTTTGCCCCCAGAAAACTGCTGCTTTCTGTTTTGCGGGTGTCGGTCGAAAACTTGTGTTGCGGGTCGGAGAGGGGACGAAGACTGGCGGAAAGGCCAGGACGAACGGCGTCTGGGAGAGCGTGGACTACCGGACCGGTCATCGGAATCAATTGGGGGCGGAGAGCGAGGCAGAGGTGGCGAGTACACACGCTGGCGAGAGGCGTAGTTGAAGCGGTTAACCCGGTCGTATGGGGCGTAGCCGCTGCGCTCGTCCAGCTGTCGCAGACGGCAAAAGCGAGAAATGTACCCTCGGATGCCACAGTAGTAGCGGACGGGCCGGTCGCTAATAGGGCGGGTTGCTCGCCATGCTGAATGGAAAGGCGGTGCGGCCGGAGGCACAGAAAGGGTGGTAAAGTGGCCATGCGAGGGCGGGGACACGATTTGCTCCATTGTCACAGGTGATCGGGATAGGGCCTCGGAGTAAGTCGGCATGTGAAGAGGAGCAATATGACATGGCTGAGGAAGAGTTGTCATGGACACCAGCCCCTCTTTGATCATGTCCCGCAGCCCAGGTACCCGACCATGGTTGTTCTGAGCGCAGAGTGTGTCACGCTGATGCAGCTCTTCACGGATGATGTCGCGAATCAGAGTGCGGAGCTTGGCATAGCCAGAAGCGCAGGCAGGCAAGGTGTCGTGTTGAATGCGGATGGACAGGAGATGGTGGAGCCGCTGACAGATCGTTCGCACATCGGCAATGGTAGTGGGATTCTGAATCGGCATAGCATAAAAGGTAAAATGAGCGATTCCTTTCAGTATGTGTCGTACCTTCTCCGTTTCAGGCATGTCCTTGTCGAACCAGTGGCATAGCGCGAGGACATCTTCAATGTATGAAGCGTAGGTATCCTCCTGGCGTTGCACACGGGCATCAAGTTTTTTGTTGGTTACATCCGAGCGAGCAGAGGACGTTCCGAAGATGTTACATAATTGAATCCTTACATAATCCTTGAAGATGATCGCTCAATTCGAGAAACCATCGTCGTTAAGGAACCACGTCTTAGCCACTTCGTTCAGGGACCAGCAAACATTTTTCAGTTTGAATGCGTAGTCCAACCGGTTGAAGGCGCTCACTCGCCCAAACTGGTCAAGCCATTCCTCAACGTCTGGGCCCCGAAGGCCAGCGAAAAAGGGTGGTTCGCGTTGGGGGGTGGTGACAGTAAAAGTGGGCTGGACGGGAACTGCAGCGTTGCTGCCATCATTGCTGCTCTCGCGCTGCATGGGGCTAGTTGGTAAGCGCCAACCTGATCGAAGCTCCGGCTCTGCGATCGGGAGAGGTAGACGGCAGGATCGAAGGCACCCTCCAGCACTTCAGAGAGCTGAGGACTCGTGAAGGAGAACGGTTTATTCCGAGAGCCGAGGACGCAGGAATACCCCGTGAGGAAGCGGGGATGATGATTCGAGAAGCCGCAATGATGAAGATGAAGCGATGAGGATAGTGCGTCCTATCGGAGCACGGAGATTTTCCCAGCAGAGGAGATTGTTTGAGAACTGTAGATTCTGCTGGTGCTCAATATATTTATATCGCGAATGACAATGGGAATTGTGGGGATCGTTGAATTAAGACAGAAATAAGGGGTTACCGTCAAGCATGCCCCGGAAAGCAAGGGGGAGAATGTGGTAGCTCACTGAAACCGCTGAAGAACTTTGAAAGACACAAAAAAAAGTGCACACCCGGCAGGATTTTTCTCCACTTTCTCTCTGCCTTTAAAAATTCATGTTTCAATGACCTACCGCATTCTATCCCTTGCTTTGCGAGGCATTCTTGAATGTCAAGCCTGATATGTATAAATATATATATATATATATATTTTAGCAAGTATGTATGTAGCTTACATGGAAGTGTGACGAGCATAAGCCATAACGGGCAAATCGCCATATGTGGGTATGTTCCGGATGGCGACGAGGAAGAGGACGCTCTCGTTCATGCTCAGCCTCGCGCAAAGCTGGTCGTTTCGGTTCGCTCCTCCTGCGTTGACGCCTCGTCCACGAATAAACGAGCCGATCCTTCTACAGGAACGTCGAGTATCTCCTTT
This sequence comes from Haemaphysalis longicornis, assembly GCA_013339765.2. Classification (NCBI taxonomy): domain Eukaryota; kingdom Metazoa; phylum Arthropoda; class Arachnida; order Ixodida; family Ixodidae; genus Haemaphysalis; species Haemaphysalis longicornis. Next base: position 93,774,011 of record CM023458.1, read on the forward strand.
ACAATTTTTGGTGGAGAAGCGGGGTATCGATACCCGTACGGCACTGATGATCAGGACGCTGAGGACTGGCTCACCACCTTCGAATGGGTGAGCACCCATAACAACTCGGACAATAAACTGAAGCAGAACAATATCAGTCTCTCCTTTACCGGTGTTGCAGAGACGTGGTATAAGAACCACGGGTCTGATCTCCGCTCATGGTCAGACTTCAAGACCGAATTTGCCAAAGTGTTTGGGCGCCCAGCAGTTCGGAAACTGCGCGCTGAACAGTGTCTGCGCGAACACGCTCAGCGCATGAACGAAACCTTTACATCTTACATCGAGGACATCCTTGACTTGTGTAAAAGGGCAAATAGTGCTATGACAGAAGAGGAAAAGATAAAGCACATACTTAAAGGCATAGACGATGATGCCTTCCAAATGTTGCTCACGAAAAACCCTCGCACTGTTGCTGAAGTCATCAACGCTTGCCAAGAATTCGATGAATTTCCCAGAGAGAGGGCACTCACCCGTAAACCAGCAGAACAAGGCCATTTGATTTGCCGCTTAGCCTCTGATGATAGGGGTGTCCTCTTCGCCCGGATTCAGCAGTTTGTCCGCAAAGAAGTGGCTCGTCAGCTTTCCTCGTTAGCGACGTAGCGAAACCGCCTCAGTCGGATTTAGCCCCAACCCTAAGGAGCGTTATATAACAACAATTGGCTCCCCGCACGGGGCACCTTGAGCAATCTTGGTGATGGTGTTGGTGACACCGCGGACCCCGAGCCCCCATACACAAGCTGGATCCAACCGTGGTGATGTGTTTTAAGGTGAAGGGTAGAAACCTCAAACGGTGGCCGTCGGAGCCCAGGTCAAGCTCCGGCGGATGGGCTCCCTGTCTGTCTACCAGGCAGGGAGCTCCGGGATCTCTTTGGCTACCAGGGTAAGGTCAAAGAAGAAAGTACCCCCGTCTCCCTGCTTTTATACTATGCTGTATGGTGTTTTCAAACCCCCCCGCCCCCCCAACCGTGATCGGCCCCCTAAAAGGGTCCGCAACGAAGTATCTTTTCCTCCTTTGCCTTCTATCTCGCTCCCAAAGCCAGATAACTACGCTCGTTTTTTGATCATTGAATCTGTGGACAAATCAAAGCCGGTTTCCTCTCAATCTGTATTTCTTGTTTCTAAATACCTTGAAGGTATCATCGGCAAAACATATGACGCCAAAAAGCTGAGAACTGGTGAAGTGCTAGTTGAAGTAAAAACTCAGCAGCAATCTACAATCCTCCTGAAACAAACCCGCATGGCAGATCGGGAGATCAGGGTCACACCCCACTGCAGCCTCAACAGTTGTCAAGGTGTGATCTCTGAGGCAGATCTCATGTCCGAGACCGAGGCAGACCTTTTGGAAGGCTTAAGGGATCGGGGCGTCACGGCTGTAAAGCGCATATCCATACACCGCGATGACAAACAGGTAGCAACTAGACACATTATCTTGACCTTCGATCGATCCACCCTTCCATAATCCATAAATGCCGGTTACATACATTGTTCTGTCCGCCCATACATCCCGAACCCACGGCGCTGCTTCAAGTGCCAACAGTTCGGGCATGGCACAAACTCCTGCCTCTGCCGCCTTACCTATGCAAAATCGGCCAACATGACCACCCACCCGAAAACTGCAACACCCAGAGTTTCACGTGTGCTAGCTGCCAAGGGCCCCACGCAGCGTGGTCCCGCACTTGCGAGAAATTTAAGCAGGGAAAACAAATCATAAATGTAAAGGTCACAGAGAACACCACCTACCCAGAGGTGCGGAAAAGGTTCGCCTCTTTCCCCCTGGGGAGGTACGCCGACGCAGCTCGCCGGGGGGCGGATCGGCGTCTGGTTTCGGCGGAGACCCAGTACCGCGAGTCGGACTTGGTCCCGCCTCCGCCCCCCCCCCCATGGTTTGCCTCTGGCAGCGCAACCCGCCTCCGCACCGCGGTTGTGGTGGCAACCTCTTCCGTCGGGACCGGTGCCGCTCCCGTCCGTGCCTCCCCATCCTCTAGTGCGTTGGAGGGTGCCATGGACACCACAGGCCCCGTAACCGGATCCCACCGCCACCGCACCGCCCGTGCCACTTCTCGTGCCTCCGATACCTGAGGCGGTGGCGGGTCAAACGAAGGGCCCCCGAACGGGGGCCAAGTCCGGGGGGCCCGGTTCGACGGGCACACCCAGGACATCGGACGATGAGATGGACGTCGTGCCATTCTTGCCTGCGACGCAGCGCAAGGATCGGCCTCCGACGTCCAAGCCTACAGAAAGACCCAGAAAGCCCAATCCAAGAATCACAGCCCCGAAAGACGACACATGAACATACACACTCCAGTAGCTCTCACACTAAATAATGAGAAGAGAAAATATTGTTCAATGGAACTGCAGAGGCCTTCTGAATACTCTTGACGACGTGTATGAGATTCTGCATGCCAAACAGCCAAGTTTAATGTGTGTCCAGGAAACACATCTGAATTCCAAACACACAAATTTCTTAAATAGTTACCTGTATACCGGAAAGACAGGGATGGCTGCACACACTCTTCTGGCGGTGTGGCCGTAATCGCCCGCAAATCCTTAGCATGCCACCCTGTCACCTTGAACACCGTCCTTGAGGCTGTAGCCGTTCGCGCAGTATATTTAATAGGTTGATAACGGTATGCTCCATATACATTCCTCCTGATGTTGCACTTACGAGCTCCGACTTCGAGGCGCTGGTTGACCAGCTGCCCGAACCATACATCCTGACAGGCGACCTTAATGCTCACAACTTTCTTTGGGGCTCTTCCAGAACGGATGCCCGAGGTCGCCTGATAGAGAAATTCCTTACATCTTCTGGAGCATGCCTTTTCAACAATAAACAGCTTACATACCATAACATAGGTCACAACACATACTCATGTCTTGATTGGCTATTGGCTCAGCAGTTCTCTTTCCTCTTGTCGAGTGGGGAGGGGGAACTGACCCATATGGCAGTGACCACTTCCGCACCTCACTAACATACATAGGTAAAGGCCCATGCAGTCCATCTTCCCAAAACAGGTTCAATGAAGCAAGAGCTAACTGGATTATATTTACAGAAACATCCAAACTACACCACACATCCATAGTACCCCTACACGTCGAAGAAGCTACCCAACTCCTCACGGCGCACATCCTCGACGCCGCCGAAAAGTCCATTCCCCACGCCTCTGGTGCCCCGCGCAACCAGGGGAGGCCGTGGTGGAATGAGGACTGTAGGCGGGCGCGAGAGGCCCAGAACAAGGCGTAGGGTATCCTTCGTCGGTACCCCACGTCGAGTAACCTCCTCTTGTTCAAACGGGCCGAGGCGTTAGTAAAACGTGTGCGCCGTGAGGCAAAACGAGAAAGTTGGCACACCTTCTTGACCTCCATCAACTCTTACACAGACATACACAAAGTCTGGACACGAATACGAAAACTAAAAGGACAACAGACACACAGCCTGCCCCTGGTTAGTACAACAGGGGACACACTGGAATCCCAGGCTAACACACTTGCACAACACTTCCAACACGTGTCCAGTTCAGCACACTACACAAACACTTTCATGAAACACAAAAGATTTGTAGAAAAGAAGTCCCTGCGTGATCACAACAAGTCGCACACTTCTTACAATTCTCCTTTTTCAATTCATGAGCTGAAGGTTGCTCTGAGCACAAGTAAGCCTTCAGCTCCAGGTGCAGACAAAATCACATACACCATTATACAACACCTACACCCAAACACTCTTGAAACATTCCTACATCTATACAACAACATATGGCTTTCGGGGCACATTCCTCGCTCTTGGAGGGAGGCAATAGTGGTGGCTTTTTTGAAGGAAGGAAAGGACCCTTCCTCTCCCACTAGCTATCGGCCCATCACCCTCACAAGCTGCCTGTGCAAGCTCCTCTAGAAGATGATAAACAGGAGACTCGTGTACTTTCTTGAGAACAGTGGTCTTCTCGAGAGCTGCCAGGCAGGCTTCAGGGCGGGGCGATCTACAAATGACCAACTTGTCGTCCTTGAATCATACATAAAGGACGCTTTCATTCACAAACAGTTTTGCACAATTGTGTTTTTTGACCTTGAGAAGGCATATGACACCGCCTGGCGCTACAGGATCCTCAGTGACCTGAAGTCATTTGGTGTCTCAGGGAACATGATGAACATTCTTGCTAGTTATTTGTCCGAAATAACTTTTCGTGTGAGAGTTGGTAGCGCACTCTCAAGGGTTCATGTACAAAAAAACGGCGTTCCGCAAGGTGGAGTTTTAAGCTGCACTCTTTTCATAGTTAAATTGAACTCCCTTTGGAAGGCATTGCCACGTACAATTTCTTATTCCATGTATGTAGACGACGTCCAGGTATCTTTTAAATCATGCAATATGTCCATCTGTGAGCGTCAAGTCCAGCTCGCTGTCAAAAAACTTGCCAGCTGGGCAGACAAGAATGGGTTTCAACTTTATCCAGAAAAAAGCACCTGTGTTGTCTTCTCCAGGAAGCATGGGATCCATCCGGACCCAGACATTACACTTAATGGCGTTTCGCTTCCTGTGAGGAAGGAACACAAGTTTTTAGGACTGGTGTTGGATGAAAAACTTACATTCATCCCTTACATTAAGCAATTTAAACATAAATGTCTAATGGCTCTCCACATTCTTAAAATCTTGTCACACCAGTCCTGTGGAACGGACAAGCAACTCCTCTTACGTATTTCCACAAGCCTAGTGGGGTCCCGATGGGACGATTGAAGCGTCATTTATGGGTCTGCAACAAAAACGGCACTGAAAATGCTCGACCCAGTGCTGCATCTGGGTCTTCGCCTTGCATGTGGTGCTTTTCGCACTAGCCCAGTCGAGAGCCTCTACGCCGAGTGTGATAAATGGTCCCTATATCACCAGAGGATTTACATGGATTTGTTGTATGCCACGAAAATCATGGCCCTGGCTAACCACCCTTTTAATTCCACCATTAATAACACATCCTCACAACAACTGTTCTTAAATCGTCCATCCATCCCTCTGCCCTTTTCACTTAGGGTAAGAGAGGAAGCCTCTGAGCATGAGGTACCCTTTTTAGACATTCACAAGACACCCATCACTGATTTTATACCACCATGGAATCTGCGCCCTGTGCTCTGTGACCTGTCGTTTACGCATCTTGATAAGAACAGGGCACCAGGAATTGCTATTCAGCAGCATTTCATGCATCTGCAGGATAAATACAGGGCTGCAGAGTTCTTCACTGATGCTTCCAAAACGTTCACTGCGGTGTCTTGTGCTGCTCATGGACCCAATTTTGAATGAGGTAGAACCATGAATGCAAAGACAAGTATTTTTTCGGCAGAAGCATATGGCATCTTTCTGGCTGTAAATCACATAGTTGAACATAATATTCCTAAATCTATCATCTATACAGATTCGCTGAGCGTCGTCCGTGCATTATCATCCGGAAATTTATCGAAAAACCATGTAGTTAACCTTCTCTTGAAATCAATTATGCTGGCATATTCTTCAAACTTTGAGGTGACTGTGTGTTGGGTGCCAGGCCACTCTGGCATCGGCGGAAATGAACTGGCGGATGAAATAGCCGCCAATGCTGCACTCCGAAACACAGTAAACATTACAACACTTCCTTACACAGACCTCAAGCCACACATAAGACAGCAACTCCGTAAAACGTGGCAAGCAGACTGGAGCGAACAGACAGACAACAAACTAAACGTAATAAAACCACACTTGGGACAATACACTAATTACTCACACAACAGGCACTTTGAAGTTACCTTAGCTAGATTACGGATAGGCCATACACATGTGACGCACTCGCACCTGCTCACGGGTTCTCCAAGACCCCTGTGTAGCAGGTGTGGGAAGGGCCTGTCCGTAGTCCACATACTCATACAATGCAAGGCACTTGACACAACACGACACAAACACTTCAGAGAACTCTACAGACAACATATTCCCCTACATCAATCGTTGTTTCTGGGTGACGATGTGAAACGCGTGTTTCTGGTTTCTGTGAAACGCGTGTTTAAGTATTTGTCAGACGTGAAGTTTTTAAACCTCATTTCTTATCATGCATAATCAAATCTGGCCCTATACACCAGCCATCACCAATATCTTTTTTTGATCTTACGATGTCCAGTTTACATGTTTTATACCTACCTTTTGTGGTAATCACTTCTTTTCACTAAATGACTTCTCTGGCGCTCTTTGCCCTCGTCAGCCTTGCGCCATTAAACACAAACCATCATCATCATCATCCTAGCAGAAGGTCACTTTTTACAACTCATCTCATACCACCCATAGCTTTACCCCTGGTCCTATACCCCAGCCACCTTATTTATCTTTTAACCACTCTTGTTATTCACCCTGGCCTTTTACACCAGCCGTGCTCATAGTTTTTAACTGATTTTATTTCGTGTTCTCTTCTCATCAAATCACTTTGTGTTTGGCGCTCTTTGCCCATGTCGGCCTTGCCCCAATAAAATCAAACCATCATCATCAACAACAAGTGACTGACGCACTTCCAAGCACTCCACCGCCCAATTCCGCGGTAGCTCCAGTGGTGTACGCCGACATAACGCCGCAAACTACGATGGCAGCTCCTTTGACCTTCGTCGACCCAGTGCCACATAGGCCTTTCACCTATGCCGAGACCGTGGCACAACCTTTCACTGGAACCATGCTGGGACCCTTCTTTGCGCCTGCTGCAAGCCCTGTGAGTCATGCCACTGCCGGGGTTCAACGCGTCTGGTCAATGCGTGTCACTCCGCATCCAGCGTCTAGATTCGCGAATCCTTGGCGCAAGCCCGATAATCGCCCCATCTGCTATTCCTGTGGTATTGCGGGACATATAGCACGCTACTGTAGCCGTGGCATGACGGGTGCGCGCAACTCATCGTGGTCCTTTCTCTATGTGCCCTCATCGCCCATGACGCAAGCCCCAGCCCCGTTTCCGACGACACCTATCTGGTCCGATGACCGTGACTTCGCCAGCCGCCGCTCGCAGTCTCCACGAGGCAGCTCACTCTCTCCGATGCGCCGTCACCCTACGACTAGTCAGACGGAAACTAGACGCCGCAGTTGCGGAGGCAAAAACTGCGTCACCGTCGAAATGCCAAAGTCCTCCTTCTTCGCCGCATAATTTAATCAAATTGAATGTTGATGGTGTTGCTACCCTAGCGGTCATTGATACTGGCGCTGCGGTTTCTGTTATTGACGACAAATTCTGCCGACGTTACCAAAAGGCGACGACACCTATATATGGCGTTACTCTGCGCACCGCTAATCCGCAACCCGTGGAACCGCTGGCCGCATGCACCGCTCGTGTTACAATTCAAGGGGTCGTTTAAATCATCGAGTTCATCGTCCTGTCTTCTTGCTCTCACAATCTCATTGTAGGATGGGTCTTCTTGTCACGCCATCACGCCATCATTGACTGCGCGCGCGCTGAAGTAGACCTGTTTCCGGCACTTGGAAACGATTGCGAGAAAGGCGCCGCGAAGTTGCTTGTTGTTGACGACACGGACATTCCAACCGGATTCATCTGTGCTTGTGCCGTTGTCGTGCAGCAGTGTTTCGGACGCCACAGTCATATTTGCTCCTTCTGGTCTCTTCACGCTTCGCAAATCCTTTCCACTGCCGTTCGCTGTCCTCGACATCAAATCCGGGCGTGAGACAGTTCATGTCACGCGGCTAAAGCCCTACTATGACCCGTTCGTATCGTGTACACCTTAGGTCGCCAGAATGGCTTCCCCTTTCCGACGGGTGTATTGTACCAAGTATGTATGTAGCTTACATGGAAGTGTAACGAGCATAAGCCATAACGGCCAAATCGCCATATGTGTGTATGCGCCGGATGGCGACGAGGAAGAGGACGCTCTCGTTCATGCTCAGCCTCGCGTAAAGCTGGTCGGTTTCGGTTCGCTCCTCCTGCGCTCCTGCGTTACGCCTCGTCCACGAATAACCGAGCTGATCCTTCTACAGGAACTTCGAGTATCTCAAGAGGACTGTGATTTGGGCGAGTTGGTGAATGTTCATGATTGACAATCCAGCGCGCGAAAACACGGCACAAAAAAGAACGAGAGTTAGACAGGACAGCGCTGCACTCACAACTGATTATTTTGAAGAAAACATTGGTCATATATACAGATCAGTCTCCCACGTATCTGAGTGACGCCTTTGCATGACTAAGTAAACCAAAGACTACACATGTGCAAACCGATTAATGATTGCGTTTTTTTGTTTGTTGTTATCGGGTGCAATAATTTACCAATACGTAGGGAGACTGATCTGTATATATGACCAATTTTTTCTTCAAAATAAATCAGTCGTGAGTGCAGCGCTGTCCTGTCTAACTCTCGTTCTTTTTTGTGCCGTGTTTTCGCGCGCTGGATTGTCAATCATGAAAATTCGAGTATCTCCTTTACAATATTTATTTATATATAGCGAATTTGAGAATGAAAAATGAGGGGCTCAGTGAAAATCAGGCAGAAAATGAGGGTTGGCAGTCAAGAAAACCTCTGAAAGCAAGAGGGAGGTTGTGGTGGGTCATTCAAACAGATGACTTTTCCGAGTCAGAAAGAGGTGCAAAACTGCCCGCCGGGTGGGACCCGAACCCACGACCTCCAGAATACCGGTCTGGTGCCATAATCACTACGCTACCGGCGGGGCTATTTCCCCACCACTTTCTCGGGTATTTGTGTTAAGGTATTTTTTTTGTTTCCTTTACTTGGGGGTGGTAGCCAGCGCCACTCGGACTACTCGGGGTGAAGGGTACCTTCTTTTTAACCCCCGAGCCGTGACTCGAGTGTCTACGACCTGTCCGGAGTGATCGACCACCGTTGAACCCTCTTAAGCTACCTTTGGCACCAAGACTGCAAGAACAGAGGTCCTCGCTAAGCATGTAGCGAATCAGAAAATGGGAAATGAGGGGCTCGGTGAAAATAAGACAGAAAATGAGGGTTGGCAGTCAAGAAAACCTTGGAAAGCAAGAGGGAGGTTGTGGTGGGTCATAGAAACTACGTTATGCAGTTAATCCTGGGTATAACGGACTTGAGACAAATTCGCAATTTTTTGTTACATGCATGTTTCGAGTTAACGACTGCGTGAATGAATGGGAAACAAAACCAAAATGCTACACATCAAGGATGGTGATCTCACCGCTCAAGGATTTATCTCACGGTGAAAAACTGCATAATTCGCGCCTTCTGCTTTCCTACAAGCTTAGGCACAACAGCGCTCTCCAAAGAAGCATGGTTACTTAACCCCGTATTCACAAACGTAACTTAACCATCACTTCGAACACTTTTCGGTGCCTTAACGCGCTTTAAGAACCGAAACTGATTATGAAAAAGCGCCTTTTTGTGAACTTGATGCTCTTTTCCGCACTCAAAGTTGTTGAGAGGGTGCTAGCCGGGATATCGTACGAAAAGTGAACGTTCTTCTTTCTCGGTGGCTGAGACGGCATTTAAAATTCCGAGCTTGTGTTGAACAAACAGAACTTTTCGTTTTGTGGCAGAAGTACGCATCACCCAAGAACCCATACCACAGATGGCGGTTTACACGCACGACTACTCGCCGACAGACCGACCTAGCACGCAACCGATACCACACATCTCCATTTGTCCAGCCATTTCTTTAGAAAAACCGCAAAACAGTGGCTCATCAGCGTAACGAATTCGTTCCATCAAGGTTAACAGTGGCGACGCCTTCATTGCATAGAGGTCATGAACACATGAGTTTCAATAGGGTTGGCAATTGGGAAATAAAAAACTTCGTTAAATCCAGGAATTTGTTACATAGAGGTTCGTCACATCCAGGTTTACGTGTACTGTGTTCTTACTTTAGCCGTTGCTGATTCCACATCCACTTAGAAGCGTTCAACTATGTGGTCGGCGTGGCTGTATGCAGGCGCGTAGCCCTGTACCAACCTGAGCTTGTACATCTTATTAAGGCTAATTACAAGACCAGCTACCCTTTTCGTTAGTACCAGAGATTTTTCTATGTCGCCAGCTATGCTTTTATTGAATATAAATCCCTCTCACAGTTCTCTTCTGTTGAATAAACCATCGTAACAAAGGACGTGTCCATTTTTCAAGCACTGTAGAGGCTTCTCCTGTCCTCTAAACCTCACTACGGCCTGTTACATCCTATTTAATTCCATTTAATTCCTCAAACAACACTTCCTGACTCGTCTCGCTAGATAAAGTTCTTGCGTTAAATTTTGCCAGTTTCAGATTCCAATGGTGGCCTGTCCAAGTTCAGGGATTCTTAACAGCTTCTGGTACGCCACAGGTTTGACCGCTGCTGCATTGATCACCTCTAACCTAAGGCGATGCGCCCCCTCACGTTGTTATCATGACAATACAAACACTTCCAAGGCCAAAATGGTGACGGCTTTGCAATGGCAATCACTGCGCTCTATCCGGTGCGGACAAAATTTGAAATAGAAGTCGGAGGAAGCGTTACCGATTGAAAGGGGTGGCGAAAGTGGATATTTTTGAAATTGCCTCGTTCAGTGGTATCTGGAAGACCGCTGAATTCGCGAGATGACGGCTAAAAAACTTTACACCGGAAACCTACGCCTAAATATATTCGCCCTGTGGCACCTGATAAAGCTCACGCTTTATTTGAGACCTATGCTTTGTATAATACATAAGAAGTGTAGTAATGACTTTGCTTTGGGCTATTTCTCTATAACGATTGTGCTATCATGCTTAAATTTGTGAACAGACTCGTTATGTACTCTGAAAATCGTATGGCTGAGGCCTCTGTCAGGCCACATTCGCCTTTAGTCTCAGCCTCCCCTTGGTTTTTGCCAACAAATAAAAATCAAAACAAAAATCAAAACAGCCGTTTAAATCTGAGGATCCATGGATACCTTAACGCTGCCATCTTTTTTCCTGGCGATAACGAGAGGGCTTACCCTGTCAGTGGGCTCCATCTTGCAGATTATGCTTGCCGTTTTTATACGCAGGAGTTATTTTCGCAGTGGATCCTGTAACGCAAAAGGCACGCAAACGCAGAAGCGGCATTGGAGCGGAGTCGTTGCGAACCACCGTCCGGTATTCGCGGTGCGGGCAGCCAGTACTCTCAAACAGATGGGCGAACTCCTACACCACGGAGCGGAATTGTCCTGAGTGGCGTCTCCTGCCGCCACGGTGTATACAGTTCTTGACACAAGTACTGGCAACTAAGTTGTATGCAGTACGACTATACCCTGGCTTCCCTTCAGTACGAACTGTGCAAAGCACTGACTGCTCCTGAGCTTATGCTGCTGTGACGCCGCTGTGCATAATAGCGTTTCACACTGTGCGAGAGCCCGTGTCCACCTTGTACGCCAGTTCTTGCTCCGCAACGTGGGCTTTTACAATTCAATATTTCGCCTTCTGAGTTCCGCAAACGCTCTTGTTGAAGATGTTGAAACCTTGGTCGTTTTGTTCCACTTCGCCGAGTTGTTGTTTGCGGCTAATTACAAAGTAGGTTCTTCTTTGTCAGGCGATCCACATTTTGCCGAGGCTGAAAACGTTTTTAATCCTTCCTTTTTGTTTCACTTGAAGCACTGGAACTTGGTTTTCTGACTTTAACTCCAACGTTTCTTCCTCCCTGTCGCTGCATCCACTTTTTCTTTGTTCTCTTTCAACGCTTCGTTCTGTTTCCTTGCTGCCGCGGCGGCCTTGCACAGTGGCTCTTCCCTTTGCAGGGTCAGGTCTTATTCCCCAACATCTCTCACGTAACTTCGTGTTGTTCGTGCTGAAGACTATTTTGTCACAATTCATCGAATCGAAGAGTGAACCTTTGTTGCAGAAGACTGTTTGCTTTCGTAGGTCCCTGGTGAATTGTCCCGCCTGTTTATCATCTTCCTGCATCCTTTCCTTGAAAGCATATCTTTCGTACAATTCGTTTTTTTGGCTTCCGCAGTACTTCCTAACTTCGCAGTCGCGGTATGGCAGTCCTGCTTCTTGTGTCCTTCAGCCAACATGTTGTTGCAAACGTGTAAAGCCTCGCCTCCGGTGGCAGTCAGGAGCGTGGCAGTTTAGACAGATTCAGTCAGTGGCTATGCTGGCGCCGTGGCTAAGAAGTAGAGCTCATTTTTTAGCTTGAATAACGCCCAGGTTTTATGAACATTACCGGTTAATCGTAAGCTATGTTGTGGCTGAGGCGGTTCCACCACTGCGTCATGGCTGCGTGCCCCACTTCTGCACAATGAATCAGCCACAACGAGGCTAATAAGAAGGCCAGTCTGACACGCAGGCGTAGGCAACAGCAAATGTCTATTGGTTTACTCAGAAGCGCTTATATAGGTACCTCCAACGTGCTCAGCCCACCCCACAGCGCATAACATGTTTACTAAGGCACGGCACAGAACAGTCGCACAATACAGTGTGTGCGGAGCAAATCGGTAGCTACTTCTTGGCGTTCGCTTCGAATATGTCAAGAAGGAACAATCGGATAGACGCCAGCGTCATAATGCGAGCGACACAAGTTCTGTTTCGGCAACGGGAAGTGTTGTTATTGTGAATCAGTATATGTCTAACCCGGCAATTTTCTTACCGGGGAAGCTCATTTACCCTGCACAACTGCGGCGTTCCTCCTCGCCACCACCAACACCGCTTTAAAGAGTGTTATTCCCCACGACACCACACATGCCTATATAACAAGCGGCGCAAATCAGCTAATAACGGCGGTAGCGCCCTTATCACTCGTTCGCAGAGCAACTTGCCCGCTTTGAACGCCGACGTGAGCCTATGACACGGGCCTACAATACTTTTTACTATGAAAGGCTTTACGCGAGACATTTTCGCCCTCGGATTGCGCGCGTGAGCACGGCCCCATCACCGGTTGCCGGTATATGCGCGCAGTGGTTAGTGTGGAAGCAGAAAGGGGGGGGGGCGCATATGCAAAGCTAGCCTCCATGCCGCTACCACCAACATGTGGGTTGTGCTGGCGGGAAATTCAAACGTGCAAATCTCGCGACTCCAGGCGACCTGTCAGCTGAGCTCGATTGGCGAGTGGTTTGGGTTTGGGTAGGAGTATCACCCACTATGTGAGATGCCTACTACGAGGGCAGTAGGTCGACAGCCACGTATTTGTCCACAAGAATAAAGCTTGCGTTCTTCCAGGTTTGAACTCCCTATGAACACATGCGTGTCATTCGCTCGGAGGAAGTACCGCGGGATCGAAGGAGTGCCTACCGGAACAGTCGCACAATTCGGTGAGAAAACAGAAAGCAGCTTCCGCCGTCGTTTCGACCGGACGCTCAGCTCACCGACATGACCCTATATTTTTTCCAGCTTGAAGGGCATTCAGAGCTACAATTTCGGCTGTGCCTTCCACTTCAAAGCACGCGCACATAACTGGTTGCCCGTTTATTAGGCACGATTTGGGAGCGTAGGGAAGGGGGATCGTGCACGCGCAGATCTAGCTTTTATGCCGTCACTGATGATATTCCGGTTGGGCTGGCGACACGTTTGAACGTGTAAGTCCACCGGCCCGATGCAAACCTTCAGGTGTCTTCAGTTCTCGAGCGAATTGAGTTCGTGCGTTACGGGTTGTACAACAGATTTTCCTCTGGGTATTGTAATGCGTACCTCCAAATGTAATGCGTACCTCCAAGGTAGCCCATACTCGCAGCGTGGGATTGGCCAACGAAAGAATCTGTCACGAAAAGGGTTCCCGTTTAACCATCGTCGTCATTACACAGAGGGATGGCATAAATTTGTTCCGGAGAGCTTTCATTTCGGCAAGAAATTCTTGATGATTATCACTAGTCAGTTGCACACTTTTGTTGGCGTCTGCATTTGAAAATTCATTTTTTCCCTGAAGTCAATAAACTGCCTCTCGAAAGTCATTTTTCATCTGATCACGTATCTTAGAAAACTGATGAGCCGCCGTGGGTGTTCCTAAGCGCGTTGACATAAGTACATTTATCAAAACAAACAAACGGTCACACAGCACTCTAGACAGCACCCCATACAGTAAAGAGGGATCAACAACATTTCTTACTAATATGTCCTTAGCAGGCGTTTGTCCTTAAGGCAATGTCGCCACAAATAGGGATGAAGTAGTTATTGTAGCCGAGGAGTTTTATTGAGATCTGTATAGTAGCCACAACATCCAGGACAATAACGAACGAGGAAGTAGTTCAGAGGAGGTAGACATGACACCAGCAACTACAAAAGTTAAGGAGACATTGAAAGAAATGCAATGGGGAAAAGCACCTGGGGAGGATCAGAGAACACCAGACTTCTTGAGGGATTGATGGCAAATTGTGCTAGAAAAACTGGTAAAACAGCATATGCAATGCCTTATGACCACGAGTGTACCGTAATCTTGGAAGAACGCGAATATCATCCTACTTGAAGGACTTGAAAAATTACAATCCGAGCAGCTGACTGTCAGTCGTCTACAAGGTGCTCAAGGTATTTACAAAGGTAATAGCTAACACGATTTCTGCCCCTTTGCCTTTTATTCAACCTAAGGAACAAGCAGGGTTTTGTAAATGGTATACAACAATTACCCATAACAGCACGATCAATCTGGTCGTAGAGAAATGAGCGGAGTATACGAAACCCCTATATATATATATATATATATATATATATATCGAAAATTAGAATCCTCATGAAAAACATACAATATATAATACGACGTTTCGGCTGGGATCCAGCCTTTTACAAGTGAAGTAGAAGGGTCAAATAGAGGGTATATGTAGGCTCGTAGGGAGCGCTGTGAGCACGTGGCCACATGATTTCAAAAGCGTACAAGAAGGAAGTACAGCAAAACACAAGTGGAAAGAAACGTACTGCACGACTGGGCGCGCAGGTAACCCATCTCAATATACAACGCGGAGAAAAGCAAAAGCGAGGCACTTAGGAAGTGTGTTTCCTTCAACCACCGCCCACCCACGCACAGCAATAATAATAAAAGTAAACAAATAAGAAAGAGGTACTTGGCATCTCACTCCCAAGGAGCGGAAACAACCTGCCGCAAAAGGCGGAAGCGTAGAATAGACAATTAGTCCTCTAGGCACTGAGGAACGCAAAAAGCCATCTATGTCTCGGCAGAAGGCGAAGTTGAAGTTCAAGAACCCAGGCGGATGGATTAGCGGTGGGGCCTCGTCCCCACAGAAAAATGCCGCCGCTTCCCGAGGAGACCAGATAATAGCCACAAATGCCTTATCCGCGGCCCGCGTCCCGGTCACAAAGCGGACAATGACGACCCCTCGATGGGCGCCGACACCAACAGAGGTGTGCGGTAGCCACCCAAGAAGAGCACAGGTTGTGGGAGTGTCTTGGGAAATGACACACAAGGCAGGAAATAAACAAACAAACAGCACACAAAAAAAGCAGTTCAATGAGCCCCCGGATCATGACATGAAATGGACAGATACAAAAATTTTTTAGCTTACCTTTGATATTTTTGCAAGTAACAAGGGCTTGCACATTATGGAAAAATAAAAACAAAGCTGTGACGCACGTACAAAAACAAATCTCCAGTGATCTAGGAAACAAATGGCACTTCGTAGCTAGTCATGAATGGCAGTGAGAATTCGCACACAGCATTCTTTAAACAAACTGGCAAATGAAAGAACAAACAAAGAATACGCGCGTACAAATCATAGGGCATAGGGAACCATATCACTGAAAAAAAATAGCTTACAAAGGGGCATTTCGGGCAAAAGAGCAATGAAGCATACAGAGAAAATAACTTGTTCACAACACTAGACCAAATAGTGCTTGGAAAGTGTAATGATGTGATACAGCAAGATTTCGTGCATGAAATGCATTAAAGCATACGAAAAAGTAACCTGGAGACAACGATGAACCATCCAGCGCTTGAGAAGTGGTAACATGCATTACGTGCCACTACAAGGTCTAGGTTTGAAGGCACGACAGCCTTCCCGGAGACTGATTGATACCCCTTCTGAGAGTGTTGTATTTGTGGATCAGATAAGATTCGCAGGCTTCCCTGCCGAAATGGGTTTTAAATCCTGATTGGAGCACTGTGGCCTTAAATTGATCGAACGGGTGTTTCAAAGAGTTTATATGTTTTGAAAGGGGGAGGTAAGGTTTTGTTTTTGCATCGGATCTGTGATTATTGATGCGAGTTCTAGAAGAATTTTCAGTCTGTCCAATATATTGCATGCGACAAGCACCGCATTCAAGGAGGTACCTCCTAGAATGTGGTACCTACCCTTTTATGTCACTGTGGGCAATCATTGGCCTAGTGTGGGCGACTCAATGAGCTATCCTCGCTCTAGCAATGCGACATCCCTGTCGTGGGTGCGGTTTTGGCCATAAAACCAAAGAGTTTGATGTTTTGGTGGCAAAGAAGAGAGGAAAGGGGAGAAAGCAGTGAGCCCAGCTTGACGTAGGCCTTGCCCGACCTCTTGTATGCGATCATGAGCCTTGAGAGTTGCAAATACGTAGTGCAAATAAAGTGCACATATTGTACATTTGGTGTTTGCTTTGAGTAGCTCATCATTTGCCACGTTCCATCGACCACGAGCCATCGTTTCATCAGAATATCTCTTCGATCATCGACTTCAGAGACCGATCCAACGGAGGGTCACCTCTTTGAAATGAAACTCAGATGTTCGCCCGAGCGTCTGTGGCCCCTCTATTGACTACTTTCAGTATGGGCCTGATGTAGATTCCAAAAGTAGTCATGAGAGGAAAGCGCAGCCCCCGAAATTGCTTAAAAGAGAAACTAGACTGAGTTTTCGTAAGTTTGTGGCAATTGATCCGTTCTGCTTAATTCCTTTACCTTATTATTTTTACCTATTTGCTGCATAGCACCGGCAGTATCTTTGGAGACGGTGCATCGAAAAGATCACCCGCAGCACTTTGCTTATATCAAACGTGTGCATCTGTGGCGCAATGGGGATGACATCACTTCATAACGCGAGAGACCCTGGTTCGATCCTGAACATGCGAAGGGAGGCGCTGCGATCGCCGAGGTGAGCGGACGCACTTCACATCGGCTCCGTCGTTTATGCCGAATTTCGGAGGACCATCCCGCCTCAACCGTCCCAAACAATACGTACGTGTTAGGTTTAGTGCTACCCAGTGGCACCAGTGGCACCAGTTTTGGGCAATTTCGCCCATTCCTGCGCGTTTTACGGCCGCTTTTCCCGAGTGAGGCGAGGCCCCCGAGCTAAGCCTAACGAGGGCTAGGACGATTCCGAGCCATGGCGACGGCCACGTCGACGGCCGCCACCGCCTGCGACGCCCCCGGCGTCGCTCCCGACGGGGCCGGAGGACGACGCAACGCCGTCGACGACAACGATGACATCACGGCCATGGATATAACCCCCGCCGACGGCCTCCACCGACGGCAACCCAGTCTGGACCGCAGTTCGGGGAGAACAACGATCACGGTTCCCGGCACAGCCGACGACGACGGCGCGGATTTGCGCGCCACCGCCGCCGCCACTCCGGGCGAAGAAGGCCGCGCCGGGTGGATTAACGTCGCACCCCGGCGTGGACGCAAGTCGCAAGCAGGCACGGAAGGGTCCCTCCAACAGCAGCCCCTTTCGCCCACCGGTAAGCCGAGCCCCGACTCCGCTTCGAAATCTCGCACCCCTCGTCAACCCACGCGGGCGCAGTTTGCCCGCAAAGTTAACGCGACCATGGCGAAGACGGCCAAGATGCCCAACTTCGCCCCCCGAGACGAGCACAGAGTCGTCGTCCGACCACGTGGAGGCCTAATGGTCGGGAAGGCGAGGCCGACCGAAATGACGAACGCCATCGTCAGAGCGGCCGGAATCAGCGCAAGCGAAGCGACGGAGGACACCGCGAGCCCCAACGTCGCGCAAAACATCGTGGTGCTCAGCACGCCGAGCGAAAAGCGGGCCAGGCGCTACGAAACGATCCGAGCCATCACCATGGAAGACCAAGTTTTCGAAGCCTACGCATACCGGGCGGCGCCGGAGAACACGGCCCGGGGAATCATCAGAAACATCGGGATCAACGAGACGGCCGCGGAAATCCACAGCCGCGTCGTGCACAAGCACAACCCTACGGCGCTGGACGCCCACCGCCTCGGCCAGTCGGAGGCGGTCTTCGCTCTTTTCGACGGCGGCAAGGTCCCGCCTTACATCAAGTACAGCAGCATGATCGTGAGGTGCTACCTCTACCGTCAGCACAGGGAGGTGTGCAAGACGTGCGGCCAGGTGGGCCACCGCAAGGATGTCTGCCCCACGCCCACCGCCCGAGTCTGCTTCGCCTGCGGCAAGCAGAAGCCGGGCCAAGACCACCAACAGCACTGCAAGCCCAACTGCAAGCTGTGCGGCGGCCCGCACGCCACGGGCACCAAGAACTGCAAGAATAAATTCAAGACGCCGTTTCAAGTGAAGAAGCGGCAGTGGCAACGCAAGCTCGAAGCCGAGGAGGCCCACGTGGCGCCGCCGCCGGCGCTGAAGGTTAGAATATCCAGAAGGGATGATTTCCCGGAACTCGCCCCGCGCAAGGCCGATAACCACGGCCGGGAGAAAAGCACAAACCGGAGCCCGTCTGCCGGCCGCGCGGCGAGCCGCGATAGGCGCAGAGGCAAATCACGCGACCCCACGTGGGCCGCCGTCGCCACGGGCGGCACAGCTGCGGTGGCGCGCCAAAGGTCAAAGTCTAAAGCGCGGCGCGCGAGCCGCTCCAGCTCTCGGCACAACAGCACGAGACGCCCCGCCGCAGCAGGCGCCGGCTCCGCGGCCCTGGACGAACTACAGCAACTACGCACAATGGTTCAAGAACAGAAAGGTACGATCGAGAAGCTCACCACCACGATAGACAGGCTCACCAGGCAACTCGAAAAGCTCCGGATCTCGCAAACGGGAGGCAAGAAGGCGGTGGCAGCCACGACCACCACCTCCGCCATCGGCCCAGCGCCGAGCCAGCCAGCGCGCCCCCCGCAAGGGCAAGCCCGGGCGCCGCAGCAGCAACAGCCGCAGCAGCGGCAGGCGACGAGGGAAACCAGCCCTAAGCCGCGCCAGCCAACGCAGCCACAACCGCCAGCGGAAGACCAGGACTCCCCGACCCCCGCCAAGCGGCGATAGAAGGAGCACCGCAACCACAACGTGCAAGAAGAGACGCTGGACATGGAGGAAGACGATGACTACGACGCCGAGTCGATCGTCTCGTCGGCGTCGATGCAGACGGCCAGCGAAACGAAGACCCCCCGGTACGCGGGTCTGAACAACCGCTGCCGCCAGCTCTCCAACGTGATGAACCATTGGGGCAAGAACCTGGAGGGCATGGAGAGACGTATCACCAGCCAAACGAATCGAGCAATCAATCAAGCAATTAATCAACTGGCACAACAAATCAGCCCCGAAAACATGAAGGCGTTCATCCTCGACGTCGTTAAAGCGGGATTCACACGACGGAGAAACCCTCTCACGGAGGCGGACGGATATGTGACGTCAACAGCACGTGACCGGATTATCCGGCCTGGTGGCGCATCCACACGTGCGGAGCTACGCGGAGTGACTAGCAGACGACAGCGCCGAGGAACAGGTTCCATTCCCCGCCGAAGGCCACCGCCGTCGAGCGAAAACATGCGGAGGCATTTTCTTTCGCGGAGCCACCGCGGGCTATCCCCACCGAGGGGCGGGGCCCAAAACCGGTCACGTGAGCGGGTCGCGGGCCAAAAAGAGAGGGTTTCTCCGTCGTGTGAATCCCGCTTAAAGAACACTTTTACAACGGAGACGCCCAGCACCCGCCATCATGCCAAGCCACAACCGCACAGCCCCAACCCTGAAGATTTGGCACTGGAACGCCAACGGCTTCCGGTGCCGAAAGGCAGTGCTGCAGCAACACCTGCGGACCCTGGCCGCGCCGGACCTCCCCGACATGATTATGGTCCAAGAGACGAACGCAGAAGACGGCAACGCGATGTCTCTGCCGGGCTACCGCGCGCACGCCAGCCCGCCGAGCGCCCGCACCTGCGGGAAGGGAGCGGCGCAGGGCGTGTGCACGTTCGTCCGCAGGGGGCTCGCCTTCATCAAGCACGAGCACTTTCTCGGTCCCCGGGGCAGCTCCATCGAGCACTGCGCGACCGAGCTGTCGATCACGTCCACTCACAACAGGAAGAAGAAGACGACGCGCGACACCATCCTGGTGGTGAACGTCTATAGCAATCCGCAGCATCGCCAACAGAAGTTTCGTGCACTACTACACAAGGCACGCAACGCAGTCTCCCAGCACGCCGACGCCACCGTCGTCGTGTGCGGCGACTTCAACGCCCAGCACCGGGAACTCGGCTACACCGTCACGACGGCCAAGGGCAGAAGCCTGCTGGAAGACGCCGCCGAGGCCGGATACGTCCTCCTCACGAACCCGTCCCACCCGACGCGCATCGGCACGTCGACGGTCCGGGACACCAACCCGGACCTCTCCTTCGTGCTCCTGCCCGGCCGCAGGACCGCGCGTTGGAGGAACACGGGCCACAACCTGGGGAGCGACCACAATATCATCGAGTTCACAGTGCCGCTCCGCTCCGGCGACGGCGGTGGCGGCGGTGGAGGAGCCGGGCACATCAAGCACCGCCTCACGGACTGGCACCAGTTTCGCGCCGCGGATCTGGGCGAGATCGACGACATCGAGAAGTGGACCGAAGGCCTTGTAGCGGCTACCAAGAGCGCGACGACGGAGATCGAGACGTCGGAGGACACCACACGCATGGACCCCCGCCTGGCGCACATGCTGGAGGCGAGAAGATCACTACAGCAGCGCTGGAAGCGCCAGCGCCACAACCGCACCCTCCGCAAGCGGATCGCGGCGCTCGGCCACGAGATCGAAAAATACAGCCGCCAGATGTGCGCCCAGCAGTGGTTCGAGCTATGCAGCGAGGCCGACGGGCAGCTCCACCGGGGAGGCACGTGGAAACTCCTTCGCCACCTGATGGACGAAAGCAAGAGTAAGGAGTTCCAGCGCCACCGGCTCGCCCAGATCATGTACACCACCAGCAAGAGGCTGGGGGAAGAGGAGGTGCACAAACGCCTGAACAAGCGCTACCTTCCCGACACCCCGAGCGAGGCGCACGCCGAGTACGCCGGGCCACCCAACGCCACCCTCGACAAGGCCATCGAGGAGTGGGAGGTTCGCCAGGCGACCCAGGCCCTTAACTGCCGATCGGCAGCGGGTCCGGACCGAGTGAGCAACAAGGCGCTGCGTAACCTGCGCGACGCAGCCATAACAGCCCTGACGAAATTCTTTAACAAATGCTGGCAATCGGGGAGCCTCCCCAAGCAGTGGAAGACTGCCAAAACGATCCTGCTTCCCAAGCCCAACAAGCCACCGGGCGTCGAGGGCCTGCGCCCCATATCCCTCACCTCGTGTGTGGGCAAGGTGCTGGAGCACGTTCTCAATGCCCGGTGGCAACATTACCTGGAAGACAACGGGCTGTATCCCGATTCGATGCTGGGCTTCCGCGCGAAGCTCGGTACGCAGGACGCCTAGTTGCTCCTCCAACACGAGGTGCTGGCACTCCCACCCGTGCCCACCGCGGACAACCGCGCCATCCTGGGTCTGGACCTGCAGAGCGCCTTCGACAAGGTGAAACACTCTGCGATCCTGGCCCAGGTCTCTCGCCTCGGCCTGGGGCGGAGGTCCTACGACTACATCCGAGCCTTCCTGTCTCGGCGCACCGCCCGGCTGGAGATCGGCCGAACGCAACTCGACGAGCGAGAACTCGGCAGCACCGGCACCCCGCAGGGCTCCGTCATCTCGCCGCTCCTGTTCAATCTGGTGATGATCGGGGTCACCCGGCGCCTGGACGCGCTCCCCGACGTCAAGTACGCGATCTACGCGGATGACATTACCCTGTGGGTTCCGGGCGGCAGTGACGGCCACATCGAGTCGACGCTGCAAGAGGCGGTGAACAGCATCGAGGCCAGCCTGACCGGCACGGGTCTCCGGTGCTCCCCGCAGAAGTCCCAACTGCTGATCCTGCCCCCACCGGGCCGGTACCGCAAGCGCGCCGCCGCCGAGGCGGAGCGCAACATCGTCGTGCGAGCGGGGGACGGCACGGCCATCCCGAAGGTTCCGAGAATCCGGGTCCTCGGCATGCACGTGGACGCCAGCCGCACCAACAGCACCACGATCGAGCGAATGACAACGAAGATGGGCATCACTACGCGCCTCGTCAAGAGAGTCTCCACGCGCGTGCGGGGGATGCGGGAAGCCAGCCTCCTCCGTCTGCTGCAGGCTTTCGTGGTGAGCCACGTGGCGTACGTGGGCGCCTTTCACCAGTGGAGGACCCAAGAGCGGGCCCGGATCGACGCGGCCATCCGCAAGTCGTACTGGGCGGCCCTGGGCCTCCTCAACGGCACCAGGAACGCGGCCCTCCTGTCCTTAGGCGTGCACAACACCCTGGCGGAAATCAGCGAGGCGCAGCGCGTGTCACAACTCGAACGCCTGAGCACGACCAGATCGGGCCGGAAGATACTACAGAGGGTGGGCCTGAGCCCGCCCCTCGGACCCGCGGCGGAGGACGAGCTCGTTCCGCTGCGGGACGACATCGCCCGCCGCGTCATCGTGCCGCTGCTCCCGAGGAACGTCGACCCGGAGCGGAACGTCGAGCGCAGGTCGGCGCGAGCGTGCGCGCTCGCCAAGGAGTACAACAAGCGCGAAGGCGCAGTGTTCGTGGACGCGGCCAAGCACCGCGAGCGGGCCGACACCTTTGTGGCGGTGGTCGTGAAGGCCACCACGGGAGAACTGCTGAGCGCCGGGAGCGTGCGGGCCACGACCGCCCGCCAGGCCGAAGAGGCGGCGATCGCCCTCGCCCTGGTCCGGCCGGGCACGACGACCATCCTCAGCGACTCCAAGTCGGCGATAGCGAACTTCGCCCGGAGCACGGTGTGCAAGAGCACCGCGCGGCTCCTCTCCAGCATCGGAGAGGGAGCCCGCGCGAACAGCACGAGCATCCGCTGGTTCCCCGCCCACGCGGGCCAGGAGCTGCGCAACGGCCACCGCAACCGCAACGAAGAGGCGGACGCCGCGGCTCTAGACCTCGCCACGTGCCGAGCCGCGCCCCCCCCCTCGCCCGACCCCCCTCCGAGCCCGGAGAAGAACAGCAAGACGACGATGACGACGCGGAGCCCCTGACCGCCTACGGCGCCACGCTCCGGTGGTACAGGCACGGGAGACGAGCCTTCCCGCCCCCCCATCCGGGGCTTACGAGAGGGGAGGCAGTGCTCCTGCGGCAACTGCAGACAGAAACGGTTCTCACTCCGGCGCTCGCGCGCCACGTGTGCCCGGACCTCTACGAACGAAGTGAGTGCAGTGTGTGTGCGCGAGTGCCCGCGGACCTTGTCCATCTCATGTGGGGCTGCGAAGAACACTGTGCGCGTGACGGAGGCCACGGCCTCCCACCGGACGTTCGCGACATGATCGGCTCTACGGAGCACGGACTCCAGCTCAGGGCCGTCCAGCGGCTCGAGGCTGCTCTGGCACGGCAACGGCGAAAAGAGGACCCGCGCTCCCCCCCGGTGGCTTCCCTCGGGAACGGTGACAGGGGCGGGGCGGGGACACCCCTAGTAGCCCGAGCCGCAGGCCAGGCCCATTGCTTCGAGGTCAGCCCGATACCTAGAATAGGTAGATAGACAGGGGCGACGGCGAAGCGCTGCGTGGCCTGACCCGCACCCCCCGCCGGACAACGCAATAAAGGTCATTTCTCTCTCTCTCTCTCTCTGAACAGGCGAAGTGGCGCTGTCTTTGAAGGCACAGTTCGCCACTTATTTGTTTGCTTCTTATAAAATCTCGTCGGAAGACGATAGCCGTCTTCCGCCTCTTGCAGGTAACCCGTTTTTCACTTTTTGCTAATACCCGTCACGCCCTTGCCCTTCCTGTCTCCGCCCTATCTCGATATATTGAGCACCGATTTGTTCAATGCAATTCAATTTTCCAAACTTCACATGGCTAGCTCCATCCACAACTCCAAATGGCTAGGAACTGCCTTTGTACCTTGCCTCTCCTCTTGTGCAGCCTGTTTTCACTGGTTTTTCCCTGAACATCATGAACCAACAGGCCCAGACTACCACATTACTTTCTCAACACTTCGCATTGTTTTTTTTAATCTGTTTACCTGTTCAAAGCCGCTCTGGGCAGCTACAAAGCAGCTCTTGCATAGCACGTTACGTAGTGGGTCACGTGCAGAAGCCGCTCGACGCTGCTCTGAGCTGCGAGTGATCCTGTACGGCAGGTAATTGTGGAGGAGCAGACGACCTGTCGACTGGTCTTGTGCAGCCACACATAGGCATTAAAAACGCGAAGTTAGAACACTAAAAATTGTAATTTGGTTACAAATGAATCAACAGAATATTTTTTTTAAATGTGTACCACAGTAACTACAGAATTCCTAAGTTGCAGCGACAACCATTGTCGACAAAATTAGTTTACTCGCCTGCGCTTGCAGCATTGACACGTTTCGCTTCATATGTTTACTGTTTCTCTGTTTCCATATGCGACGCACGACATACAGAAGCCGGAAAAAGGCTTCACCTACATCAACTTGGCCGCTAGAAATCTGTAGAACTGGTGTGCGAAGGAGTTCTAGAACTCCAAGCTGCCGACACAGTGCATGATTTATTCAGATGTCTTCATTCTGATTCTATAATACGGCAGTTATATATGGTGTAAACGTACATGCCATTAATATTTGTGAACGTATCACCGAGGCTGTCGCCTCGGTTTCCTCGAACCATGAGGACCCGCGCCCTTAATTTAAATAAAAATGATTGCGCACTGGACTTTGTGATTGGTTTACGAGCTTTTCTTGCTTTGAATTGTGCTCATTAAGCTCGTAGTAGCACGCAGGTGGATCCCTGGGCAGTAGAAAGTCTGAAATAATACAAAGTTATCGCAGGCGACCTGTGCAGATGCATCATTGGTGTTAAAAAAAGAATTTGGTTAGCGTACGAATCCACACATCCAAAACTGACCCACATAACGGAAGAAATACTTCTCACCTTCACAGGAGACACGTCCTCTTCGAATGTCTCAAGCTTGCATTTTTTGTAGATATCGTATGAAGACTTGTCAATTGGCATGTAGCGCCGAGCCTTCATGGTAGTTGAAACTGCGACCAACTGGGGTTCGAGAGGCGTGTCCTTAACGATCGTATAGTATGCGAGTGCGTGCGTCTTGTACGGGGAGAAAAGAAATTGCAGTTGAATATTTCAGAACCATGTGAACAAAGTTGCGTCTCTTTGTACTAAGCGTCGTGCAGTACATTAACCCAGATAATATTCCTCCCGACAGAGCAACGTCGCCAGCAATTGACAAATGCTATATTCTCGTAACTCGGTAGCGGGAAGCTCTTTGGTGTGTTTGTTTATCCCTACTAGCACGTATGTCTCGCGTTGGCGTATTGGTGTTGAAAACAAAGGAATGCATAGAATTTTGGCTTGGGCTAATTAGGCATAGCTGTCTACTGTTAGCTGTGCGGCCAGGATAATTCTGACTGTTTAGAGGGTAAACACTGGGGAGCCAAACGGTAGCTGTCGAAGAACAGCAACAGAAAGCAGCCTAATCGGCATTGTTGTTAAAGAGGCGCGTTTGCAGGCTAACGTCATGGTGTTTCTGGGGTGTGTAGACTCAGAAGGGCTATTTACTTCTCAGAACCACACGGCCTCCCCCTTCGGCTACTCGTGTTCCTCTGCCACTTCCAGTATTGATATCGGAGGGCACATATTGCATCATAAATTTTTTTCTCACGAATATATGTTTTTAGAAGTAAGAACCGATTTAAAGACATCTGTGTGAGATCGCCCAGAATCCTTCAATGCTTTTCCTTAACAGAACTTCCGCGGCGGCTCCATATACTGACAGCGTGCACAGCTGCTTTCACCACCGCCGCTGTGAGGGTATGAAAACACCGCACTTGCCGCAAGCCACTGCGATGTTCGCCCTGTCTCATCATGGGAATGCGCACTTCGTTTTTCGGGCCCACTATGATATAGGTAGATTTTCCTAAAGAAGATAGTCTTTCTTCGGCTACTTCTATGCGAAATGTTTCATTTGCATGTCTCTCGTTTTTGCTGCCCTGCAAAACGTAAATTATTTGTTGAAGAAAACGTTTATATAGGTAGCATTTATATAGGTAACTGTATACAGAGCATAGGCCTTTGCCGAGCCTTATAAAGAGAAACGTAAAGAAAAAAAAGAAAAAAATGCTGTTTGTCTGTGCCCCTCAATATAGGGTGGCTATGTGGAAATAAACATTGACTTGACTTGACTTGACTTGAAAGGTTACTAAACTACTGAAAGTGGTGGCAATGGTCATACTTGACACAATTATTGACCAAAAAAACATTAAGCCTATTTAGAGGAACGACGTAATTGATATAAGCATAGTTAATTTATTTACTATACCTGATTCCTAGATTTTTGGGATAAACAAAATAAAACTACGTCTGAAAAACTGGCTCAACTGGCTGTGGTGTTGCAAGGCTGGAGCAACCGCAAAGCTGGCGGCCCCTCTCCCTTCATCGGATACATGCCTGTCGAACCTGACATGAATTTCTGTACTTGCCTCTGAAAGTTCTTCATTACGGGCAGACGACGATCGTTTTGTCTTGTCCATTCGAATCTCTCCCTAGAGCATGTGCTAGAACCTGCGGCAAGTGGAGTAGCCAACTCGGCGTCTGTAGCGCGATCTCAGCGCCTGTGCTCTCTGCTTTAGGCGCGAACACACGTAAACTGGCGAGTAGGAAAGCCCGCGAGAGAACACGCAACGAACGCTGCACAGAGTGTCCTCGAAGGATAAGCTGGTCGTCGCGGTGCGCACCTCACGAGACACGCTCAGGTGTGCTCGGTATTTCGTCTTTGTGGTTTTTTCCGGTGGCGTTTTACGGCGGAACTGAAAGCTTCAACAGCTATTCTGTTAAGATGTTCGCACCTCAAACAACAAAAATTGCTCGCGGGTGTCCCTCGTGGTAGATCTTCATGTTCAAAGAAAACAAAAGGCTTCCGCAGAAGGCGACAGTAGTGGAACGCGGCCAAATTTATTACACTACAGCAATCCCCGACTGTGTTTATTTTGGAAAGGGCGAAACAGGAGACAAGAGCGCGAGATCTGGGCGGGGAAGAGAAAAGAGGCATGTACGTGGCGAAGGGCACAAAACTATCGTATTTTCACGACACACTCAGCGAAGGGGCCATATAGGCAGCGAGTGTCTTTCAAGTAGCGCAAAATTCGTAAGCATGCACAGCCTGCCTTTAGTGGAGGGGCTTCCTTTTTCCGTTTACCCCACACTCAGTCCGACAGTGGCTAACTACGGCACCTTCCGCGTCCTCGGGTATGAGTGCGTCACCATGTACCAACATTTTCAAAATTTTCTTATTGTTTGCGGTGAAGCATAATATGGTCATGGGAGGCTACTCAATATATAATTAAAGTTGGCGTACAAATACAGTACTTTTTGATGCCAAATTTCAGCTCAGTGCAAGCGCAAGTATTCTAGATGACGTCGCGTGTGTGCTGCGTGTCTAGAAATAACCGCGTCATCAGCGAACACAACAGGGCGTCGATGCCGCCAAGCATGTCTCGCGCAGCCTCGGCCTGCCTCGCCATTGCAATTTCGCCATACTTTGCTGTTTAGATTGTCTGCTCACTCTATCTAGACAATCTTCATTGATCTCCCAATTACCTCGGCTACAACATGTTCTCTTCATTCGCGCAGTTACAACGACGAAAACCGCGACTCGAAACCATGGGAGCGGGGCATCGCGAGCATGTCGTCAAGGCCTAGGTATTCCAACCTCGCCCTCGGAATTTCAAAATATCTCGGTGACCTCTTTATTCACTCCGTTGCATAGACGCCGAAGGTGTCACGAACCTATAGAGTGACCCACCGCGGTGCATCAGTCGCTATGGCGTTGTGCTGCTGAGCCGATGTACGCGGGTTCCATTCCGGACCGCGGCGGCCGCTTTTCTGATGGAAGAGGAACGCAAAGTGCCCCTGTGTTTGAGATTTTTGCGCTAGTTTAAAATACCCAGGTGGTCAAATTTAATCCTGAACCCTTCACTGTGGCGCTTACCGCCTGTGCCGCGTCGGTGCGATAAACCCCACAATCAACAACTGTAGGGTATGCTGAAGAGCTGCGCTCTAAAAGGAAATGCTCGTCGTTCAGAGTGGAGAATAACTTTCTAGCCATCGCGGTGGCTGGATTGCCATCATGGGGCCGAAACAGGCGCCCGTGCCTCGTTTTGACTCCCGCTTTTCTCCTTCTATACGCGATCACTCGGTCTGCACACGCTAGCCACAAGCAGCGATCGATTCCTCAGGATCTCAGGAACCGACGGACACCACGCCTGACCCGTTACGACCATCAGCAGTGACACAAGCCAACCGCAAAGCCTGCCAGTGTCACCGCTGCTGTAGGCCTACCTTCAGGCCTAGCACGAGCGGCAGCTCTCCAGCCATGCCACAACAAGAACGCCTGCTCGCGGCCTCCGCCCCGACGCCGGAACACGTGCAACATTCGCTACCCGTCGCCTCCGCTGAGATGAAAAGGGGCTCCGACTCCCATACTGCGCCTACGCCTGCCGTCGCCGGCATCGAGCACCGACCCGCCACCCGCCACCCGCCACTTCCACCGAAGATGTCGCTCACCAAATGGACTATGACCATCTCAGCGGCCGAACGTGCCCCCGTTAATACTCCTGGAGGGAGGTCATCTCTGCACGCAGCAAGAAGCAGTAAACGTCTCCGCCTGCGCCACCTCCTGCCACCGAAACGCCTCCACAAGCGAGGTGTAGCATACCACCACCGCGCTTCCCACCGACCCACTGCTTTGGTGTGATCCGCCCACATGACGGCCTCCATGTCGGCGACTGGTCTAAAAGCGATCTTGCACGAGGCATCGCTACCGCAAATAGCATAGCCGACTCGACCATCTGCGCCATCGTCACCCTCCAAGCGCAACTCAACCCCAACCTCATCGTGGCTGGTACCTCCGACCCCCATTTGACTGACGGGCTATCCAGAATAACTCAAGTAACCCTCCGCCAGACCACCTACGCTGCCAACGCTTACATGATGCCCCCGCCAGGCCCTTCACTTGGCGTGATTCATGGAATCACTAACGGCCTCACTCATTAAAAACTTCTATAATTCACAGCTACCAACCGCCCTACATCATCCACGCCCGCATTAGGGGCAAAACCCGAACGGCAATCCTCACCTTGACCGGAATCCGCATTCCTTAATATACCAAGTTCGACTGTGAAATGATCCGCTGCCGACCTTGCCGACGCGCCATCGAAACCTGCCCATGTTTCGGCGATATTGGGCACCGCCGACACGTCTCCCCTGCATCCCAACAAGTCGTGATGACACATATGTTGCCCTCCCGGCCCAACACCGCAACACTCCTGCACTCCTCCTGCAAGCTGTGTGACAGGCCCCACCCAAACACCCACCGCGACTGCCCCAAGAGCTACCGACCCACTACTGCACCATCTTAGAAGCGCCCGCCAGATTTGGCAAAAACCTTCCGGAGATCAAGCACCGATGCACACATTCTCCCTCTGTTCTTGCCACCCTATGCATCACCCACCGAGCGCCATACCCCGTCTCCCTTGCCTCAGGTGAGGTGGTCAGATCATTACTCGCGCCTCCCACTGCTCCTACACCACCGCCCCCTAACCTGCCTCAATTCTCCTCCTCTCTCAACCCACTAACCGCCGACCCCGAAAAATTCCGACACTTTCAGCAACAACCAGACGAGCTTAAAACATGTTGACGCCCTCATGCGACTTCCCCCAGCCCACCCCACCCCTCCCACCTTCTCCGAGAACCGCATTATCGAACGTGTCACCGAAATATTCAGTGTACGCTTGGCCACCCAAATTGAAGATGCGGTAGTAAAGTTTTATACATTTAAGCCCAAACCCAAGGGCCGCTCGTCAAGAGCTTCCAGCTTCTCACAGAACGCGAAGTCAAATTTGAACTCGTCGTCCAACGCATCCTGGAGAGTCTCTCGCTTTCCTATAATAGCCCCCTAAGAAACCAAAGCACCAGTAATTAACTCATATTTCTGGCGAACTTTAACACAGGACGAAGAAAGAAAAGACGGAACACACGCTACTTCCCCTAAAGAGGTGCTTTAATTGTCAAAGCACCACCCCTATTTTGCCTAACACCCCCATTGGCACCAGAACTGTCCATGAATGGAACTGCCGGTCGTTCAATAGCAAGTGTCATCGGCTCTGTCTCTCTCCACCCAAAGCGACTCCCTGTATGCCATCACCTTGCAGGAAACCAACACCTCTACCCCCCGCCTATCACAATAAAATGCCTTCCCGCAAGATCCCCAATCTCGCACGGCCATCGTCATTCAAACCTCCCACCCGACACATCCGCACCGGCTCAGCCAAACCATCCCCCTCAGCCAAACCATCTCCACTTACCCCACAAGTCGGAGCGTATGCATCCTCAACATATACAGCCCGAGAACGATACCTCGGGACCATAGCACCCTTCTTTCAGCAAGCGATACAGATAGCGCGATCCCACCCCCTCCTTGCCCCAAGGTACTTAAACGCCCCCTACTTGGCATGGAGCTACCACTACGCCTCCAAGGAA
The DNA here is from genome assembly GCA_013339765.2 of Haemaphysalis longicornis. Classification (NCBI taxonomy): domain Eukaryota; kingdom Metazoa; phylum Arthropoda; class Arachnida; order Ixodida; family Ixodidae; genus Haemaphysalis; species Haemaphysalis longicornis. The sequence continues at coordinate 93,804,619 of CM023458.1, forward strand.
GGTACCGCCCTGCTCCGGGCCATCCAAAGTCATCACCTCGTCCAACAAAACGACCTACGCATCCAAACTGGAACCGGCAATAGCATTAGCCGTCACAGCATACCAGATATCACCTTTACCGACACTTCCTCACTGCCCAGTGGCACCGCCTTGACGAAAACCTCGGCAGCGATCCTTACCTTAGCACTCTCCGCATACCCTTCGTTCACAAACCCATCCGCAGAGGCAGCGCACGCTTCACGAACTGGCCCAACTTTCGCAGGGATCCCAAGCCCTTACTACACATTTGCCCTGTAGCGGCCACTTAGTCATCAACAGCAAGCGCCCACCATCATCATTATCGGCCGCTGCCTCCATCGTCAGCAGCGCGTGGCCTCGACACACGGCGAGCCACCTGTGGAGCCACGTGGCACAGAACATCATGGCCTCCGCGCTGCTCGAACGCACTCCACGAGCTGCTCCCTGATTCTCGGCCCATGTTGTCGTCTCCACGCAACTCTAAATAAATGTAGGCCCTGCCGCACCGCCTGATCGGCCGCCTACATAATTGGTGACCCGGACGTCGGCAGCATGGAGCCCCACATAGCTTGCCCTCTGCCGCCCTACCAGGCCTTCCAGCGACCCTACCCCCGAGCCTGGTTCTTCAAAATCGAAGCGCACTTCCTCATTCGCGGTATCGACTCACAGGACGAGCGCTACCGCATCACCACCGCCCTGCTTCCGGCGGACCTACGCGGTGAGCACCTAAAACGCTTCGAGCGGCCCTACGATACACTGAAGGCCTACGTGATGACGCGTCTCGACACGAGTCCTTCCCGCCATAAGGACGCTGCATCGCCCCCTTCCACGGTTACCTCGCGCGACGTACCGCACGATGCAGTGGGGACCGGGCTGACCGGCTTGCAGCCTCCCTCGAGCCCTGAAGACGACTCTCGAACCAAGAGCGACGAGACGCTTCTACCACCACCCGCCTTCACTGAACGTCATTCTACGGGCCACTCCAAGCCGGCTGCGCCCACCCACTCCACTCCAAGTGCCTCCGCCACGGCACTCAGTGTAGCGACCTTGCCACCCCGCCCACCGTTCTACCCCAAGAACCCCGAGGTGTGGCTTACAGATGGAATGCTTTTTCGACTTGTACCACGTCACAGCCCAGGAGGACCGTTACTCCCTAATGTACGAGCTCCTACCATCCAGCTTGGCCTCCACCTTGCCAGAGCCTAAAGCCCAACCGTACGACGAGCTCAGTGCAGTCCTCCTCAACGCGCTGTGGTCGGTACCTAAAACTAACCCGCGCCAGGCCCACCGAGCCTCCCACCTCGCCTATGGAGGATCACCTGCCTCAATCCCACCATGCTGGCATCGACCGGTGCCGCTTCTGTGACAAACCCTACGAACTACTACGGCCACGCGTTTGCCCCCGCGGATGCCAGCCCAATAACAGCGTCGACAATGAAGGACTGTGCGTCACACCCTAGTCAAGTTTCGTCACCCTGGTGTATCGGTGGCGGCTTCACCGCAGTACTCAAGCGCCGGGGTGGGGCCCTGACCCAACCTCGTTTAACCACCTTTCCTGCAAAGCGGATGCTGTCGAACCCTAGTGCAATTTCGGCAACCACTACCCCTCCACTGCACTCTTTGAGAAGCACGCACGACACGCACACTCAGTTGCTCCGTAACCAAACCCCGAGGAAAGCGCATCCTCCGAACGAACTCCCATAGCCCCGTAACTACCTTCCGTTACCAGAACAACCGATGGGAAGTAACGGTGTGACCGGCAACCCTATAGTCCACTCCATGAACCCCCGCCAGAAGAATCTAGGGGGCAGCTGTTGCCTGCCAAGCAATGTTACTGGCCGCCGAGCTGCGACACACAACTCCCGCACGTCCACAGTGTGAGCCACAAGATCCACCTGACGAAAACGAACCCTCTCCAGTCTGAAGCGGCACCGCACCAGCTCGCATCAGCGCCGTCGGTGCTTAAAGCGTCGCCGCCGACGTCGCAAGCGCCGACCACGAAGGCGGTCTTCTGCGCTGGCACAACAGCAAGTCTTTTACGTAAACCGCCTGCTTCAGCGACGCAAACGACGAAAACGCGTGCGCTGGATCCATCGTGGTTGTCACGCTCATCAAAACGTGATTTCGACTTCCGCAACACGCAGGCGCCGTAGTCATCATCCGCGTCACCTCCCGGTCCCGCGTAAAGCGTGCCTGTCTATTCTTCGCCCGACTGTATCCTTCCCACCTCAATTTCGACGAATCAGGCGTTCTGCTACTACACGGGCACACTCACGTCGCGGGACGCTACCCTTACTGCGCCCGCCCTTCCAGACCCGTCCTAGCACCTGCGTGAAAGTGGACACCCGCGACATCCTGACATCGGACCAGCCGATTCATGCTCAAGCTCGACCGGTACTCCACTCTCAGCCCAGGCCACCGGAGGTTATAATGTGCACCGGAAGCCCTCATGACGACGACTTGGACTATCAGCGGACGCTATTTCGGGCCTGATCCGAACGGCTGTATGATTCTAGATCCCTTTTCACTTGGGCTACTTAAGGAACTCTGACCGCGGACACACCCTGTACATAGCTTTCATTGTGAGTTAGTTGTTCCTGTTCTTTTCTTTTGCCGCGGCTCCGCGCTAGGGGGGGAGCCCTGTTAGCGGCCACTTCGTCATCAACAGCAGCGCCCACCATCATCATCATCGGCCGCTGCCTCCATCGTCAGCAGCGCGTGGCCATCGACACACGGCGAGGCCACCTGTGGATCCACGCGCCACAGAACACCATGCCCTCCGCGCTGCTCGGCCGCACTCCACGGGCTGCTCCCTGATTCTCGGCCCATGTTGTCGTCCTACTCAACTCTAAATAAATGTAGCCCTGCCGCACCGCCTCATCGGCCGCCTACAACCCCAAGCCGCACGAATGGGCACAGGACATAGAACAGCGGGTTTGCACCACCACCCAATTCATAGCGCTCACAGACGCCACGCCGGCAGCCGAACCACACCTCCTCCACAATTGGGATGCCCATCAGAACCTTTCTTAAAGATGCAAGCACCAGCGTCACAATCACCCCCTCAGGAAATGTATAGCCCGCCTGAACGAATAAATCTAAACGTACTCCAGCCACTTTCATAGCCAAAACTGGTGGCACTTCTGCACCCACCTCAAGGTACCCTCCACACACGCAAGATCTGGCACCTCCTCGACCCCTCCTGGACAACCCCTGCACTCAAGGCCAATCAATGGAACCCATCCATCAACTCATCCGAAACCATTCGCAACCCCCTTGCAAACTTCTCCGCACCATCCGAAAGCGTCTCTTGGTGATCCGTTCACCCATTACCCCGCCCTAATCTTCAATACAGCGGACCCCTTTAAGCCGTAATGGACCTCCCATTCACCATGACCGAGCTCCACGCCACCCATGCCCACTTTACCTGCAGCGCCAACCAGGGCAGAGAACCCAATAATTAACTGTCCGCAACCTCACTGGGGACACCCTTGAAGACCTCATCTCTTATTACAATAGCCACTCGGAAGACGGCACGTACCACGCACCGTGACGCCACTCAGACATCACCCTTATCCCCACGCCCAACAATCCCATCTGTGCCACTACCCTCCTACCCATAGCCCAAACCTCCTGCCTCGGAAAGATCTATGAACACCTAGTTAACCAGAGCCTCGCCACCTACCTCGATGACCGTAACCTGCACCCCCTTCCCATGTTCAGTTTACGCCAACACCTCTCTCACCCAAGACGTCGTTATAGAAATAAAAGAAGAGCTCTTCGACCGCCTCAGCGGTGACACCCACATAACACCCCTCACCCTCGATGCAAAAGGGGCCTTCAACAATGTTACGCACCGAGACATCCTCGATCACCTCAACTACAGCGGTTGCGGCCATCACACCTACCAATTCCTTTCCGCGTTCCTGCAGGACCGCAATGCCAGACTCCGGCTCGGCCCTCTCCAATCTTCTACATTCAACACCCTTACCAAAGGAACACCGCAATGCTCCGTAGTTTTCCCCTTACTCTTTATTATCGCCCTCCTCTAGCTCCCCAGCCTCCTGAATGCCAACCCCATATCCACCATGCTATTTAAGGCGATGAACTCACTATATAAACTACCAGCGACTCCAGCGCCGCGTAACGAGATGCCCTACAGCAAGCCATCGATACCACCGTCGCCTACCTCCACCCCAGTGGGCTAACGATCGTACCAAACAAGTCAGCTCTCCCTGTTCTACGAGCCCGATCCCGCGGTCGCACACTAAAATCAAGCTTTACACTCACAAGTGACCATCCACGGCAATCCCATTCGCCAAGTCACCACCCTCCGGGTACGCGGCGTTCCTTTTCACTACGACGGCTCCGGTGCAATTCTTCTCCCATAGCTTTAAAAAATAATCACCCAACTCACGCACTTTATTCGGCGCACCCGCGGCTCCATCTATCGCCCCAAAGAATCCGACACATGCAAACTCGTTCAAGCCCTGCTCATGAGTCGCCTCACATGCTACTGCCCATTCGTCAACCCCAAGGTACAGGAAGCTAACAAGCTGCACGCTCTAATCCGCAAGACCTAAAAAGCAGCCTTACGCCTACCTACCTACACCTCCAACACACGCTTCCTGCACCTTGGCCGCCGCAACAGCCTCACAGAAATAGTGGAAGTCTAACGCACTCCCACCTGCACCGACTCTCATTCACACCGGCCGGTCGACGGGTACTTCAGGTCATCGAACGCACGGTCACTGCCACCCCACACACACCCCAACGTATTCCCCTCGCTAACCATTCATTGCATCCACGCCCCTCCTGTCCGGAATCATATGCACCCCTTTGACAACCAAGGCCGCCGCAAAGCCTTCATCCGATTTCTCGAACAACACTACGACATGGATCCCAACACCCGCAATACCGACATCGCCCAGTCCTCCACCTATCACAGCACCACCATCGCAGTCCTCACCAAAGAGGGCCACCTCCCCACCTTGGCGTCCTACCGCCACATCCCTCCGCTCATCGCCGATTCCCTCGCCATCGCACACGCAGCCCTGACCCACTGCCACAAACCCTACCTGACCATAATCACCTCTAGCAAGCCGGCCTCACCCCGCCAGCAGCCACACACCTCCTTCAAACGCCTCCAGGAAGATATTGACCCATCCATTGTCTGGACCCCCGGCCACTCAGGCCTGGCAGGGAAGGACCACTAAGGCGGTAAGTTGTGCGAGTGGTTACTAACTAACGGAATCATCTTAATTAAGCGAACACTAAATCGAGACAAAGGTAAAACAGGGCGACGAAACACACGCTACAACTTCAACTGAGTTTATGCAAGGGAAACACGAAAAACACCTGCGTTTATGCAACAGTTTATGCTGTTTATGCTGAGAAAAGCAACAGTTTATTGCTGTTGGCCTGAGTTGCGCAAGCCATGCCCGCACTTTAGGCCAACAGCACGTCCGTATCGCCCGCAACAGTAAGGTCTTCACTTTTGCCGACATTGACTCAGCTACACATGTGTTCGTGCGACACAACCGCAACGAAGCCGCCCCTCACTCCGCCGTACGACGTTTCCTTTCACAATTTGGGACGTAATAACAAGAGCATCACAATCCACGTGCTGGGGCAAATGAGAACTCGTCGGCGTTGACCGCGCCAAGCCTGCTCATATTGAGGTTACTGTTCATGCTGCGTCTGATGTACATTTTCAGTGATAACCAGTGGACTCTGACTTTTCGACATTCAGCCGGTAACTGCTCCCTTTCTTGAAAGCCCGCTATCTAGGGGGGGGGGAGGGGAGCTCTGTAGCGGGAAGTCTCTTGGCACCCGGCGCAAGCGGCCAGACGGGCCTTTTCCTTTCTCTCCGGCTTGGTGACAGTGCGCCTTTGTAGAAGACGCCTATTGGCGACGTCGCCGCACGCTTAGTGCAAGGGTCATTCCTCCGCCCTCTTCAATGGTCGTCGACGGGGCGGCCTTTCTCCTCAAGGCGCCACAGTTCATCTGGTTGTTCGTGTGTTCTTGCAGCAGCTACGGGCGCGAAGTTTGGAGCAGAGTATTCCGTGATGCGATAGGCAAGTTGCGCCAGACGATCAAGGGACGTCTCATCTGAGCCCGCGAGAACCACGCGCGCCGACTGGGGCAGTCGTTGCAGAAAAAGTTCCGGATACCGGATTCCGGATACCGGAATTAATTCTGAATTTTTTATGGCAGAACTCCAGAACTCTCTATTTCAACTAAAGCGATGCACAGCTCCTGGACCGGATGGCGTAACGTATAAAATGCTCCGTAACCTTCCTGACTCTAAATTAGAAGAGCTTCTGACGCATATCAATCGGGTGTGGCTTTCTGGAAGTCTGCCGCCAGAATGGAAAGAGGCCCACGTTACCCTTATCCCCAAACCCGGCAAACCAGCAACTTCAACGACGAACCTCCGCCCTATATCGATGACCTCCTGTATCGGCAAATTAATAGAGAAAATGGTCCTCACTCGCCTCGAATGGCATCTAGAGGCCGGAAACCACTTCCCACCTACCCTGGTTGGGTTACGAAAGCATGTCAGCGCCCAAGACATAGCGCTCCGGATTAAGGAAGACGTGTTTGAAATTCCAAGCACCGCCCAAATCCGCACTATCGTCGGCGTGGATATAAAAAAGACCTTCGATAACGTTGCCCATGACGCGATCCTCCAAAGCCTTCAAGAAACTCGGCCTGGCACACGCCTTTTCAATTATATCAAAGATTTTCTATCCAATCGCACTGCCCGCATTATTGGACCCGACAACCAACCATCAGCCCCCTTCCCCGCACGCCGTGGTATGCCTCAAGGCTCCATCCTATCGCCCATTCTGTTTAATTTAACTATGAAAAACCTGCCCTCTAAATTATTTTCGGTTCCGGATCTCCGCCATGCCATTTATGCCGACGATATTACAATTCGGAGTTTTCGAGGCAGTCCGCGTGCCCAGGAGCGTGCCCTCCAGGATGGCTTGGATATTATTCAAGCTCATGCAAAATCCGTGAGCTTGGAATGCTCCCCAGAAAAATCGGAATGCGTCGTTGTTCTTAATCAGAGTAACAAACAAACAGACATCTATCGTTCCCTTATCAGCCTCATTGTCAATGGCCACCCAATTCCCCGACGACCCCACATCCGCATCCTAGGCTTTATATGGCAACAAGATGGGAAGAGCACAGTATGGACCAAAACTATTACCAATCAGATCAATCTAATCAATAACATGCTTCGTCGAATCACCCGCCACACAACAGGCCTCAAGGAACAGGAGCTTCGCAAGATAGTAGAAGCAACTATCTTTTCCAGAGTTTTGTATGCCCTTCCCTACCTTAAACTGACGAAAACTCAAAACAATAAATTGGAGATCGCCATCCGAAAATGCTTACGAACTGAGCGCGGTGTGCCCACGTACGCCCCCAACTATCTTCTTGCCGACACGGCCCTCCACAATACTCTTGAGGAGAAAGTAGCCGCGCACATCGCTGCCCAACAGCACAGGCTCACGACGTCAACCCAAGGTCGCACCATCCTGGCTGATATAGGGTTTGCGACATCTCACTTACCTCCTCTACCAAAAGAACCTCCACCATGGGACACAATTCCTAGAATAATGGTCAAGCCCATCCCACGCCACATGGACCCGTCTTCAGACTCCGGCAGGCGCCGAAGTAGAGCCCTCCATCTTTCCAGCCCATCACATGACACATATTACACAGACGCCACGTTTACCGACAACATGGCCACAACTGTCACGGTAGGTCCACGTGAAGAAACCATCCGTCAACACTGTAATGTACCTTCTTCTACAGCTGCTGAAATTCAAGCCATTGCCGATTCGATCATGCTGCAAACCCATTCAACTGACCAAATTACCATCCGCACGGATAGTCAATCTGCCCTCAGAGAATTCGCAACTAACTCCTTACCTGCGCACATTCATCACGAGCTGACATGCTACATGGCAGCCCACAGTCACCTGCACGTATTTCTAGAATGGGTCCCCGGACACCAGGGAATTGTAGGGAATGAAAGGGCTCATGCCCTTGCTCGTGCAAATCGAAACCCGAGCGACCCTCAACCCTGGCCCCAGGACTACAGCCCCAAGGAAGAACGCGCCGCCCATCGCAAGGCCCGGAGGCAACAGCTGAAGGACCTTCGCAGATCCCGCCGTAATCTTCCTCCTCCCACTTCTGACCTCACACGCCGCGAAGGCCCTTGCATCCGCCAGGCTCAGACTCTCTCCCTCCCTTGTGACCTCGTTCTTCACTATATCATGACCCGAGATGGCACGCCCCACTGTCAGGTGTGTGGTGCCTATCCCGACGTTAAACACACCTACTGGACTTGTCCTCGCGCCAGGAGATCACCTCACTTTCTTCATCCACACCTTTTACCATCCCACATTCCATACTCATGGGAAAACTGGGCCGCTCCTCCGCCTGATCTTCGCCCCATCCTTTGGCCTCGCCTCGCCCGGCACATTGCCCACGTGCGGGGCCCTGAAACCTGCGGAATTCCCACCTGAACGTCTTCCAGGCCCACCAGAACCACATTTTCGGCAGTCTGGACATGGGCCGCTTTAAATAAAGTTTGATCTCTCTCTCTCTCCATCCCTTCCTTCCTCTTGGTCATCTCTCCTCTTCTTTGCAACGCTACATTGCGAGAATTTTGAAATCCATGGGGCTGGCTGAGTGACGTAGTGCAACTGAGCTTGCTGCGGCTGCGCGCGAAAAATCTCGAGAAGCAATGCGATTGCACGAAATTTTGAGGCATGTTCCCACCGCTTCTACATTTATGAATTACTAAGGAAAATAACACAGATCAGATAATCCAGCCCTTTTTGAATGGCAAGCAAAGCTTGGCTCAAATATTTTTAGTACCTCAAGCTCTGTTTTCAGACTTGTTACTTCGTCACACACTTATTGAGCAGTCCGCAAGGGTTCTTCGCACAATTGCACACTACTACTTAAAAGAAACGAATGAAATAAAACTTTTGAGAGCAGAAGCACTAAAAAAATTGGGCCAGAGTAACCGATTACATGCCTTGTTACTTCTCATAAAATCTTTTTTTCTTTACCACACTTATACATACATAGTGTCGCATTGCAGAAAGGCTTTCGGCAAACCTATTGCTAAAAAACAGTACACACACAAGTGTACCCTGGATATCTGTAAAAGTTTCATTGGTGTAGTGCACGCAACCGTGCCACAGTTGAACACGCTATTCTGTTTCTCTAAGCAGCAAGAACCTGACTTTTTGAACCGAAATACATTGCAAAGCGAAATTTTGTGAATGATTTCCGGAAAAGCGAAATTGAGTTACATCAATCACCACTAATAAAAAGAAGTAATTGAAGCCTTACAAATGCACGGTAAATTGTAATTGACTACAAGTAATCAATTACTTATAACGCGCTATGAACAAGTGTGGTTGTTGTGAAAGAAAGACTTCACTTTTTGCTGAGACGTCGAAGTCTAACGATTCGTCGTCGGGCGGGAGCAGTTCAGGCGTACCACCGTGACAAGCGGTCCCTCGTTCGGAAACTAAAACTTCCGTTGGTTTAGAAAGTTCCTTAATGACAACGTAGTTATAGCCGCAGCGTTGATGCATATCATTGCCGCCTAAGCAATCCCTGTGCCGTGCCTTACGAAGCTGCACAACGAATCCGTTGACAGGGCTCTGCTGCCATTGTATATGGATATAGTATCTTTGCAACTTTTGCACTTCAGCCATTTTATAGCTACCTTATCTGCGTAGCGTGCCCTGCAGCCACTCGGAAAAGGAAGTTCCACCGCAGTCGTCTGAGGTACCTGCAACATTTAGACTATCAGGTCTGACTTTACGGCAATCGAGTGCTTGTAGTTGGGCACTTCGTTGTCAGTAGTATGTGGCAAACTTGTGTTGCCCTTGTTCTTGGCAGAGTGCCGGAATTATTTCAGAAAAAGGTTCACAGCGCGGGAGACAATGACGATGAACACCAGACAAGCGCTGACTTCAACAAGTTTTATTGACGATACTGCCCAGAATATATACAAGAGGGGAACACAAAAAAGATAAAGAAGGCTATGTGCATGAGGTATCACTTATACACTTTACAAAAACGAACTGCATTATTTGGCTGTTTCGCGATAGGGTTTAACATATTGTAAGGAGACGGAAGACGCGGCACAAGTCGGCACCAGTACCAGCGGACTAGGTTTAATGAGACCGTCGGTGACTCAACGGAATCAGCCACTCGTGACGATGATTATGTACAGATGATGATGATAATGGGTATGCACAGATGAGGGATTGGTCCTACCGAATGACGGCGATTGGCCACAGCACGTAGGTGTCCCAGAGCGCAATAATTGTCCAGTAATGCTGACTGCACTTACACACGCTCACAATATCCCCCCCTCGGCTGGAAGCGGCCCCCTGGTCGCCGAGAGTCACGATGTACGCTGGTTGTAACGTTTCATGCGAGAGACGTGCACTATTTCAGTTCCTCGCCGTAGGCGGTCAGTAGGGGCAGCTGCCGGAGACACCAGATAGTTTACAGGAGATGTCTGCTCAACTACGATGTAGGGACTAATGTACCTATGCAAAAACTTCTCGCATAGACCGGGGGAGCGTAGTGGCGTCCACAGTAATACTTCGTCCCCAGGACGGAAGTGAACGGAGCGGTGAGTGGAATCGTACTGGCTTTTGCGTTCTTGCTGTGTGAGTTCAGTGTGAAGACGGGCCAGGTGACGACAGTGGTTAAGCCGAGAGATGAACACGTCAGAAAACGGGGCGGCAAGGGAGTCCAGGGCAGAAAAGAAAGCCGTGTCAATGATGAAAGAGGGGGAGCGTCCAAAAACCAGGAAGAAAGGTGAGTAGCCAGTGGTGCGCTGTATAGCCGAATTGTAGGCGAATGTAACAAAAGGAAGAATTCGATCCCAGTTAGTGTGGTCCGGCCTAATATACATGGATAGCATGTCGGAGCGGGTACGATGAAATCGTTCGGTGATGCCGTTGGTTTAAGGATGGTAGCTACTGGTAGTTTTATGCACAGTATTTGCTGCTTGAAGCACTTCAGCCAGAATTTGAGAAAGGAATGCCTTGCCTCGGTCGCTCAAAAGCACGCGAGGTGCACCGTGGCGCAAGATGATGCTCTGATGTACGAAATCTGCAATTTCTTGAGTGCGTCCAGATCGCAGAGGTGATGTTTCCGCGTACCTGGTCAAATGGTCGACCGCCGTTGCAATCCAGCGGTAGCCGGTGGGTGTGCGTGGCAGTGGTCCATACAGATCAATGCCCACCGTATCAAAAGGAGAAGGGGGACAGGGAACTGGTTGTAACGGGCCAGCTGGGGAAGACGTACTGCGTTTCCTATGTTGGCATTTGGCACATGATGAAACGTATTTTGCCACACTTGTGGACATTCCAGGCCAGAAAAAACGACTACGGATTCGGTCGTACGTTTTCTCAAAACCAAGGGGTCCAGTGGTCGCGTCATCGTGGAATGCCTCTAAAATGACTGGCCTGAGCATCCGAGGCAAAACAGTGACCCATCGACTGCCTGCAGGGTGATGGCTGTAACGGCAAAGAACTCCACTAACGAGCTGAAAGTTCTTGAGCTGCCGACGTAAGCGGCTGTTGGGTGGTCGTGAGGTGCCTTCAAGTCTTTCTATGATTCGGCGACAATAATTATCGCCACGTTGCAAGGCCGATAAGTTGAGTGTGTCTTCAACCATGGCAGAAGGAATGGGTGCGATGGGCAGGACAGGCTGCGCCGACGCGGAGACAGGGGCTGACGATTTGGACAAAGGGCAACGTGAAAGGGCGTCCGCATCCAAATGCTTCTTGCCGGACTTATAAGTAACAGTAAAACTGTACTGCTGCAGACGAAGAACCCAACGGCCAAGGCGTCCGGAAAGATTCTTGAGTGTCGACAGCCAGCACAACGCATGGTGATCGGTAACGACAGTGAAATGCCTGCCGTATAAGTAAGGGCGAAACTTTTGAATTTGCCAAACAACGGCGAGGCACTCCTTTTCCGTTATGCTGTAGTTTTTTTCTGGCACCGCAAGCGAACGACTGGCATATGCAACCACTCGCTCTTTTTGTTGGGCGTCTAGTTGAAGCAAGACGGCACCAATGCCTTGCCCACTGGCATCCGTGTGTAGGATCGTGGGAGCACTGTCGTTAAAACGGCAAAGGACGGGGCTCGACGTGAGGGCGTCTTTGAGGCCCTGAAAAGCCCGTTCGCAATCTTCTGTCCAAACGAAAGGGATGCCAGGGCGTAGAAGGTGATGTAGCGGGGAAGCAACTGTTGCGAAATTTTGTATAAATCTGCGGAAGTATGATGCGAGGCCGATGAAGCTGCGGAGTTCCTTCTGTTTGTGGACGGGGAAAATTTAAAACTGCCGAAATCTTTTCGGGGTCCGGTTGAATTCCTTTTTTGCTGACGACGTGGCCTAATACGTTGATAGATTTGCTGGCGAAAGTGCATTTCTTTGTGTTTATCTGCAGTCCCGCATTGGAAAGACAACTCAGTACTTCGTCCAGACGGCGTAAGTGTTGGTCAAATGTACCTGAGAAAACAACAATGTCGTCCAGGTAGCAGAGACAAGTTTTCCACTTAAGACCACGAAGCACGGTGTCAATCATTCGTTCAAAGGGTGGCAGGCGCGTTACAGAGCCCAAATGGCATCACGTTGAACTCGAAAAGCCCGTCTGGGGTGGAAAACGCCGTCTTCTCTTTGTCATCCTCGTGCATTGGGATCTGCCAATATCCCGAGCGTAAGTCTAGACTCGAGAAGTACTCCGCTCCTTGAAGACTGTCCAAAGCATCGTCGATGCGGGGCAGCGGATAAACGTCTTTTAGAGTGATCTTATTTAGTGCGCGGTAGTCGACACAAAAGCGAACTGATCCATCCTTCTTCTCGACTAACACAACCGGCGATGACCAAGAGCTTGACGATGGGCGGATAACGTCGCGCTTGAGCATCTCCGCGACCTGCTCTTCAATAATTTTTCTTTCGTGAGAAGAGACGCGGTATGGTCGCCGGCGTACAATCGCTGAGCCATCTGTCTCAATTCGGTGAGCGGTCACAGTCGTCCGTTTGAGTGTGTTAGCAACCACGTCAAAGGATGCAAGGTGCTTCGCCAGTACCGTGAGCAGCTGTTCTGTTTGCTCAGAAGTAAGGTCGGGGCTGATGGCTGCAGCGATACTAGACATACCACCCGAAGAAGCAAGGTCACACGCACGCGAAGGTGGTACTGCGTTGGACAGGACAGAAACAGGCTCTCTGTCAACCACAGCAGCGACGGTCATGCCTTTAGGCAACAAAATTGGCTCTATGGTGGTGTTCCGAGCGGCCAAAGCTGCAGATCCTTGTGAAAAACGGACGAGGCATGTGGACATAACAATTCCTCGGGGAAGCATACGGCTTGATGGAGACGCTATCACATCACCTGCGGAAATGCTGCTCGAGGACACCAAAAGAACTTCTTCACAACCCGGCGGCAAAAAACAGTCCGTCCGTAAGGTTAAGTTCTGCTGTCGTGAGTTTGGTGAAGGGGAAGGCTCGTTGCTGGAAATGTGGATGGCTGGTTGGCGACAGGAAATAACCGCAGAAGCTGAAGAAAGAAAGTTCCATCCAAAAATTAATTCATGGGCGCATTCTGGCAAAACGGCAAACTCAATATGGTGACAATCGTCTCCGATGACGACACGTGCTGTGCAAGATACGGCAGGCTGTATGACATTTCCATTTGCACGTCACAATGAAGGTCCAGAGTAGGGCGTCTTCACTTTTTGTAGCCGGTCACACAGATCACTATGCATGACGGAGATACTGGCACCAGTGTCCACTAAAGCTTGTACAACAATTCCTTCCACAATTACACGCAAAATGTTCGAGGGACGCGCCGGAGGAGTTGTAGACAGTTCGCACGATGCAGTTTCCCCTCCGTAAACTGCAGCATCTAGTTTTCTGGAAGGTGGTTGGCTTCGTTCAAAACGGGGCGAAGAGGCGAGACGAAACGACGTCCGGGCGAAGGGGAACGGCGTCTGGGATCCAGTTGACGGCGCGAACGGTCTGGGGAAAACTGAGGCGACGGGGAGCGGTCTTGAGGTGGATTTCCAGGTCGTCGAGGTCCGTAGCTGTATCGAACGTCGCGTTCGTAGGGCGCGTAGCCTCGCCACTCATCTTGCTGGCACCGTCGGCAAAACCGCGAGATGTGGCCGCGGATTCCACAATAGAAACAGACCGGGCGTTCGTTAGGCCGGAAATCCATACGCGGTCGCCAGTTGGAATATGTTGGTGACGCATGGGCCGCTGAGGAGATCGCTGTGAGCTGTTCGAACATTGGTGGAGGTGCAGGAACTCCGATCGGTGAGACCGGGGGTCGCGAAGCTGCGTCCGCGTACGAGGGTGCGGCGAAAGCCACTGGGGGGCTACAGCGCGGGCTACACGTCATCGACGCCAGCTCCTCTTTAATCATCCCCCGCAGATCAGTCGCAGGCTGAGCACACCGGTCACCATGAGGGCACGATGGGCCTTGCCTTTGGAGTTTCACGAATGATATCGCGTATGAGAGCACGAAGCTCCGACTCAGGAGGAAGACGAGCTGATTCCTGCCGTGGCTGCAGGCGGATCGCTTGTAGCTGGTCGAGGCGCTGACACGAGGTTCGTAGGTCCTCCACGGAAGACGGATTTTGTAGGGCAAGCGAGTTAAAGGCGAACTCTGCGATTCCCTTGAGTAGATGGCGAACTTTGTCAGCCTCTGCCATGTCTGGGTTCACCCGACGGCAGAGAGCTAGCACATCCTCAATATAGGACGAAAATGTCTCGTCTGGACGCTGCCAGCGGGCATCTAGTTTTCTTTTTGCCTCATCTGAACGCGCAGACGGTGTGCCAAATATCTGGCGGATCTTCTCAGTGAAGGAGGCCAATCAGTTATGGTATGTTTGTTGTTGCGGTACCAGGTCTTTGCAACTTCATGCAGGGAGAGACCTACGTTATCGAGCTTGAACTCCTCGTCCCACCTGTTAAATTGGCTGACTCGGTTGAATTCGTCAAGCCACTCCTCGACGTCTTCGCCACGAAGACCAGCGAAGCCGGGAGGGTCGCGCTGGCGGCAAGTCACCATCCATGCCGGCGTGGTAGGAGCGGCAGCATTCGGTGCGCCTTCTCGGTCCATTGGACTGGATGGCGGTTGAACAAGGCGACCTGAACGGAGCTCCAGGGGTGCAGCTAGGTCAGGGAGAGGTCAGGGTCGAAAGAAGCACCCTCCACCACTTGTAAGGAGACGGAAGACCCGGCACAAGTCGGTACCAGTACCAGCGGACTAGGTTTAATGAGACCGTCGGTGACTCAACGGAATCAGCCACTCGTGACGATGATTATGTACAGATGATGATGATAATGGGTATGCACAGATGAGGGATTGGTCCTACCGAATGACGGCGATTGGCCACAGCACGTAAGTGTCCCAGAGTGCAATAATTGTCCATTAATGTTGACTGCGCTTACACACGCTCACAATATGTATAAGTGACACCTCATGCCCATCGCTTTCTTTGGATTTTTGGTGTTTCCCCTTCTATATATATTCTGGCGGTATTGTCAATAAAACTTGATGAAGTCAGCGCTTGTCCTGTGTTCTTTATCGTCGTTGTCTCCCGCGCTGTGAACCTTTTTCCGTAATGAATTACCAACACACCCCAGCTTCCACTCTACTACGCCGGAATTGAGGTGCATGTTTCTGAGACACACACAATACAATATATAGCGCCACAAATCTTGCCGGCTTCCTGCTCTTTCCCAGCAGTGAGAACGGAGTGGGCGCGACATTTCAGCTGAGACGCAATTTTTAAGCGAGTTCCTTTGAAAACACAGTTTTGTTTCCGTTGATTTTTTTCGACAACTACCTGGATATGACAGAGAAACGGCACCTGGGTGAAGTAGTTTACAATGTGACGCTGTGACTGTTCGTTAATTCATCTCATTGACATGGCAGTACTCATGCAGAATATCGTCCGACTTGAAATGGCGCTTTAACCAATAAAAGGTATGTCTACCAACATAAATAATCACACATTTATAAGAAATACGAGGAGAAGTACCAGTATCAATGTCCGGATAGGTCCGAAAGCCAGAGCGAAACGTCGTCACCTTTGAACTGATATAAAGTAGTTATTCCGCGAGATGGCCCGTTAGGCCTGCTCGTTTCAAGAAACCGAGAAACGTGCACAGCTAGTCCCCAATCGTGGCATCCGTAGCAGTGATGTGTACAGTATTTGACAGGCATTTTTTATGGTGCAATTCTAATGGCGTAACACTCTACTCAGTACACACAGCACACTCTCCGTAGACACTTTTCGTGAAGTCTCGGAAATTTGACTCTAATGCGTGCTGAACTGAGGAAAGTCGCTTGGCGTGTCCTTTCAGTCACCGACAAAAAAAACTGTGCCCGTCGGCACCTGCTGGAATTAAGCGCGTGGTCGCGCATCCACGCGATCAGTTCAGCGACCCTTCTTTGTGTGACTGCAGATGGTCACGCGGCGGAATAATTTAGTGCAACTTCCCTGGAAGGTGCTGAGCTATACCCACTAGAAACACGGCCTTGACATTCTATTTGGTTGGTGTTCATTTTTCTGTGTATTCCTTGGCTCGTCCGCATTTCATCCCACTGTTTCCTTGACACTTTTCTCCCACCAACCTCTCTCCCTGAAGCTCGTTGTCATGTCCTTTCCGCGTTATCTTCTTTTCCCCAGTCCCGCTCCTCCTCCAACACTTTGCAATTTCCCCCGCATTCCTCTCCAACTAGCCGTTTCGGCCCTCGTTCCCCTGCACGCCACACTGCTCTTCGCCTCAACGTTCATTCAGCCACGCAATATTAGTGGGTAAGTACCCATAATCAGAAAGAACAGCAGTAACTTTTGTAACTGATAAAAGCGGCCGACAGACAGACAGACAAAGACAAAAAATTTCATTTTATGCAGCCCAAAAAAAACTACCCTGTTAATAAACACCGCGAAAGCACAATACACACAAATGTGCCTAATGTGTTTTATGCAATACTTACGATATTAAAAGTCGAAGCCTCGGGTGGGGGTTCCTTGTATTGTCTGTCATCGCTTTTTATAAAAGACAAGGGCTGAATGAGGCAGCTCTTGAGTTGACTGCTTGGCACGTTCAGATGGGCAATTAAAATAACCACGTCGGGTATAAATCCCGCACTGGAAAGGAATAAGACACCTTTTAAATGTTTTGGAAATGGGATAGATCTAGAGGAATATATATACAACGGTAGGCTACGTGAGTAGATTTCTGACCCAGAGCGCGCATCAGAAGCGCTGTTCCTTCAAATGGGCGCTTTACAGCACAGTTCAAATAAAAAGCTTACCGCAATTGAAATCCAGTCCTTTCGATATTTCGGTCAATTGAATGTTTCTCGGTGCAGATCTCGTCAAGGGAGGACAAAGTATAGAAAAAATCGTAGTCGTTACCCTCCCTATGATGATGATAATTTTCATGCAGTCACTGTGGGGGGTATCAAAACGTCACCGCCGGTTCGCATGAAGTGGTTTAAGCCGAACCTACGTACTGCCCTTGTTACTTTCAGAACCAGCCTCATGGCAGACTAAGAGATTCCGCAGCCGGGAAATCGCAGGACTGCCGTAAGGAACTACTGCGAGTTATTCCGTAGGATGCACTGTAGGAAACGTTGTTGCATATTGGGGAAACAAATAGAGCCCGACCAAGACAATGACAACAAAAGGACTACGGGACATGGGCTTACTTGTAAATGTGCCATTAGAAGCATGGTCTCATATACATGTCCGTTCACTGGGAGCATACGCAAAAGGATAACTACACAAAACACCGGCACGACAGCTACAACCAAACGAGATCTTCCGAAAAGTCGAATTCACTGCCACGCAGAAGCATCGAAGTGTCGCTGACACATTGTTCGCATTTTTCTCAATGTAAATACCGGGTTATACCTCCCTAGTTATTTTTATTAGCGCATAGTGGGTGATTCAGTCCTTTGCAGATAAAATGCAGACCTTTTATGAGAAAATTGAAATTCTCCCCTGTGGTAATGACACAATATCCAGGTAGCTCTGAGAAGCTTTTTCTATAAACAAAATGGGTAACAGTGCGTGCGCGACACTTCAGTGCTTCTCGTGCCAGGGAATTAGATTTTTTGGAAGGTGCACTTTGATTGTAGCTAGCATGCCGGTATTTTTTGTAGTTCTTTTTCGCATGCTACAAATGAATACTCATGTATAAGTATAACACAATAGTTCTAAAGAAAACCACTTTCAAAAACCCTTGTCCCATCGTCCAACTGTTGTGGTCGTCCAATTGGCGGGCTAATTTTTTATTAAGATGCGAGTTACCTTTTAGGGTTTGTACGGGGCGAGATGAAGCAGAGTAATCAAAGAATAACGGGTGACACACGTGGTGAGGATTTGATGCGAGGTTTTACCTGTTACTGATGGAAGTCCTTTCATACACTTTTGTCAAGTGAAAACGATTCCCGCTTCTCCACGTCTCTCCTTCTTACCCTCAGGCCGTGCACCATGACCTTGCTAACAAACCGCAGCCACGCGTACCCTCCGGCACGTCGAAAGAGTGGCAAGCTGTGATTTTCGAATTTTCGATGCAAGGCTTCAATTGCAAACTTTCTCCGTGCGCAGTGGCGTACGGCAAAACGCCTGCGACGAGCTGCAATGACGAAGGTGCTGCTGCTGATGATGATGCACCTAACACGTTCGGTAGTACCCACCCGGTGGATTGGCCATGCATAAAAATCTTGGGATCGTTCATTGTGAACGCTTGTGTTGCTCTTTCAAATCATTAGAACCACCCCGCTCCAGCAACCAGCTTTAGCTATAGACGTACATGCGAAATGCACCTGTTGTAGAAGGCGCATGACAGTTAGTTTTGACGCTAGAAAAAGCGCAGTCGGGGGTTCCGCTCCGAAAATAGCGGGGTGATCGTTAGAGGAGCTGTCGCCAACCACGGGAAATCCCAGGCAGCAATGCCCAACGGCTAGCAAGTCAACCACCCTTTGTTTCGTCGAGCGGTGAGGAGACTGTTTGCCGCTGGTGTGCCCTAGGCTCTTGCTTTCGTTCGACAACCCCCCTCTTTGTGTTCCTATCAGGCTGTTTAAATAAAGCCCATGTTTGCACTGCACCGTCCTCTTCGGTAATTTGTGGCGAGGGTGTTGTTGCCAAAACGTTTTTTGTAGCCAGGGCTAGCTGCAGTGGCGCCAACGTGGATTTAGGCTTGGACAGACCCTTGTCAGTAGGACTATTACTGTACGGGATCAAGTTGCGGCAAACACTTACGCGCATTCGTGTTGCGTGTTAGCCACACGTGTTCCCTGTTAGCCGCACTCGTTCACGAGCGCACGAGTGCAATGGAGCTGATTACAGCGGCGCAAAGCGTGTCTAGAGCTCTGTACACCAATGGTCCAGGACAAGATGTGTTAAAAAGAGTCAAGCGAATGGAAGTGTCACCTGGGGCAAAGACCTTCTTTTTTAAATTGCACACGGGTACACTTTCAGTCGCTACTTGGATGAGTGAAAGGGGGTTCTCGGTTTCATGGGGAACCGACTGCCCCATTTGCAAACAACCCGAAACTGTGGAGCATGCTTTTCTTCATTGTTGGGCCGCAGTGTTCCTTTGGGATGTCCTCCAACGGTCACTCCAGAAAGATTTTCCACTTAGTCCACACGGTATTCGTTTTTTGTGCATTGATAGAGAGGATGGTGTACCATTTGACAGTGTCATGTTGTTAGGTCTGCACAGCATTTGGCGTTCTCGCATGGCTTGGCTGCATTGCGATGTCGACGCGTGACCAACGAGACAGTATTTTAGGAAAAGTGTGTCACAGTTTGTTGAAGTTCAGAGAGCGAAGAACTCTCCGCCAGAGTGGTTGTCTAAAATTGAACCCCTGACTACGCTTAGAGAATTTTAAATGACAACACCGGCCCTGGGGGGGGGGGGCATGGCGGCATTACTGTGATTTTTTCTTTGTCATTGTACCTGGTACCTTGTGTTGCTGTCCGAGATGGGCAATAAAGAAAAAAAGCGTGTCTAGGGCCATTTCTAGAATCATTTACCGGTAGCGCATGCGCAGCATGGTAGCGACGTCCCCAAGGCATTCCTGGAATTCTTCCGATATTTGCTGAAAATGTAATCTTCGTCTTCCGCACTTGCAAATAGACGGTTCCTCTCTTCTTGTTATAAACGCCTAACAGTAAACACCGCTCTCCTCTTGGCAAAATGTTGTCTCTTCTGCAATCGGAGTTTGAAGATGTGATGTCTGACATGCGTTCGCTAGGTTGCCTGTTGCGACGTTTCCAGGCACAGATATCCAGCGGACAGCAGATGACGACCGGTGAGAGTACTAGCGGAACCCTGGTGAGCTTTGGAACGCCGGAGGGCTACTGGTGCGAGTCCTCATCAGGGCAGGCTGGAGATAGGACTGCTGATGCTAATTATTTGTGGCCAGAACATGTACTCGTGTGCGACGGGGTTTTCCAGTCGGCCCACACATCATTTGCGTTATACAGCCATGCTTATGCTTCGCCGAGAATTCCCCGATGGTACAACACACATTTGACGTGGCAAAGGTGATGCTCACATTCCGCCATTCCATCCTACCACTTTGGCCGTTTCCCCAGAGCTCAGTGGTCGGGGTTGATTGACTATGTCCTCACGGTTCAACGTATCGTCGATGCGACGGAGGTGACATTCCATTACGCCCACACGTGCTTCTGCGCGCCGACCATTTCTCCTACCTTGCTGGTCAAAGTCGTCTATGCTACGACGATGGCAAGATTCACCGCCAGGATATAAGTGTTGTAAACAATACAGGGGCTGACCACAGCAACCTCACCCTATAGTGGCCAACACGAGGGCCAACCGAAAGCATACTGTTCATGTAACGCCCGCCGCTAAGGTCTTATTGAAAGGCTGCCCCAAAAATGTATCTGTCGATTACGACACTCCTTAATGCGAAATGAAAAAGCAGCGCGAAATGCAGTGTTCTCGGACATTGCACATAGTTGCCGTGTCTCAGGAGAGAGAGAGAGAGAAACCACTTTTTCCCAAGCCAATTGGCTACGAACGCGGGTGGCCGCCGGCCGAAGGCTGGCGGCAACGTTGGCGGCTCGGTCAACGAGCAGTAGTTGCACCCCCGGTTGCGAGCTGCCCAGCGGTCCTCCCACTACTCGACGCTGGAGATGGGGGGGAGTGGGTTGAGAGAACAGGCCCACATGGCGTGGATTAGTGTGTCGAGGGAGTCACAGAGGGGACAGTTGGGTGAAGGGAACTCAGAAGGATTCATCTTGTGGGGTAGAAAATGACTGGCGAGGGAATTGGTCTGAAGGAGTCGCCATAGGCGCTCCTGAGCGTTGGTAAGGGATGTGTGGGCAGGAGGATAGCGGCGGCGGGAGAGGCGGTAAAGCTCAGTGATTTCTCGTTACGACAGCAGTCAATCGCGGGCCGACCGAGCACCGTGGTGGGGAGCAGGGGCGAGCCCAGCACGGCTGGTAAGCTTTCGTGCTGCTTTGTGGGCCACCTCGTTGCCTCCCACCCCAGTGTGGGCCGCGGTCCAGACGATGTCGACTGGTTGGGTAGTGGGATTTTGGAGGAGAATTTTGAGTGCGGTAGCCGAAATGGTACCGGGAATGAAGTTTTGAACGGCCGTCTTTAAATCAGTGATTATAATGTGTGGTTGCGGCCTGGTGAGAAGAGCAAGGGCTGTCGCCGCCTCCTCAGCCGTTGCGGGGTAAGACGTCCGTACGGTGAGGGAGGTGACTGTGGGAGAGTTCGGGTGGGTAACTACTGCCAGAGCGAAGACATCCCCGTGTAAGTACTCCGCGGTGTCAACATACATGGTGGTAGGGGAGATGGGGTATTTATCTGTAAGCGCACGGGCGCCCTAGCACCTGCGCTCCGCGTGATGCACTGGGTGCATGTTGCGCGGCAGGGGACGTATGCAGAGGCAGTCTCGGATGTCCCGAGGCAACAAAGCTTCGCTTGCTACCATTACAGGGATGCGAATTCGTAAGCGGTGAAGGATGTTCCGACCGGTGTAAGAGGTGGAGAGGCGGCGTAACTGATTAATGCGATGCGCCTATAGTAGCTCGTGAGCAGCGTTGTATACTCCCAACGAGGCAAGTCTGGCAGTGGACGAGTGGAGGGGGATTTCTAATGCTGCCTTGTATGTCTTCTGGATGAGGCAGTCAATTTTGTCTATGTCGGAGGTGGTAAGCTTAACGTATTTGCGAGAGTACGTGATCCGACTGATGATGAAAGCCTGAACTAGACGAATTCATTCTCTCTCCTTGAGCCCGTGGTGCCGGCTAGCTATTCGACGGAGTGATCGCGCGATCAGGCAATGCGAGGAGGCGCGTGCCACTCTGGCACTACCTCGTTGCATGTGGCCGCTGGTGAGCTTTTTGTAAAAGCTGTTATTTTGGCATTCATTTCCAACATTTGTGCGGGCAATTGGTATCAACGTATCTAATTTACGCTACTTCTGTTTATTGCGACCGGGTGGGTTATATATATATATATATATATATATATATATATATATACATATATATAAAGGCCCATGAGCAACGGGTGAACCGGGACGTTTATTCGGCGATCCAGTAGGTTCCGAACACCGTACCGAGAGCGATGATGATGATGATGCACGAGAGAAGAGGATTGGGTAATGTTAATGAGAATGATAATGTCAGGGCGAGGAGGGAATGCAGAAGATTGCCCAGAGTGTATGAACAGTCCTTAAGAGTGTCCAGGCCGTGGTGACGCGACATACGCGCTCACAATAATTTCCCCTCCGAGTAAAGGCGTGCGCCTGACCGCCAATGTTCATGAAGTACGGCGCAAAAAAGGTTTCAGCCGTGACACGTGCACGATTTCTGTGCCACGGTTTCGACGGTCCAAGGGAACTTGACTAGGCGTGACACAATAGTTGACAAAGGATGTTTCTTCAAGAACCGTGTATGGGCGTGGTAAACGGTGAAGAAATTGTTCACATAGTCCTGGCCTTCGACTGGGCGTTCAAAGTAAGACCTCGTCACCAGGGCAGAACCGAACAGTACGGTGGCTGGCGTCGTAGCGGTCCTTGCGGTCGTGCTGGCTGGCTTCAGTCTGCAGACGAGCCACTCGACGGCAATAGTTTACATGGGAGAGGAACTGTTCTGAGGAGGGGCTTGAGGTCGACATGGGAGCCGATACAAATGTGGTGTCGAGAATGAACGATGGGTCGCGGCCGAATGCGATGAAATATGGAGAGTAGCCGCTGGTCCGTTGAACTGCAGTATTATAAGCAAACGTAATAAATGGAAGAATTGTGTCCCAGTTGGTGTGATCAGGTCGAATGTACATAGAAAGCATATACGAGAGTGTCTGGTGAAATCTTTCAGTGAGGCCGTTCGTTTGCGGGTGGTAGGAGGAAGTGGTTCTGTGGACTGTGTTCGAAGGACGAAGTACTTCTTCAACAACACTGGACAGAAAAACCCTGCCGCGATCACTCAAAAGAACCCGAGGGGCCCCATGGCGCAAGAGTATTGCGCGCAGGAATGAAGTCTGCGACCTCTGCTGCGCAGCCAGAGCGAATTGCCGCGGTTTCTGCATAACTTTTTAGGTGGTCAACTGCTGTCACAATCCACCGATATCCTGCAGCCGTACAAGGAAGAGGCCCGTAGAGATCTATACCAACCGTTTGGAAAGGCATAGACGGACACGGAAGCGGCTGCAACTGTCCGGCAGGCGGGAATGTGGATCTCTTGCGCTACTGACAAGATGGACACGAGGCGATGTAACGCGCAACCCAGGTGGACAGGCCGGGCCAAAAGAAATGACTGCGGACTCGCTCGTAGGTTTTGCTGAAGCCTAGGTGGCCGGCTGTGGCATCGTCGTGCAGCGTTTCCAGTATCTGCGCGCGGATGGAGCGTGGCGCAACGGGAACCCATCGGCGGCCAGAAGAGAGATGAGTGGAACGGTACAAGATGCCGTCCAAAACTTGAATTATTGAAGCTGTCGACGGGACCTACTGTTTGGAGGAGGTGCTGATCCGGCCAGCTAGTCGATCATTCTACGGCAGTATGTGCCGGCCCTTTGAAGAGAAGGCAGGCCCGAGAGGTCCTCAACTGCTACTCGATTGGCAGGTGCGATGGGAAGGACCGTGTTGAGGGGTAATGACGCGGAAGTCTTGTTCGACCCCAGAGGGCAACGAGAAAGTGCATCCGCATCCTGGTGCTTTTTCCCGGACCTGTATGTGACAGTAAAGTCACATTCTTGGAGTCGAATAACCCATCGTCCGAGCCGTCCTGATAAGTTTTTCAGCGTCTGCAACCAGCACAGAGCGTGGTGGTCGGACACTACTCTGAAGTGGCGGCCGTAGAGGTAAGGTCGAAATTTTTGAACGGCCCAAACCACAGCGAGACATTCTTGCTCGGTGATTGTGTAGTTTTTCTCGGCGGTGCTTAGGGTACGACTTGCGTAAGAAACAACCCTTTCTCGGCGTTGATCATCAGACTGCAGCAGCACAGCAGCGATTCCGTGGCCACTGGCATCCGTGCGCAGAATAACAGGGCGAGACTCATCAAAATGGCATAGTACCGGCCCTGAGGTGAGCGCGTGCTTGAGTTGTCGCAAAGCTTCCTCACAGTCGTCTGACCATACAAAGGGTGTTGCGGAGTGAAGCAGCTTGTTGAGGGGCGAAGCAACTGCCGCAAAGTTGCGGACGAAACGGCGGAAGTAAGACGCTAGGCCAAGAAAGCTGCGTAGGGCTTTTTGCTGTTGTGGCCGTGCGAAATCGATGACAGCAGCAATCTTGTCTGGGTCGGGCCGAATCCCTCATTGCTGACTACGTGGCCTAGAACCTTTATGCTTCTTGTGGCGAAACGGCACTTCTTGGTGTTCAACTGAAGACCCGCATTCGCGAGGCATGTAAGAACCTCATCTAGCCGTTTCAAGTGCTTAGTGAAACTAGAAGAAAAAATAACGATGTCGTCCAAATAACAGAGGCATGTTCTCCATTTAAGGCCCCGAAGAACGTTGTCGATCATTCTCTCGAAAGTCGCAGGGGCGTTACATAGTCCGAAAGGCATTACATTAAATTCATATAGTCCATCAGGGGTGGCAAATGCTGTCTTTTCTTTATCGGCCTCGTTCATTGGAATTTGCCAATAACCTGAGCGGAGGTCAAGGCTGGAAAAATATTCCGCTCCTTGTAGGCAGTCCAGGGCATCATCGATGCGAGGCATCGGATATACATCCTTTCGGGTAATTCTATTGAGTGCGCGGTAATCGATACCCAGCACCTCCATCACTTGTAAATCCAGTGAGCAACGGGTGAACCGGGACGTTTATTCGGCGATCCAGTGGGTTCCGAACACCGCACCGAGAGTGATGATGACGATGCAGGAGAGAAGAGGATTGGGTAATGTTAATGAGAATGATAATGTCACGGCGAGGAGGGAATGCGGGAGATTGCCCAGTGTGTACGAACAGTCCCTAAGAGTGTCCAGGCCGTGGTGACGCGGCATACGCGCTTAAAATATATATATATATATATATATATATATATATATATAATATATAATATATATATTTTAATAAAGATAGGTCAGCAGTCTACAACGCCAAAGGGGGCATAGGGTGTGGTTAGGCTCTTTTCTTTCTCACTACAGTTAATGAAGTAAACATTTTTTTAAATATGCAGAAGAAAGAAAGAAAGAAAACAACGCGCCCAGAGTGGGGACCGAACTGGGGGACCCGGACCGAAGTGGGGACCCGTGACCGAACCCAACCGATGTAATCGAAAGGCGTGGGTTCGGTCCCCACTCTGGGCGCGTGTTTTTCTTTCTTTCTTCTTCTGTATGTTTAAAAAAATGTTTACTTCATTAACTGTAGTGAGAAAGAAAGAGCCTAACCACACCCCTAATTCCCCCTTTGGCGTTGTAGACTGCAGACCTATCTTTCTGTAATTCCTCAACGAGCCCCTCATTACGTTACTATATATATATATATATATATATATATATAAGATAAACGGTTAGGCTAGTGAAGTTAAATAGTAAAAAGGGCGCAATAAAAAACATAACAAGTTTACTTCGAAAACATAACTTTACATCGACGTTTCGGACGGGACCGTCCTTTATCAACAGTATATATGTATGGGAAATGAGGGCTCCGTGAAATAAGACAGAAAATAAGGGTTGGCAGTCAAGAAAACCTCGGAAAGCAAAGGGGAGGTTGTGGTGGGTCATTGAAAGAGATGAATTTTTTGAGTCGAAAAGAAAGTGGTGAAAATGCCCGCCGGGTGGGATCCGAAACCCGCGACCTCCAGAATACCGGTCTGGTTGCGATAACCACTACGCTACCGGCGGGGCTGTTTCCCGAGCACTTTTTTTACGGGTATTTATGTTAAGGTATTTTTGTTTCCTGCACTTGGGGGTGGTAGCCAGCGCCACTCGGACTACTCGGGTGAAGGGGACCTTCTTTTTAACCCCCGGGCCCTGACTCGAGTGTCTACGACATGTCGAGGGTGGTCGACCAGCGTTGAACCCTCTTAAGCTCCCTTTGGCACCAAGACTGCCAGAACAGAGGCCCTCGCTAAGCATGTAGCGAATCAGAAAATGGGGAATGAGGGGCTCCGTGAAATAAGACAGAAAATAAGGGTTGGCAGTCAAGAAAACCTCGGAAAGCAAAGGGGAGGTTGTGGTGGGTCATAGAAAGAGATGAATTTTTTGAGTCGAAAAGAAAGTGGTGAAAATGCCCGCGGGTGGGATCCGAACCACGACCTCCAGAATACCGGTCTGGGTGCGATATATATATATATATAGATATATATATATATATATATATATATAGATATATATATGTACTACATTAGAAACAGAAAGAAAAACAATTGTACAATATTGGAGCTGGGCTCGAGCATTTTCAAGTAGAGTACAAGATTCGAATCCAGAGTACGCAAAGATTCGTCAGGGAACGCTGCGAATGCGTTGAAGCATGATTTCAAAGTGTACAGCCAGAACGGGGAAAGTAAAGAAAACATAGTGAAGAAGTGGAGGAGTTGGTAATTAATATCAACGTACAACGCGGCAAGGAGCAAGGACCACAATCGAGGTATTTAGGAGATATGCCCCAGTCAGTCCCCATCTACCCCAACGCCGTAACATTAGAAAAAAAATACACTAAAAAACAACAGGTTCTGTTGATCTCCTTCGTAATGAGAGAGAAAACCCTCCAGTAAGAAGCGGAAGCACGCAGTCGGCAATTCCTAAAAGAGCTGGCGAACTTAGAAAGCCAGCTGTGTGTGAGGCATTGAAGAGACACTTCAAATAAGATGCCACGACAAACGTTCAAACAATATTTGGAGACATTCCGCATATGGCCCAAAATATCAACGGAATTCTCTGGAGACTTCACAGCACCTGCTCCACAGCGAAAAAGTTAGGCACGTCATCTGCGACCTACCGGGCGTTGTGTATGCCAGGGCAAGGAAAATCAGTGACATTGTAACATCATCTGAATAAAAAATTGGCCGCGCATCCGCTCCTTTCGTTGTACACGTCGTCAAAAGACGATAGCCTTTGTAGACGTTTGCAAGGAAATGCCCCCCTCTGCATTCCCGCTCTTTCTCATGCTTTTCCTGTACCGTCGCGCTCATCCCAAGGTAAACACACTAAAGGTTTGCTCAAGGCAATTGGAATTTACCGCGTACCACTGCTGCAGGCCGGGTTCCTCGATGCCAGCGCTGCAGTACGGTGGAGACGCGCACTGAATCGAGGCGGCCGACTTAGAACGGGCAACCTAGCTAGTGAAACCTTGCGTTGCTGTTTCCACGTGATTTTTTATATGCCGCCAGGAGGTGGCGCGGGCAACAGCAGGCTGCGGTTTTCTGCAGTAGATGTACAATATTATTCGCTATTAAAAACCCAAGCATTCATAAATTTTTAATGAAGGAACACTGTAAATATCCCTTGTGTAATTATTTCCTGTCTTATATTGACGTGATGTCTTCTTCTTGTTCAAGAAAGTGGACATGTATGAACATATAAACTGGGCTTAGACGTTTACATTTCGGTTTGAGTATATAAGAGTGTTACGCAATGTCTATTTTAGTTTGACCGGCTGGCTGAACCGAGTTACAGACAAACAGACAGACCAAAAATTCTTGGTTTAAGTAGACCAAGAAAGACTATCGTCTTTAAAAAAAGCAGTTTCTCTGGTCGACACCATGCAGAAAAGACCAATGTCACCTGGGTTTGATGATAAATTAAAAAACGAACACCTAGAGGAGGAAGTACGGCTTTTTCATGCAGGTCAGGGGCAACTCCGGTTTTGACAGCGCAAATATAGTTTGACACCGCAACCGTGGTTTATACCTTGTTCTAAGTTTTCTTTTCGAACGCGCGAGCGCGCGCAGGCGCGCACACACACACACACACACACACACACACACACACACACACACGCACACACACACGCACACACGCACACACGCACACACGCACACACGCGCACACGCACACACCACACACGCACACACGCACACGCACACACACACACAAGACACACACACATATATATACATATCCTGGAGGTATTCTGGAGGTATTCCGGAGGTCGTGGGTTCGGATCCCACCTGGCGGGCATTTTTTCGCCACTTTCTTTCTGACTCAAAAATTCTTCATCTCTTTCTATGACCTAACGCATTCTCCCCTTTGCTTTCCGAGGTTTTCTTGACTGCCAACCCTTATTCTGACCTAATTCCCTGAGCCCCTCATTTCCCATTTCTGGTTGGCTATATATATATATATATACATTATATATATATATATATATATATATATATATATATTATATATATATATATATATATATATATAGTTAAGAGAAAAGGTTCCTGGCTATAAGGTTAACTGTACGATAGAGAAGTCACATTAAAAACATAACAACCGGCCGCCGGTCGAAACGTTAGAATAAATATTAGGTTTTTCAGTGCGACTTCTCTATCGTGTATATATATATATATATATATATATATATATATATATATATATATATATATATATTGCGTGTGTGTCTAGCCGTATGTGCATGTTGTCGTGTGTCATGGCACATGGCACATTACCTGGAGGTATTTTTGCATATTTTGCTCCCATTTCAAAGGTAATATCAACTGAATATTTAAACTCTGTATTTTGACTCAGGCGAAAAAAATTTTCTTTACGTTCGAGAACAGGATTTCACTTCCGCAACATTTCATGTTTGTGAATAAGAAAACAATTGATTTTGTGATGCTTACACCGTGGATCTCATCAGTAAATTCGACACGCATTCAGTCCCGGCAGTGCAAAAGAGCCTTTTAACCAGGTGATGCGCGATGCAAGCACAGAAGCCCTTAAACACTTCCTGGTTCCACCAGTCAGAGTGGATTGCTTTTTCAGGTGTGTTTTTGTGCAAGATGGTGTGTCGGGTATAGGCTGCGTTTAGCTGACGATGGAGCATGCATAGTGGATGTTTGTATTGTGTAAAAGTGCAGGTTCTCCACCGGTGCGCACGCTGAAATGGGAAGAGATTTACCTGATGCCCACAGCAATAGAAGTAATAACATCTCGGTTCTTTATGTTGCCGAAAACTCCGAGGACTGTGAATACACTTGGAGCTCCGGTCTGTTTTGTGGTAACGTCAACGAAGGTCTGCAAAAATCACACAGGGAGGTGAGAAAATATACAGTACTCTTCTTTAAAGGGCCTGCGTTGTTGTTGAAAATTTTTAGTTAGTGTTTTTTGTTACCGAAGGGTCCCGCTATTTTCACGTCAACATTATCGCTATCCTTCATAACGTATTAAACTATACGTTTTAGCAAATTAGGCAAAATATTTCTTGTTTCGCCACGATTGCCACATGTTTTGGGACAATCGCGAAGCAACAGGAAATATATTTCAACGCTACCATTCTTACGAGTGACCATGAATAGTACAATATTGAAGGGTTGAGGTAGACCCAAACCGTTTCCTCGAACATGTAATGTTTCATTAAAACTCTATTTTACGATCGACTGGCGAATGTGAAGTTATGCGAACGGAACAAACTTCGTTTTTTACCCTAATGAGAGGATTTTCTATATGCGGACGAGGTGATATGCCTATAAAAGCCCAAAACACAGTGCTTCTCGCACACCTTTCACCAATCCTACCATGCGCGGTCTACGTTGTAAGCGTCTCAGTGGCGACGTTTACTCGCGTTAGAAGTGGCTTTATCTACCTGTCGCATGCTTTGTTTTCCACCAGTACCAGCATTTGGCTGCAGTCATTCCTATTCCGTGCAGTTTTCGAGCATGCTGTGCCCTAAAATCAGGTCGCACATGATCTTACAACGCGTACACGCCGTGATAAATCGCGTGGAGAAGCCAACCAGAAGAGCATCACTTGGTGATTTCAGTTGGGACTGCTAGAACAGAGCCATATCCAAGAGTGGCGCTCGACTTATTGTCCACTGTGCCACACGTGTTTTCTCATTCTTTGCCCTCGACAGGGTGTCAGAGTACTGACAGGGAAAATTTTTGCGTGCATGCCCCATCTGCTGATCGAAAATCCCTAACCTAGGTGAGGTGCCCTTATTTTTATGTACTGGTGTTTTTAACGGATTTGTAGGGATATAATTGGTGTTTATTTAGGTGTTTCATCATAGTCACAAGCTCCAAGATATTATAATCAGAGTGGCACTAGCACAAATTTGAAGCATCTTTTAAGAAGTTGATGATGGTTGGTGTTTATTGGCGCAAGGCCGACGAGGGCAAAGAGCGCCAGAGAAGTTATTTAATGAAAAGAAGTGATTCCCACAAAAGGTAGGTATAAAAAGAGTAAACTGGACATAGTAAGATCGATAAAGATAATGGTGATGGCTGGTGTATAGGGCCAGATTTGATTATGCATGATAGGAGATGAGGTTTAAAAACTTAACATCTGACAAATACTTAAACACGCGTTTCACAGAAACCATGGCATCGTCACCCAGAAACAACGTTGGGTGTAGGGGAATATGTTGTCTGTAGAGTTCTCTGAAGTGTTTGTGTCGTGTTGTGTCAAGTGCCTTGCATTGTATAAGTATGTGGACTACGGATAGGCCCTCCCCACACCTGCTACACCGGGGTCTTGGAGATCCCGTGAGCAGGTGCGAGTGCGTTACATGCGTATGGCCTATCCGTAACCTAGCTAAGGTAACTTCAATGTGCCTGTTGTGTGAGTCAGTAGTGTATTGTCCCAAGTGTGGTTTTATTACGTGTAGTTTGTTGTCTGTCTGTTCGCTCCAGTCTGCTTGCCAAGTTTTACGGAGTTGTTGTCTAATGTGTGGCTTGAGGTCTGTGTGAGGTAGTGTTGCCATGTCTACTGTTTCGGAGTGCAGCATTGGCGGCCATTTCATCCGCCACTTCATTACCGCCAATGCCAGAGTGGCCTGGCACCCAACACACAGTCACCCCAAGGTTTGAGGAATAAGCTACCATAATTGTTTTGAAGACAAGATTAATTACATGGTTTTTTGATGACTTTTCGGATGATAAAGCACGGACGACGCTCAGCGAGTCTGTATAAATGACGGATGTAGGAATATGATGTTCAACTATGTGACTTACAACCAGAAATATGCCATATGCTTCTGCCGTAAAAATACTTGTATTAACATTCATTGTTCTACATGCTTCGAAATTGGGACCATGCGCAGCACAAGACACTGCAGTGAACGTTTTAGATGCATCGCTGAAAAACTCTGCAGCCCTGTATTTATTCTGCAGATGCACGAAATGCTGCAAAATCCCACTTCTTGGTGTCCTGTTCTTATTGTATTGTACAAAAGACAAGTCACATGCGACAGGACGAAGATGCCATGGTGCTACAAGATCAGTGTGAGATGATTTGAATGTGTCTAAGAGGGAGACGTCATGAATGGTCACCTCGTCCCTCACTCTCTGCGAGAAAGGAACAGGAATGGATGGGCGGTTTAAAAAGAGTTTAGTTGTGGACGTATCATTAAAAACCGGTTTAAAGGGATGGTTATTCATTGGTGAGATTTTGGAGGCATATACGAGGTCAACATAAGTTCGCTAGTACGCTAAGCACCATTTGTCGCACTCCGCATAAAGACTGTGGACAGGACTGGTACAGAACGCCCCACAAGACAGGCGAAGCCCCAAGTGAAGCACTGGGTCGAGCATTTTAAGTGCTGTTTTTGTGGCTGACCCATACACAATGCTTCCGTAGTCCAACCGTGACCCTACCAACGCGGCATAAAGTCGAAGCAGGAGTTGTTTGTCTGCACCGTACGATTGGTGAGACAGGACTTTTAGAATATTCATTGTTTTTAGGCATATTTGTTTGAGTCGTTTTATGTGGGGTATGAATTAGAGTTTCTCGTCAAACACCACACCGCAAAAACTTGTGTTCTCTTTTTACTGGAATCGAGTCACCAAAGAGTTTTAGGTCGGGATCGGGCAGGATGCCCCGCCTTTTTGAGAATACAACGCAGGTACTTTTAGAAAGATTAAGTTTGAATCCATTTTCATCTGCCCAGCGAGAAAGTTTATTTACCCCAAGCTGGACCTGACGTTCACAAATGGATATGTTACATGATTTGAAAGATATTTGAACGTCATCAACATACATCAAGCAGGATATGGTTGGCGGCAGTGCCTTTCGGAGAGAGTTCATCTTAACTATAAACAAGGTGCAGCTCAATACGCCACCTTGAGGCACGCCATTCTCCTGCACGTGAACGTTTGAAAGTGCCGAACCGACCCTGACACGAAATGTTCGTTCAGAAAGGTAACTTGAAAGAGTATTCAGCATGTTACCTGTCACACCATAGGATTTTAGGTCTGCAAGAATGCCATAACGCCATGCCGTATCATAAGCTTTCTCGATATCAAAAAATACGGTCATGCAGTACTGTCTGTGTATAAAGGCATCCTTAATGTAAGATTCCAGTGCAACTAATTGATCGTTTGTGGATCGCCCTGCCCGGAAGCCTGCCTGGCAGCTCTCGAGAAGACCATTGTACTCAAGAAAGTACACGAGCCTACGGTTTATCATCTTCTCGAGGAGCTTGCACAGGCAGCTTGTCAAAGCAATGGGCCGGTAACTGGAAGGAGAGGAAGAGTCCTTCCCTTCTTTTAGGAAAGCCACTACTATGGCCTCCCTCCAAGAGCGAGGAATGTGCCCCGAAAGCCAAATCTTGTTATATAGGTGGAGGAGTGTTCGAAGAGTGTCTGAGTGTAGGTGCTGTATCATTGTATATGTGATGTTGTCTGGGCCTGGAGCTGAGGGTTTACAAGTGCTCAGAGCGGTCCTCAGCTCATGAAGTGAAAACTCCGAGTTATAAGAGGAGGTTGACTTATCTTTATCAAGTAAAGACTTCTTTTCAGCCAAGTGTTTGTGTTTCATGAAAGTGCTAGTGTAGTGTGCTGAACTGGACACGTGTTGGAAGTGTTGTGCGAGTGTGTTAGCCTGGTCTTCCAGTTTGTCCTCTGTTGTACTAACCAGGGGCAGGCTGTGTGTCTGTTGTCCTTTTAGTTTGCGTATTCGTGTCCAGACTTTGCGAGAGTCAGTGTAAGAGTTTATCGATGTTACGAATGAGCGCCAACTCTCTCGTTTTGCCTCACGGCGCACACGTTTTCCCATCGCCTTAGCCCTTTTGAACAATAAAAGGTTTCCCGACGTGGGGTACCGACGGAGGATACCCCACGCCTTGTTCTGGGCCTCTCGCGCCCGCCTACAGTCCTCATTCCACCACGGCCTCCGCTGGTTGCGCGGGGCACCAGAAGCGTGGGGAATGGACCTTTCGGCGGCGTCGAGGATGTGCGCCGTGAGGAGTTGTGCGGCTTCATCTACGTGTAGGTGTGCTATGGATGTGTGGTGTAGTTTCGATGTCTCTGTAAATGTGTTCCAGTTAGCTCGTGCTTCATTGAACCTATTATGGGAAGATGAACTGCTTGGGCCTTTACCTATATATGTAAGTGAGGTGGGGAAGTGGTCACTACCATATGGGTCAGTTCCCACACCCCACTCGAGAAGAGGAAAGAGAACTGCGGAGCCAATAGCCAAGTCAAGACATGAGTATGTGTTGTGTCCTATGTTATGGTATGTAGGCTGTTTATTGTTGAAAAGGCATGCTCCAGAAGATGACAGGAATTTCTCTATCAGGCGACCTCG
The DNA here is from genome assembly GCA_013339765.2 of Haemaphysalis longicornis. NCBI lineage: Eukaryota > Metazoa > Arthropoda > Arachnida > Ixodida > Ixodidae > Haemaphysalis > Haemaphysalis longicornis. The sequence continues at coordinate 93,838,897 of CM023458.1, forward strand.
GGCATCCGTTCTGGAAGAGCCCCAAAGAGAGTTGTGAGCATTAAGGTCGCCTGTAAGGATGTATGGTTCGGGCAGCTGGTCAACCAGCGCCTCGAAGTCGGAGCTCGTAAGTGCAACATCAGGAGGAATGTATATGGAGCATACCGTTTTCAACCTATTAAATATTATTGAGCGAACGGCTACAGCCTCAAGGACGGTGTTCAAGGTGACAGGGTGGCATGCTAAGGATTTGCGGGCGATTATGGCAACACCGCCAGAAGAGTGTGTGCAGCCATCCCTGTCTTTCCTGTATACCAGGTAACTATTCAAGAAATCTGTGTGTTTAGAATTCATATGTGTTTCCTGGACACACATTATACTTGGCTGATTGGCATGCAGAATCTCATACATGTCGTCAAGATTATTCAGAAGGCCTCTGCAGTTCCATTGAACAATATTTTCTCTTCCCATTATGTGTTCAGAGCTACTGGAGTGTGACTATTTATGTAGGGTCTTTCGGAGCTTGCACTCTTGGGAGGGGTTTTCTGGCCTTCTCTACTGACCTGGACGTCGCAGCGCCGTTCCTTCCGCTGCGATGAAAGCCGGAAGGGCTCGACGTCCATGTCGTCATCTGAAGGCAAGGGGGTGCCCAGCGGACTGGGCCCCCTTGACGTGGTACCCTTTCGGGTGTTCCTTGCCTGCGCTGCCAGTGCCGAAGGCGTGGGGAGCACCACCGATGGCACAGGCAGTGAGGCGGGGGAGGGGGTCACTGCGACTGCCTCCGTCTCCATCTCGTCTGGGCCCTCGCGTGTGCTTCGGGCCGGTGGAGAGGGGGAAACGGTGGGTGCAGCAGCATCCCCACCGGACGTGGATGCCACCACAGCCGCTGCTGGCTCAGCGAGCGGTGCGGAGGCGGGTTGGGCTGCCAGAGGCAACCCTGGGGGGGGGGGGGGGCGGGGGCGGGACCAAAGTCCGACTCGCGGTACTGGGTCCCCGCCGAAACCAGACGCCGCTCCGCCCCCCGGCGAGCTGCGTCGGCGTACCTCCCCAGGGGAAAAGAGGCGAACCTCTTTCGCGCCTCGGGGAAGGTGATGTTTTCTGTTACCTTTATGTTAATGATTTTTTCTCTAGTTGAAACTTTTCACAGGCGCGAGAGTATGCTGCATATGGACCCTGGAAATTCGGGCAGGTAAGGTTGGTTGCAGTGCAGTTGTTGGATAGATGATCATGCTGGCCACATTTGGCACATGTTGTTCTGCCACGACAGGAGTTGGTACCATGCCCAAACCTCTGGCACTTGAAACAGCGCCGCGGGTTCGGGATGTATGGCCGGACAGAACAACGGATGAAACCTGCGTTGATATGCTCGGGCAGTGTGCAGCGGTCGAAAGTCAGAATCAGATGTTTGGTGGCTATTTCTTTGTTATCTCTCCGAATGACGATGCGCCTTACTGCTGTCGCACCTTGATCTTTTAGGCCTTCAAGCAGATCGATCTCTGTCTCGGTTAGGAGGTCTGGCTCAAATATCACACCCTGGGAGCTGTTGAGGCTGCGGTGGGGCTTGACTCTGATATCCAGGTCTGCCATGTGGGTTTGGCTCATGAGAGTTGCGCTTGCTTCTGTGAGTTAACCTCAACTAGGACGTCACCAGTTCTTAGTTTTTTAGCATTGTATTTGTTGCCTAGGATAGATTCAAGAGACTTGGATACAAGGAATACAGATTGTGACGAAAGAGGCTTGGATTTGTCAACCGATTCAACTATCAAAAAACGTGGGTAGTTGTCAGATTTCGGTGAGTTGATGGCAGGAAGAGGTGGAAAAGATTCTTCGGTGAGGACCCTTTTCAAGGTCCGATCATGTTTGGGGGGGGGGTTTACGATTTACCATATGGCATGTAATAGAAGCAGGGGACGGGGGTACTTCCTTCTCAAACCTTACCCTGATAGCCTGAGAGGTCCCGGAGCTCCCTGCCTGGTAGACAGACAGGGAGCCCATCCGCCGGAGCTTGACCTGGGCTCCGACGGCCACCGTTTGAGGCTTCTACCCTTCACCTTTAAACACATCACCACGGTAGGTTACAGTTTATGTTGGGGGCTCGGGGTCCGCGGTGTCGCCAACACCGTCACCATGAATACTCAAGGTGCCCCGTGCGGGGATCTTTTAAGAAGTCACGTTTTGATTCCTCAATAAAAACAAGAAGGAGTTTTTTTGAAGTGTGTAAGAAAAGTACGCAAGTAAAAGCACTACAGACAAGAATGCCAAAGTCAGTGACAGTACAGGGGACCTTCAATATTTCAATACAGTGGTAATAATTACAAAAAGCATTGTCAGCAGCAGTGCAACAGTATAAGACACTCAAAAAATTAAGAAGGTGAAATAATTTCAAGTAAACAAACAAAACCAAAAGTCCACAACTGACGAAACGAGACGAAACGAAATCGGCGTATCTAATTCCCATTAGGAATAAATGCTCACAAAAGAGATCAAAGACCAATGAACACAAAATAGGTGGTCTTTTGGAATCGATTTAAATTACTACACGCAAGAAATGATCGCACGCAAGACACCGCAACTTCTGCCACCCAAGCGTCCCGCTCAGCTCACGGACTCTCAAGCTCCAGCCCCAGCATCTGCCCAAGCTTCTAGTCGGAGAAACCAAAACTCACTGCGCCAGCCAGCTCAAGCGCCTTCCTCTGATACAGGGCCCACTGCTTTCTACATGCTCCACTCTCCAACTCCACATCCCAAAGCAAGCAGCGTATTCTCGATGCCATCTGTCAAAACCTCCCTATACCCTTCATCGTGCTTAACATGGCCATTCCAGGCTGTTTCAGAAGAAAACAAGCTCTGGTTAAACCCGCCCTTGGTACTTTTTGCGAGACCATACAGCAGTTAGCAAAGCCTGTTCACTAATTCAACATAGTCAAAATTACCCTAAGACTTCTTTTCTGCTGCACACTGCATTTTTTGGGAGTCGACAGCACAGGAGACGATCGTTGTCAGCCCGTGGCGCCTCCACGGCGCTGATTACACTACCGTCGTCCTGACTCCTACACCCGAATCGGTTGTCAGAATTTTCACATTTGTCGCCTACGTTAACCGTCCCTCTGATTTTTGCTGTCCGTAACAATGATTGCCTGAACCTCGGATGCTGTGGGCCAAGCCCACGTGACCTAAACGGGAAACAAACCAGTCCATGTTGTTTTCCGGCGGGCCATACGTGAGGTACTCCATAAAAGGAATAAAGATACCAAACTAAATGATAAGGTAATCACTAAAAATTCTGTATTTTTACGGAAAAAGCCCACGGACAAAACGAAGCGAGTTTCCGTAACTAGACAAAAATATCGAAGAAAAAAAATTGAATCTGGCTTAACTAGAAGAAGGGGTTAGCAGAACGTAATTGCGTAACCTGTGATGCAGACCTTCTAAATGTATTTTCACGTTGCGAAAAACGACCCCGTTGTCTTTAGGGCAAAAAACGTTTATTGGAGCGAACCTGTGCTTTCCTAACTACTGGATGAATAAGTAACTTTATTGGTGTCAATAAAGTGACGTTCGCGGGAGGGTGTCGGCGAATCGAATGCCGCCCGCATTTTATTTCAGCCACGGCGTCTGTGCTGCGGGTATTTATATTTGGTGCGGGTGTTTCTCGAACCATCGAATTACATCGAGAACACTGTAGCTCAAAGTAGTCTATTCTAGGCTAGTGGCGCTAGGGTGAAACATTCTCCCTATCTAATGAGATAATCCATGCGGTATAACAAAGAAAGAGCTGAGCACGCGCTTCACTTGGGACGCAGATAACACAACCTGGTGGAGCGGGGCGGTTAAAACAAAACATAAATAAACAAATACAATGCATGGTTGTCGGCATTATTGTTTCTCTACAACACATCGCAGATACAAAATCCAAACGTGGCCTGCAATCGCAGTGGCACTGGTTACCGCACATCATCACTTCCTGCTCTCTAGGACTCTTCGTTCACACGGCACCACATTCGTCCATCGTGCATGGTAACTTGTATTTGCTTGGGCATGGAGCATGGAGGAAAGAATGTTTACGAGAGCCCCTGACATCACGTTTGTGAAGGCACACCCGCCATGTCGATGAGCCCATTGAGCCCCGCACTTTTTCCTACTCTCCTCTGCTGTTTCCGGTTTGATTTGGCTAATATGGCGGTGCCCTGCCCTCCCGCTTCGCAGCAAAAACAGCTTCGTCGCTAATTTTTCGGTACGAATGTTATGTTCTAAACTGTTGATTACGCCTTGAATTTGCCCATTCTAACCCTTACCCAAAGTTTCAATCGAATAACGACCTTCGTTTTTGAGATAGAAGGACGATTTTTCAGCTCTTAAGCCTGGCGAAGTAGCGTTTGTCGTCATTATAGCAACAGTCTCGTGGGATCACGAGTGGCTACTGTCTGTTCGTACATGGCGCTAGGCATCCAGGCACCCTACGCGCGGCATGCGTCGCGTACGAGTTGCAAACTACATGCGCGTGGACTACGGACGCTTTTCACGTCCGTCTGCGTTAACTCTGTACACTCGTGAAACTAAAATTGTCTAATCTCACTTCACGTGAATAAATGGATGCAGTGGTTTGCAAGATGCCTCACTGTTGCGTGCCAGGTTGCCGATAGCACTCGTGGGTTCGGTTATTGGGCATCACTTTCCACCGGTAAGTATATTCGCCCATGCGCTATTTCACTGCCTCGCTTTGCCTTGTGTTTGTTGAGAATAGATTCCCAACTGAAGAAAATCGCTGCAGAAAGTGGGTCGACGCGGCCGAAGGTGCCAGCGGACACCTTTTCACCGGCAGACCGATAAGGATGGGAAACCGCTGCGCGAATCGACTACACATCGCCACAAGATAACGGAAACTATGCTCACTGACCACGCCAATTATTAACCATTCGATGTTGCCTTCGAAAGAAGATTAGACCACAGAAAAAATGGCAGTATAAGAAATGCTGCGAAATCAGCTGTACTTAACATATTGCAGACGACGACGACGCCCCAGCGGCTGCCGCGCTGTTTTTCCAACGTAGCGAGGAAGCCACAGTCAAAACGCCGTAAAAAATTGTCCGTGGCATTTTGCCAGGTTTAGCCGCCGCAGCCGTAAAAAACTAACAAACACTGTCTATGGGCTCAAGAAAAATGACGACACTCCCTTCACACTTTTTGCAATGCAGTGGGATGCGGGGGCCTCTTCTGAGTATTCTTTCCACGATGGCATGGAGGGTGCGCGGTAAAAAGTCTTTCTTCGCGCCCCTTTTGCGGCATTTTCTTCTATCTTTGGCATGTTCGGTGTTATCACACAGATAGCGTGACAGAAGGTAAGCGTCATTTCATGGCTTGCTTTGAAGTACTGCTTCACGGGGCGAATTGAATCAACGTCTTGGTTGAACATGACTCTGCTCTCTACCAATTCAGAGAGCGCGGTGACTGAGACGTCGTCGTGAGACAGAGTTTCTTAGTAAGTATACTAGAGAGGACACTGCGGCTTGTAAGCCATGGGGTTCATGGGAATGCCCCTTTTTTGGCTTGCGCTTGGCATGACAATTGTATTCTTAAGCGGGTTTTGGGATTTGCTTTCTTTACTATGCATTAACACGTTTTCGAGCTACCAGGAGCCGAAATCCTCCCTGTTCTGTGGTAGCCGTGTTCGGTGAAACTGCAGGCAGTGCGTGATCGCACCTGACGTTGCTCATGCCGCAGTCGAAGGACGCATGACTGAGTGGGTAATACGCCGCCGCGAAGTTTGTAGCGGACGAAAAGAAGAAACAAAACGTACTTCTTCGAAGACAAGATACGGCAACGTAGATACGACAGATACGGGCGCTTGTATGCGCCCTATCTTGTCATCGTGCACGACTGTTTAACGCCACGTTTTATTTGTTCTTGTTAAACTAGTTGGCGGTCGGTGCACCGGTTCACCACGAAGGCAACGTTATAATAGGCACGCTCAAAAACTTTCAAAACTCTTCAAGCAACTGATTATGTGAAATAATGGTAAAATTAATAAAATCAGAGTCCCTAATAAGTTTCCCCCAAAAAATATTATCCTTGTTCGTAGCTACAACCGTGGCCTGCGGACTAGCAGGCACAACCGTTCTGGAAAACATACGCTTTGCTTCCTTTTTGTTTAGTTTTAAAACAGCCTGTTTTTATTTTCGAATCACATAATTGCACACTATTCTTCGCGTTTTTCTGGCACTTTGTATAAATGTGCGGTCACTAAAACGTTTCAATCCAAGCCAATGACGAAACTAAGGCGAGCGCAATGTATAATGGCGGCCCATGACGACACAGACGGCCTTGATGTGAGCCGCATAAACGCTAGCGCCAGATTCCTCTGTAGTGTATATTGTAAGAAACTCTATGTCGCGAGACATCCGTCGTGCTTTTCGAGAAGGTAAGCTCGCTTTTTTTTCTTTCCTTGAAGTGTGAACGCTTTCCCCTCGAGGCTGGTCATGGAGAGCCACCTCAGTGCAAGCGCGACATTTAAGAGCCTGGCACGCTCACAAGAGTTATCGGCGGCGTGGCTTCGTTGGGCTACTGAAATCTGGAATGACTTGCCAAGCTGTACGTAACACACGCTTATCGGGCTCAGTGCATCTGGCACCGGAGTCCATCTCAAGTTCGTCGGTTCTAAACAGCCGTAGGATTTAATTGGCATCAATTTCAAAACTACGCTGGCCATAACGTTCGCGTAGTTTTCTGTGTTTCCGCAGTTCAGTAAAACTGTCCGAGCGCCACATACATGTTCAGTTCAGATTACAGTGTAAAGTTCATTGATAAGCACACTAAGGAATCTGGGCCGAGTATTTGTTGCTGCTTCTTAAATGTTTTACTCACACATTTTTTGTCGGGAGTCAAGCTGTCAGTTCTGATTCTACGAATTTCATTCAATCGTCGAGGCGTAACTCACTATCGGAATCAGCGCAACACATTTCTGTGGCAACAAAGGTTCAGGTCATACGGGTACATGTGCGGAAAAAAATGTAACTAGGCAGCTAAATGTCTCTCAGGTGTAGAAAAGTGATGATGTACTGAACACATACAAAACGAATTATGGCTGCAGTGGGTTTACATATTATTAATAATGTCATTTGCAGATATCAATGCAGGATGTAAAGCTGCAGCTGTTGTAGAGAAACCTTTCTTGCGTGTCTCGCCTGGTTTGAACATTTGGCGTTTCGCAGCAGTCTACTTAGGGTTACGCTTTGTCCTAGTTATTTCCTGCAGTGTCGTTTTCATGGAATACAAAATCTTCAAGAGCCGTATTTTAAGACATAAAAACACAAGATGGCAAACAAACACTGTTGCTTTTTTTGGGTTCTCTGCCGTCATGTGGGAACCACGAGTCAAGACGTTTGAAGCCCATTCCACACACTGTGGGCCACTTCGAGAATAGGACAGTCTGTGTGCGTTCTTTCGCAGGGCGTGTCAGTGTGCTGAGGTCAGCTGGCTCATTTATGACCGACAAGTCTAAGTGCCACAAAGAAGCAAAGGATACACCAGTGCACTGACGACCTAAACAACGATATTGAAATGAAACCAGTAACTGCCCCAGAGCTATCACAGTACCCCTGCCCTTTTACGTTGATTCCCGAGGAGAGCCCATTGTTAGCCAGTGCAAAGATGTCGACCTTTTCACAGAGAATTTTGCACTGTTTCCCTCCAGCTGCAGAGCCAGCAACAAGTGTGGTAATGGCTTTCCAGGGGTAATTTATTGAGTATTTGCACGAAAGAAATACTGAGAGCTAGAACACAATAAATGGCAACTTGTAGGTATATTTTGGTGGCAAGAGATGCTGCTTACTTTATTGTTGTCGTCTTTTCTTTTTTTCCTCTGGCCCTCTTGGCACCTCTTGGCTCCCGTACTGTCGTGTTAGCTTAGGCTCTCTTTCACGTCGCATTATCACACCTAATTTGTTAAGGAAGTGTGTGAACAATGACATAAAAAAGGACCTGTTTAAAGGTCTTTAAATAGTTCTGATTAATTCGAAGGCCTTCATAAAAGCGCACCGTATAGCCCAGGTGTAGCGTTGACGCGTCAATCCCCATAATTTTTTTTACAGTTGTAAGATTTGTTTTGAGGACTTGCTTAAATCGTGAATTGCGTGCCGGTTTACCTTCAGGCCACCCAGAACAGTTTGTTGACCTGCCAGTACCTCAGAGACAAAGGCATGCTGCTGCTGTGAACAAGGTCACACGCTTGATATTTGGCTCTTACACCTGTTTCTGATGGTGAAGTATTAAAAAGCTTGTGCACGTGCTATGTGCACGTTTAAACTCTAGGTGGGCCAGTCGAAGGCCAACTGCACTCAAATTTCACATCGGAAAAATTCATTTTGGACGTACAGTGCGCATCACCAAATCAACTGACACATTACTAGTAGCCGGCTGAAATTCCTTGATAATGAGTTGGAAATGTTTATAAACGCTCAGTTCCCGCGATACCTTGCTGAGTATCACCGGGGGAAGGAGCCGAACTGTTCTGGGGCCTAGTTTGTTGCGCCAGACAAGCCATACTCAGTTGCACAGTAGCCTAGGAGGTTACCACGCCGGACCTGAAGCTGCTGCAGCTGCGGGCGGTGCGCAACTGTGCGGAGAGGAAGGCTCGCGGGAGCGGGCGCACTGGACGGCGTACCGGCGCATTGGAACGCTGCTGGCCGCCGTCACACTAACCGCTTGAGCCGGCTGCACTGGGACAAGCTGTGCATGAGCTCGGAGGCCGACCCACGCTGCAGCCGCCTCTGGGGCATCTTCAAGTCCATCCTGAAGCCCCAAAGGAACCGCAACCCCCTAGCTGCCACGAACAACCACAAGCAGGCCAGTTTGCGGAGTTGGCCGACCTCTTTGCGGCGCACTTCCTCCCGCCACACCAGGCGGGTCCAGGGGCCGCTGCTGCTGTTGCGGGGACGGGTAGGGCATCACCCCCTTAACAACGCCCCCATCATGGAGACTGAGCTCCGCAGTGACCTCCGCAGCTGCAAGCGTATGTCAGCGCCAGGAGCAGATGGCCTCACCTACTCGGTGATACGCCATCTGGATGAGGTAGGGTTGGTGTGTCTCCTGGCCGCCTACAACGTCATATGGGACACGGGCCGGCTGCAACCGGAGTGGCTGCTGGCCATCCTACGGCCATTCTAAAGCCAGACAACGGCATTGTGGCAGTTCCGGCGTACTGGCTCGTGGCTCTCACGTCCGGCGGCTGCAAGCCGCTTGAACGGGTGGAACAGCGGATGTTGGAGGCCATCGCTGCGGAGGATGAGGCCATCCCAGAGCAGCTAACGGACTTCCAGAGGCACCGAGCAGCCGCCGACTCCATCGCCGACGTCGTGGTGGCCCTTGAACACGCCAGGGCCTCCAAGCAGGTGGCGGCCCTGGTGCAGCTATTGCTGGCAAGCTGCGGAGCTTCATCGAGGCGTTCTTGAGGGGCCGTACGCGAATGTGCAGGTGGGGGACGCCCTGTCGGCCCCTCGGCTGGTGGACGTGGGTATTGTGAACCACAAGATACCAGAACCCCAGGGTAGGGCAGAACTGGAAACACACTTCCCCTTCCTTTATTTACTAATGATGATAGTGGGAACGCCTTCTTCTGCCTCCTCTACTTCCACAACATCCTCCCCCGGGCTCTTGACGATTTCCAGGGGACACAACTTTTGTACGGGACGAATCAAGAACTGTCCCCCCACCGAAAGTCGAACTTTGCATGCACGAACTGCGTTCTCACGCCCAGGAAATGTCTGTTCTATGACTTCCATTTTCCACAATCGTCTTGGGCCTTTTCCTTCTATACGGACGACGTCTTCAATCTTGAGAGGTGCAGAAATTTTTGTACGGACATGATGAAACAATGAAAGCTGAAGCACGTACTCCTTCTCCCATAGCAGCCAAAATGCGTTCATCAGAGCCTGTCGATAATACTATTTTTTGGTTATGTCGGTAGCACGTTGTTCTAGGAGATCGAGTTGAATAGTGGTTATAACAGTCAGTCGTTTGCCGATGAGAAAGTGAGCTGGGTCAAAACTTCAGGCTCACCGATGGAATTGCTCCCAAAAGTAAGCAGGCGGGACTTAACTACCACTTAAATTTTGCACAGGATGGTGTTCATTTGTTCTGAATTCACTGAAGCTCTGCCGAGAACAGTTCGCAGTGCTCGCTTTACGCTGGCAACAAGTCTCCCCCAAAACCCTCCCCACCAGGGTGCAGATTCTGCGTTGAACTTCCAAGTTATCGCCTGTTTAGTGCAGAAGTCTTGAATTTCAGGTGAAGCGCAAACACGGAAGAGTGATTGAAGATCTCGGTTGGCGCGTCTTAAAGTATTGCCATTGCAGGAGTAGATGGTACTGGGCACTCCTCTTCGCGCTATGTATCGCTTGAATGCCAAGATGAATGAGTTTGTCTTAATTATGAAAACTTGCTCCAAGTGTATGGCTCTCGTCACGGCACAAGTTACCAAAAGGATATACGTCTTTGTCACTCCGCCTTTAACCAGCAGTGGTCCAGCAAAGTCAATGCCGACGACGTCAAACGGACTTGACTTCCGAAATCTGTCAGCTGGAACCGGTGGTGATAGATGCAGAACCTAGGTTCGCCTTGTATTTTCGACAAGTTGGGCATCTATAAATGATGAATTTGACGCGCTGACGGACCTTTGGTACCCAGAATAGTTCTCGAAGGTCTATCAGGACGTCTCTGACCCCCTGTGCTGAAGTCTACGGTGAGTAGCGTTAATTATTAGGTCCATCAAATGGCTCTTGATAGGTAATATCACCGGGTTTTTAGTTTCTTCGGTGACTTGAAAATTAGAAAGGCGGCTTTGGGCGCGCATCAGGCCGTAGTCATCAATGAATGGTTGAAGCGTCATGATAGGTGAAGTTTTGCAAATGCTCGATGGGAAGTTTTGCAAATGCTCGATATTTTTAAATCGGCGAGTTCTTGCTTGTGTTTCTGTAGCTCTCGTTTTATCAAAAACCGCTCCGCTGACTGGAGTTCTCATGTAGTCAGCGGACCCTTGAGACGCTCGCCTATCTTGAAACAGAACCCTAATGCCCATGCGATTACTCTGATCAGCTTATGCAAGTCGCTGAATTTGCGAACGTCTACGACATTGGTTTCGATGCTTCGTGTTTCGACGAGGTGTAGAGAGTGTGGCATAGAATAGTCGGGGTGAACGTAGAGAATATTCTCAGGCCATGCATTCGGAATCAGTCTCAGCCAGTCAGGACCTCATCAGAACAGTTGGTTTCCGAGTAGCTCTTCAGCCGAACAACCTCGAGTGATTAGATCGGCTGGGATATTTGATCCAGGACAGTGTCTTGTTGTGACTTTGCCGACAGCAGAACACGTGCGCGTACGGTGACCCTACTTTGAGAGGGGGGGAATGGAGAGTGCACTTCGACTTCGTCTTCAAAGGTGCCGAAGCATCCGGAGAGGGCCGCGGCCGCATCTGTGTTCTGCGACGGACCCTTCTATTGAGTCGGCGTCGTCTCTTCCCGCGCGACGACACCGGGGTGGCCCCGGCAACTATTAGTGGCAATGCGGCGCCGCCGGCCGTGCGTCTCTCTAAGCCACTTTGGGGAGGAGGACCTCCGCGACCGACTCGTTCGGCTTCGAGCCTGCGGCCATGTGTTTGTGTGGTCCGAGTGTGTGTTTCCCCGCGTTTTCTCCTCTCTCATGTCTATATAACCGAACCCCATTTTGTACATAGGAGCGCATTCTACCTCTGCACTGAAAATAAACGGCTGTGTCTCCCGTTCTTCGGAGTCTTCCGCTTCTTGTGGAGGCCCCGGCGCTTGGAATGCCCGGCCACCCGTCCTAGCCGAGGAGCCGCTACCACGGAGATCGCAACAACTGGCTGGCAGCTATGGGATCTTCAACCATGCATCGTCGTCCACGATCACGCCTGAGTGAGTGTCTTGCCTGACTTCTGTGGAGATTCACCAGACTCTCGAATTTTATGTCGGAGCTTGGGGATTTTGTCTATCGCTGACCGTTAGTGGATTTCGGACATCAGGATAGACAACGTCTGGAGATAAGGGCTCAGTGTCTCGCAGGAACTGATCATGGATCTTAATGCACTGGGCAAGACTGACTTGCTTTTAATGTGCCAAGAGTTAGGTGTGGAAACGGGAAGGGCCAAGCGCAAGCCCCACATTATCGACGCGATTCTCGCTATCGGAGCAGACGATAGGGAGCTTAGCGAATGTTGGGAGCTGGTAAAAGAGCGGGAAGACAGAAAAGAGAAGGAGAAGAAAGAGGAGCTTGCCCTCAAGAGTCGTGAGCGGGAGCTTGAATTAAAGCTGCGCGAACAGGAACTCGACACAAAGCTTCGAGAACAAGAACTTGAGAAGAAACGTTGGGTCAGACGCCTAGTTGGGTCAGACGCCTACTGGAAGGTGGCCATGGGCAGGGTGGACAGAATCAACGGAGACCTCACAGCGGTAGAAACAGTTCTAGGCTGGACCCTTCAAGGAAGGCTCGCTTCTCCCGCATGCTTCTCCCGCACTTTTACCAGTGCCATCTTCCTGTTGTGCACCTCACCCGGACATTTGGACTTTGACGCGTCCGCCATGTGGCGGCTGGATGCCATTGGCATTGATCACCCGAGTCACGAAAAGTCGCTGCAGGATAGCCCGATGGAAACGTTCGAGCGAAACATCACCCGTATCGAAGGCCGGTACCAAGTACCACTTATGATCCAGGCTCCTGGTTTACCTCCTGGCAGCGACAATCGTCAGCTCGCGGAGCACGGTCTGCGAACGCAACTGAACCGATTCCGGGAACAACCTGAGTTGCTCGAGCAGTATGACAGGGCAATTCGATCATATTTTGACGAAAACCACGCGGAACGAGTTGCGGAACAGTAGCGTCCAGGCGATAACTTGTATTACATGCCCCACCATGCTGCCATCCGAAAGGACGCAGTGACAACAAAACTCCGGGTAGTGTTCGACGCTTCTTCGCATACAGCCGGCCAGCCATGCCTAAACGACGTCCTTTGCAAGGGCATGAAGCTTGGGGTCGAAGTCGGTCAGCTGCTCATGAATTTTCGTTGTCACCCTGTTGTCATCGTCGCAGACATAAAAAAGGCGTACCTGCAGTTGCTGATTCGACCAGAAGATCGCGACGCGTTGAGATTCCTCTGGGTGGAACGACTGCCTACGCGAGATAATCCGGCGTCCCCCATTGTCGCCTGGAGGATGACCCGCGTACCGTTTGGCACGTCATCCAGCCCATTCCTTCTGGCTGCCACGATTCGTCACCATCTCCAGGCCTGTCGTCTATCTCACCTAACTGCGTCTATCTCACCTCTACCAACTTTCATCATATCAGAGCTATCTCACCTAACTGCGATGAATCAAGTAGGTCTCGATCAATAATGCCGTCATGTAACCATGTTTCGGTGATCCCAATTACATCAGTAGAATATGAAGAGACAAGTGCAAGAATGTCTGGAAATTTATTACTGGTACTTATAGCGTTTAGATTAAGGAGGGTGGGGGTATTTTGTAGCCTAAGTCCAGGTCAGGGCGACAACCTATAACTAGGCTGAACGGTTGCAGGCACTGCCCGGGGGACGCTTTATTTCATCACGACTTTGTGTGACCTTTTGAGGTTCGTGTCCCCAGCCATGACGAGTAAACATCCTCAAACCATATTTTACATTACCAATCATTGCTACGATGAGATGCGGGGGCTTCCCAAAGTTTCTTACGTAACGAACGTACTCGAGCACAGTAATCTTCCACAATGAGGTTATCAAAACCTTTTAGCTTTGTAGCATTGCTCATGACATCAATTTCATCTCCGAAATTACACATTTTAAGTATGACCGGACGTGGATGATCGCTGCTGGCAGTAGGGATTCGCTGACAGCGGTCAGTAGACGGGAACTCCTTCTTAAATGCTGATTAAAACATTTCGCAACGGTCGCGAGTGAAGAAACGTTAGTTTCCTCTGATTTTTCAGCGAGCCATGGACAATAATGGTTCTTTCAAGAGCGGTTTTCTGGTTCGTCGTTTTTAGAACCAAGGATAAGATACGGTTTGTGATAGGTACGAAATCTGAGAACGCTCGGGCTCAGGCAAACTGTTCACATGAGGAGACCCTGGCTTTGATTCGACTGCAGGCACGCGCGTCTTAAGAGACACAAAACGTACATCAAAGGACTGCTTATATCAGCGATATCGCCCGCAATTCCCTTTTGACCTGCAGTATCTGCGAAAGGGTGTCCGCGAGTGATTCCGAAACGTCTGTAAAAGAGGCGGACACCCATAAATCGGAAGCTGACTTGGCGCGGGTCGACGGCCCTGTGACCGGGTCACTTGCGTTATTATTTACCTTAGAACGATTTTCCTTGGGAGTTCCCGGGTTCAGTTCGTCACCGCTTACGATGTGACGATGTAAGCAAAGCGCAATGTGTGAATAATGGGATATAACACTTCGTTGGCAGGCATGAGCAGCAGAAAATGATCATCGCTTCTAAAACACGCAGCATTCGGGAGGTCACATACTTGCAAGAGCAACTAACGATTAGGAATCGTGCTCACGCCTATCCTGCCGAGACCACTGAAGAAGAACACCGGTGACGTCCGTTTATATGGGGCAAGAATGATGTCACCGACCAGGGGTTGGTGGTCTTCGAGGGGTCGTTTTACGCATCACGGCAAGGCAGGCGAGAGAGGCAGCCAGCCCAAGATAGAGCTAGCTAGCATCACCGGTCCACCGGGCGCGTGTTCGATAAGATGGCCCCGGAGGATCGCGAAGCTCGCATGCTCAGGCCAGGGTGATGGGTCAAGCACGATCCTTGGCCCAGCAGAGCACGGCAGCAGGGCGGCGGACGAAACGGTGAACTGAAAGAGCATGGAAGAGCAAGCATCGTACTTGCGTATCTCCTGCCTAGCCTACTGAAGAAGATCACGGGATGAATTCCTTTTACACGGGTCGAGAATGACGTCAGTAGCCAGGGGTTGGTCGTCTTCCAGGGGTCTTTGTGCGCATCACAAGCAAGAGGGGCACCCAGACAAAGGTAGGGCTAGCTAGCGTAACCGGTACGTCGGGCACGTCGTCGATACGATCGCCCGGAGGGTCCGCGAACTTCGCATGCGCAAACCAGAGGTGATGGGTCAAGCACCATCTTTGCGCAGCAGAACACGGCAGCAGGGCGGCCCGCCAGAATGTGAACTGCAAGAGCAAGCAGCGATTAGGCATCGTACTCACGCCGCTCCTGCCTAGCCCTCTCAATGCTGATTATAGTGTGGCGCTGTGTGCCAAAAGCTTCCTCTTCTTCAATTCCCAACAGATGCTATTACAAGATGAAGCAGTCTGAGTGTAGAGATGAACACTGGGTTCAGAGTGCTCTCAAAGGAGCTATAGCTACTGCATGTGCCTCAACTTGGAACGACTGCCTCCACGCTCACTGAAAATGATATTTTCTGACACCTTTCCTCACATTCTGGATCACCCCTGAGTAGTAGAGTGATAAAAAGCCTCACTGATCACCAACCTTCAGAGAGGAACAATGCCTCATATCTTTTTTCTTGCATATTTAACTTCTTGTGCATTTTATAACTGACGGCTAGAAGAGATGCTGGTGGTAACTAATTGACATTGTATTTATTTGGAGGCATTTTTCGTTTATTGATTGCTCGCTGTCGAACGATTTTAAGTACACGCGCAATCAAGTCATAGAGGTATTGGCCTCATTGCGCTAGGTACGTGGGAAAGCCTCCCGTGTTGGGATTCCATTTAGGCCCAGGGCGCAACCAGTGGTTTTAACCGAGGGGGACCCCGCCCCTGCCGACCAGGCAAAATGGTTGCTCATCACTTTTAGGCTTTTATTGTTGAGCGGCCGCCGTTGCTTCCCTTTTTATGCCAGCCAGCGGCGCATGTCTCGTCGTATCTGTAACACCCTCACACTGTATCGCCTCGCTTCTGTTTTGGCACCTGGAGCCTGTTCACTGTTCCGTTGGTTAGTTATTCGGTCTTTACCGTCTACCTCTTTTGGCCTAGCGGCTAGTATCGTAAGTGGAGTTTGAAGCAACAAAAGCAGTTATTTGGGGCTTTACCATTCCCCCAAGGGAGCGATTGCACAAACGTTTCAATAGCCCACATAGCATTTGGACGTAGATCGCTCGAATCATACTCGGGATCATAGCAGCTTACGCTGTATGGATAGGGAGTGACCCGATATTTTATTTTAATCATAACATTCGCAATAATTCTGCGTTGTACAGAAGGCCCAAAGAGAAGAAAATAACGTTTTAGCAGTTCTTATTGAATACAATTGCTCTGTCACTGACCTTTAAGGTATCTTTCGCCGGGTTTATTTGGGTCGAATGCTGGAACATGGTAATGCTCAAGACTCCGTATCCCACAATATTTCGTTTCCAGAGTTTCTCAAGGAACTTCAAACCGTTTGTGGAGCTCACGTCTTGTTTTGCTTCACTGGCAAACCTAGAAGCACAAAGGATCCAAGGGTGCAAGCACATAAACATTTTAGAAAATAAAGGCCTAACTTCACAGTGTCGAAATTGCTCCACTAAAGGTGCTGACTAAAGAAATGACCGACATCGCACTCTGATGGGTTAGGGTAAAAGCTTTCTCGTCATCACGGCTGACTTGGCCTTTTCGCTCGGCTATGGCGGCAAATGCTGGATTCTCCCTAGTCTGCATGCGCTTGCCATCGAATGATGACAACCGCCTTTTTTTTATAACAGTTGCAAACCAAATCTTTACAACAAAAAATGGGGGAAGCCCATGGTCCACAGGCGCCTTAACATCCGTCATGCGCTTTGCACGCTTGTTTTGTGTTATTGTTTTGTATCATTGTGTTGTTGCATTGCTTTACTTCAGTGCCATGTTTCTCTCCCCCCCCCCTTTTTTTTTGCAAAATGTAAGTCATGTAATCCCGCTTAATTGGTTGTTGTATGTATGTGATGTTAGGCTTGATGCCTTTTCATATTCTTTTTTTTTCCTGTTTATTTCCTGTACCACTCCTGCTTGGGCTTCATGCCTGCAGTATCTTGTAAATAAATAAATAAAAATTTTCCAGAATACTGAGCTCTATGCTTTATGCCTGGTTAGCATGGCGCATGTGCTTGGCGTCTTGGGCGAGAGCCGGTGAGTCATGCCCGAATTCGTTTGTTTATGAGAAGAAATGTTCGACCAACTACAGACCCACAGCTTCGTACTAACAGAGAAACCAGAAAATTTTAAATTGATACATTCATATATTGTATAATATATCAATTTACAAGTAAAGTTTGCTTTAAGCTTGGGTGAAGGTCTCAATCTGTTTGAACTTACTTGACCACCTAAACCTATTTTGTTTACCGCAATTATTGCCATAATGACATGTACGATTCGGGGGAAGACTGTGACGATTTGTTCAAATATATTTTCTTAAGATGGCAATCAGTTCAGAGATTATATTTGCTGGTAATATTGCGTTGTGGTTATTTTGGGTACCATACGACGTGGGTCTTCACTGTGCTAAGTAGGCGATTTCCAGCCTATTGGGAAAGAGGAGGGGCTCAAATAATGCTCAACCTTATATTCAAATTTCTGTTTGACTCTCCTCTCGCCTGTGGTGCCTGAAAACCCCCTTGGGGATTGGCTTACTTTAACGTAGAGAGATCCCAAACCATGTTGTTAAGGTCCTCCAAGCCTAAATTACCTATAAAAAATAGGGTATTATAGAAGGACAGTAACTGGTAGCTGCATTTAGATACTAGATTTGTAGATTTAGATTCGCAGCTTGGCACCGCTCGAGAGGCATGGCATTAAAATCACACACAAAACTTGTTCTTTACCATGCCTTTTCTGGACTTTTCCAGCAACTGCCTCTAAAAAGTAATACGCATGCGTCGGTCAAGATATATTCGACGGTTCAGAGGTGTTAAGATTGAACTCTCACCCACGGTAATAACTCCGTGGCTACAGCATAGTGCGGCTCAGCCGAAAGATAGTTCGGCTCAGCCTTCCGCCGTGATGTAGGCGCGGTTCAGAGCTGTGTATGTTAATAAACATTCCTACGCAACCTCAGCGATGGCTCTGAGGCACAGCACTCGTCTCGGATGGGGGAGGTACCGGGTTTAAATCCTGGTACCGCCGTGCACCTCCCCCGGTTTCTTTATTAGGTACTGGCGTCCCTGGTCCAGTGCGGGCCCTTGAAAGGGGAATACACGTTTGGAAAGCTGCCTATACCCTTGCGAGGGGCCGTGACCCTTGTCCATCTGGCGGGGCCCCCGCGATCATGCCGCGTTGGCTCATTTCCGAGGGTGAAGGAGTCTGGCGGCATGTCCTGCCACAAGCGGTTGCGAATTGAGCGTCGACCGTGGCTGTGGGAGGCACCATGGTCATTCGTGTGCCTCGGGGGCGCCGGGCACCTACCGGTAAAGTAAGTACAAGCGACTTTCCGGCCTGGCGCTCGGCCCTTGTGGGGGACTACAAAGCTTCAGAAGTTCACCCGGCCTGCACGGGAAATCGCCTCTATGGAAAGGGGCGGCTACAAAAACACAGGAACTTTTTTTTCGACAAGGTATAACTTTTGCAGGCAAAACCAGCCAATTTCTTGTTGATTTCCTACTATCCGCAATCTCGTCTGCCTTATTTGAGTTATGTTTGACTTCGTCACAAGTAGACATCACACAGATTATTCTATTAACGCGCTCTATTAATCCGCTTTTCCAGACAGATTTCAGCTCACGCATCATGAAACCATTCAATGCCACAAACAAAATTCTCAGCGCGTTTATGTTTTATGTCACTGCTTTTATTTCCACTATGACGGCTCCCTGGCAATTTTTTTGCGCAGAGAGGCCAAGCCGACTTTGCAGTTGAAACAGGTACAACAATCCAACCCACTTCACTGTACCTGTCGTTCAAAAGGTTTTCTTCCGTTTTGTCATTTTGAACTTTGGCGCAGAGTGTTGTAGATGCTTTTGAAACTCTGGTATGTACACCCGGAAGCAAAATAAGCTAGGGCACGCGAGCGCGTGGCAAAGTGCATCGCCGCGCCATCTGACGTTGCACTTCTGGTGTCGAGACACCGCTGTGCGCGTGCGCGTCCAACCCCCGTATAGTACCGTGTCTTTTCTTTGGCTTCAAGTGACAAAGCTGTTAGCATTGAGCGCTTGGCGCTAGGGGCCACTTTTTGTGCTCAACACAACTCGCTGGCACACGTTTCGGCGGCAGACTGCAAGGGTTAATCGGGCTTTGCACTACTTGCCTGGCTCAGAGAAAAGACCCATTGCCACAAGATCCTGACCTCTTAGTTTTAAAGGTGGTATTTTTTGTATTATGGTCTAAAAGAGAAATTTTGGTCAGTGTCTGTGTCAACCAATTTGACCCGTATGAAAATATATACTTTATTTTTGTTCTCTTTTCCCCAAACCCACGACCGCGCCGATTTCTTCTCGCGTTTTCCCAGTCAGTACCCGTTTTAGTGCGCGTGCAAAGTGACCAGTCATCACACTTTATTCAAATAAACTATTTTTTCACCTCTATTCCTTCCTGTTTTGGTGTGCTTGTTTTTACTTACCTACCTACTGCGTCCTTTTTAGGCAAAAGATGCAAAGTCGCGATCGAATATCTCTGGTACAAATTCGCCACCAAGATAGGAAAGATATGTTATCTGTCGTATTTGGGCAAAGCAAGCAACGCACACTTCACCCTCACCTTTCGCAGGCGAAGCGTGTACGAGACGGACATGTTCGCAAAAACAGTTACCCCTATCGCCAAACGCTGAATGTGTTCAGTTTTTCCGCTTGAAGTTCAGAAAAAGACAGGATAACGAGAGTGGTTGGACGCGCACGCGCACATCGACGTCTCGACACCAGAAGTGCAATGCCAGACGGCGCGGCGATGCGTTTTGCCACGCGCTCGCGTGCCCCGGCTTATTTTGCCGCCGAGTGTACGTTATTTTGTATTGCAACGGGGCAAAGTTGACAAGCGCATTTGCAGTGCTATGATGTGTAGCTTATAAAGCCGTGACCTGGCTGACCGTAAAAAAAAGCGAACCAGAAAATACGCCATCCTAATTAAATAATACTGTCACAAGAATACTACAGTGGTTGAAAAACGAAACAGCAATCAAAAAATGCATTTGCTAAACCTACTGGCCCCTGAAACAGTCCAGACCAAACAAAAACTCGCACCAACTAAGTTCTGCTAGTTCGTTCCGACTGAGCGTTGATGACAGCGCCTGCCCTAGTCGAGTCCACGACTAAAGCCTCAAGAGTGTTAACACATGGCTCTGGTTAACACATCAATACACTGCAGTAAAGCCCTCGACAACCCATTTGCTATTCTTAATTTACAAGCATTAAGAAAAGTTTTTTGGGCGAATACAGCGCAGAAAAATAGTCCGCCATTGGCGTCTGCAGCGTCCAAGCTGCCGCAAAACCACCTGGCTAGTGCGAAGGACAAGTACTTTTGCACGGTAAAGGAACATGATTCGGTTGTTTAAAAGCTGAGAAGTACTGTCTTTGTGACCGTATAACTGTTAAGAAATATATGCAAACTGTATATTCACCCTGTTTTCAACCCAAGCGAACGGTTCCCTATCATCAAGTCACCGTTTTGGTATTGCAACAAAACGAGTACAGAATAAGCAGGCACATGCAACAAGTATTAACAGATTAAAGGAATCTGAAATTGCTACTGCTTTCACAATACTATTGAGGTGCAGCTTGAAACCACCATCATTTCACACCCAACCTGACATTAGGCAATAGACGAAAACACGTTAGTAATGCTTGAGTTTACCTGTACACAAGTGGAGAGGCAGGCTGCATAGCTGTGGTATGTTTAGCACATTGGTTTTAAGCCTAAAAAATCTGCAGCTGAGGGCTTTACATGCATATATCTGCTTGCAGACAGGCGCCTTCAAAGCATTCGAAAATAGAACAGTTTACTGGTACTCAAACGTGCCGTTTGCTAGCCTTTTTTGGTACCCGTACTGATGCTCCTCATCGGTTACCAGCTGCTATACCACAGCTGTAGTGGCCCCAAATTTCCCGGTATCGGAACTAGATGAGCGGTCGGACTCATGTTTGATAATCCCAGTGCCCCGAAAAACCTACTAGTCGAAATATTTATTCAATACCTATATGGCGAAAAGAGAAAAAGTGAACTAGAATTGCGCTGGCAGCAAGAGCAAGCGTTTACAAGCCGCCCACCGCTTGAACAGCGCTTGTAATCGACGAAGAACCGCACCCTGCAGTCAACACTGGTAGCGTCAAACCAACTCGTCAACGTCGGGTGTGAGGCTTCTGGGGCCTCACTGTTACACGAAGGCATTCAATACACTTAATAGTCGCAACGTTCCAGGATAGGATCGTCACCGTAGCTGACAACAAAAAAGCGACCTTGATTGATTGATTGATTGATTGATTGATTGATTGATTGATTGATTGATTGATTGATTGATTGATTGATTGATTGATTGATTGATTGATTGATTGATTGATTGATTGATTGATTGATTGATTGATTGATTGATTGATTGATTGATTGATTGTAGGGTTTAACGCACCGACGCAACGCTGACGATGACACCCGCCGTAGGGGAAAGCTCCGGATTAATTTCGACCACCTGGGGACCTTATTTTTGAGGCGAAACCTCGTACACACGGGGGTTTTTGCTTTTTGCTGCCATCAGAAAAGCGGCCACCACGGCCGGGAATCGAAACCGCATCCTTGTGCTCAGCAGCACAAAGCCTTAGCCAATCACAGTCTCCAGCTATGGCTGTCAAGCTTCCGTAC
Organism: Haemaphysalis longicornis; assembly: GCA_013339765.2. Classification (NCBI taxonomy): domain Eukaryota; kingdom Metazoa; phylum Arthropoda; class Arachnida; order Ixodida; family Ixodidae; genus Haemaphysalis; species Haemaphysalis longicornis. The sequence continues at coordinate 93,860,662 of CM023458.1, forward strand.
CCATTATCAGCCACCCAACGTAAATGAGCGTTTAATTACGGTAAAAATCTGTCCATGAGGGTATCATGATAATAGCTTTTTTGTGACTGAAGTTGTGTTGTAAGAAAAGTCGAGTAAGTCTGTCATTGCCGCTAACAAAGACAGTTTACGGTAGTTTATGATGTAGTTCTCGAGTTTCATCTGACAAATTATAATTCTATTGTATTTATAATTCAGAGCAATGCTTTATTTGGTGTTAACCTTAAATGTTTAGTTGTAAAATAGTGGTCGAACATTTAAATTGAATTTGGGGTATCATCGTAATAATGTAATTTAAAATTATATCTAAGCGTTTTCCGACACTTCTTGTGGTATTTAAAAGTTATCTTTTATATAGTTAATATAGATTACATGCTTATCGCAGTCTCCTGGGTCGCGTGCAGAGTTTTCGCACGCGTCTTGGTGATGTTCGCACTGGTTTGAATAATTGAAATCAGCGTACCCACAATTTTTTACTCTGATAGGCACTGAATTAACCCTCTGCAGTTCCTTGCAGTAACCCTCCGGAACCCTCCAATATAACTGCGCGAAAGCCGTTCTGAAGATACACTTAAATTGGCAATATAAAACCTGGGCCTACTCACGCAAGGTTGATGCCGACTCCGTAGTTAGTATTTTGGCGCTGGTCCGCCCTCTTCAAAAATGTTTCAAAGACGCCAGTGGGATTGGGGTCCTGGAGTGTGAACTTTTTCTGGGGTCCATGGTACATAGAGTCAAAAAACGTGTAGTCGCAGACGCCATCCTCCGGGAGTTCCATGGGAACTGGCTCCTTGTCTGGCGCCACGGATGCAGTGCAGTACAAGGCCAATTTCTTCAGAGGTTTTACTGGACGTTTAGAGAGAATTGAGTTAGGCAGGAAATAATAATGATGTCATCACTGGCTGTTCCGGTTGCCAGCTTTGACAATGAATTCAACTGTTCAATTAGCAGCGGCCAATGTTTATCGTACTCACGAGTGTGCTGATCCGGCCCATACATAGCACGGGAGAAAGAAACAGAGGAAGGTGCTATGCGGTATTCGCGTGTGCCCTGTTCCTGGAGCGGCCGTTGGTTTGTAGTTTGTACTTGCGAATGCGCTTCGCGTGATTTCTTAATACAACCCCCCTCCTTCCGTTCTCACGTCAAATAATAACAGGCGTCCCATCTTTAAATACGCGGTAGGTGCATCGTTCAGTCCACCACTTCAAGGCGGTTACGACTCTAAAAACTTTTAAGTCTGTCGGAACTATCAGGGCGGTCCGACCACGTTTCCCATCTCATGCTTTGTCGCTACTGTTGGCATCAGGAGTCACTCATCTTTCTTCGGCTACCTAAATCTTACTTTTCTAGTTCAGCCGTCTCTGTATTTCTCGATTCAGCCCTCCAATTAGAAGTTCCCGCACACGCCTTGGTTAGCACCAACCAGAGCGTATGGAGAGGATAAAGTCGTTTCTTTAAACGCTGGCCTCACTACAGGTAACGCAGTTGATTAAGCTGGAGAAGTATGTAAGAATTTATAGTGATTACAGCGCAAAACAGACGAATAGCACACAAGTGGAAGACACACCCAAGCGCTGCTTTTATTCTCTGGTGTTTTCAACACTTCTTTTAATGTAGACCCGTACGCATGACTTCTGATAAAGCATAAGAAACCTGTCTGCAGTACTTCTGGTTTCATGTGACACACAAACAGAGGCTACCCAGAATGATCTCTCATCACCAAGTGCATCTCAGTGTAAGAAAGTGTAAACAACAGCAAAAATTAGCTCTGGTGCTGGCTGTTACGTCGACGGAGTGTTAATCGCCGCGTTTTGCGGAAGGAATCCCTCACAAAAATATTTATGGTGATAGCCTCCGTGTATATACCTAAAATTCATGGGATGTAATGTATTTGTCAAATACGTATTGTTTTGCAAAAAAATAGTATTCAAGCTTTGATTATTGCTTGACGTCGTTCGCCATGAAACATTCCATCCAAATAGGCACCTAAGTATCAAACTATAGGAACGAAAACAGCGCAAAGGACGGCAGACAGAAAGGGAACGATACAGTCGTTGTTATTGTCATTTCTACGATCATGCAGGAAAGAGCTGAAGTTTTATTACTTATGCAGTTTTTTAGTACTTAGTGCCTTACACCCGGGATGTATTCAAGAACTTGTATGTTGTGCAGCCATTATGTTTTCAAGCAAAGCTTTTTACCTCAACCCCCAAGGGTTCTTTCGCGACTGTTGGTGTCATCAGAAAAGTCCCTCGAACAAATAAAAGAATTTCCTGGAACTAATGGAGCAACAAAGCGAGATCCCCTTGTCTTACAGATTTAGCTACGAGCCCACGCGGAGACGCGGAAGACAGGTGGTGCACGCACCAGTACATATTAGGGTTTACCCCTTGAATTCTCGCTGAACGCCAAGTGACAGAGTCACGCAATCTCTGGCGCCGCTGTGCGCTGCGCCCACGGCACGTCTAGCAGCCCTGTGCGAGCCTTGCGCGTGTGCTAGGAGTTACAAAAATTTAAGGAAGGCCACAGCAACGCGTGGCATCTCACTTCTAGTATGCCAGTGTGCTGAACCCTGTGGCCTCCAGTGCTCTTGCAAAAATTCACAGCGCTTGGTCGTCCGCCCTCACGCCAAACGGCACACCAAGTAACACATTACAATACTCCTCGATGGGCAGGCCATCACTCCAAACCCCAGCAACAATATCTTGGACCTACATCCCCAGGCCAACACCAAGAGTGACGTATCCTTGCAGCGCCTCAAACACAGTATCAAATCATACACATCATAAGGCGGGTTGCCACTACGTTGCGAGGCCTCAAGGAATCCGATACCTTTTGATTAAGTTAAGCTTTTGTCCTCTCGAGAATCACTTTCGCCAACCCCTCTTTTCTTCTCGGCAAGGAGGACATTAAGATCATTTATATAATGATTAGAAAGGCGGTCGAGCAGGCCATTGGTCTTCTCATCAGTGCGTCAACAAAGATTCTGCTTACCCCGGGGCTCCACAACACGGTGGAAGAGCTGATAGAGGGGCATCGTTCTAACCAGAAGCTTCGGCTCAGGACAACTGCGGCAGGTCGCCGCATCCTTCACCATATTGGCTGGGCCGCACAGAATGTCACCCCGCTTGATGTACTCGCGGACTCTTGACGACAAGAACTAAAGATGCTCCCTTTGCTTATAAATATGAACCCCTCACACAACGAGGGCCGCAGAAAAGCACGGGCTCATGCGCTCAACTTCACCCTCGGTGGTGATCACGCAGTTATCGACGCAGACGCCTCCCAACATGGAGGGCAGCAGTACGCCATCATTATGGCTACCTCCAGAACCACAGCTTTATCGCCTTCAGAGACAGACCCTACCTTCGCCTTACCCTGACCTTTCCACAGAACAAAAAACTACCCTACGGCTCATACAATCGGCGCATTCCCACACCCGACGCGTCTTCACTTATTGCACCCGAATCGCTACGACGCTGAATGTAAATTTTGCTCAGAAGTAGGAACAATCCGCCACATAAGCGGGGTGTGTGACTTTAGCCCTGATCACCCTACTCTTTTTCCGTCAAATACCCAGCAAAAGCAATGGGAGATGCTGCTGTCCAGCCCCCCTCTGCCTACCCTGCTTCAGCTGGTGGACAGAGCACAGGCAGCGCGGACTGCATATGGGCTCCGGTGAAGAAGGAACCACTCCCCTGGGCCGCAGTCTGGGCCATTCAAAAATGTCATTAGAAGTATTTCTTCCTGCTTCTCCTCCTTCTCCAGCTCCTCCTATTCTTCTGTTTTTGCGGCCGATCTCGTCGCCTCCGTCCGCGGCGGCGGAGACAGAGAAGGGAGATCCTCCAACGCCGGGTTTGAGCTTCGTTTAATTTTACAAAAACAGTTTCCACTCATGTGCTACACCAATACAACTCAACCAACCACCATTCATGCATCGACCTGACCAAGAATATCTTTATGAAGTAATACAGGTTGTGGTTAAGTGCATTTCACTTCTCCCTGGTTTAACTATTTGTAGAGCGACGTGAGTGAATTTAAGGTGCGTCTCATGGGTAAACCTCGTGGGTGCCGTTTCCAACTTTGCGGCCCAACCACATTCACAGGGCGCATTGGCGCGTTTTTTTTCTTAGCGCAATTTGAGGCTCTCATAACAAAACAGCATATTTATTTATTTATTTATTTATTTGTTTATTTATTTATTTATTTATTTTGTAACGAAGAAGAGAGGTCCGGGTCAAGGGATTAAAGCTCAGGCCGAAATTCAAGCTGAAGCAGGGCAATCCCCACGGACAATCCCCACGCATCAAGGGCGCAGCATACGCAGCGTGATCGAGTTCAGTTCTGGCTGCCCCTGCTTCTTCGGCTCCTCGAGCTCCTTCGGTCTCCGTCGCTTGAGCCCCTCGGTTCCTTGGCTGTCTAAATAAACCCCACTACAATTTATTTATTTATTTATTTATTTATTTCCATTCAGCGCAAACGGGATTCCGACCAAACCTTTGCACAGAAGACAGCCTCTACCTCCTGCGACGTCTGGCAAACACGCGCCGCGGCCGGCACAGCGGTGTACCGAGCATCCTGCTCACCGTAGACCTTCGCAAAGCGTTTGACACAGTCTCTCACGAAGCCATCATTCAAACACTGGAAGAAGCTCGTCCCGGCACACGAATCGTCAGCATGGTAAAAGCGTTCTTGCATGACCGCACATTCGAAATATGTAGCGGGCGTAGCCAACCACGTCACTACACAAATAGGGCAGGAGTGCTCCAAGGGGCAATCCTCTCACCGACCCTATTCAACCTAGTGATGAGACGGCTTGCAAATTGCCTTCACGACCAGCCAACGGGCATTTGTTTTACTATGTACGCCGATGATGTCACCATCTGGACTAACCCAGGGCAACTGACGTAGATGCTTTATTCGCTTACCTTCCACAGACTGGCATGCACACACCGGCTGAGAAAACTCAGTACCCTCTCCTAGGAGGGTCACAGGAAGAAAGAGACAAAGTGAGTCTGAAGCTCGGGGATCAACTAATCATCAGATCACCTACTCGCCAGGTTCGCATCTTAGGCGTACCGTTTCACGAGAACGGGGGTGCCGACGCATCAATTAATTAAAGAGCTCTCGCTTACATGGATGAAGTTCCTGCACCTCATTAAGAGGATTTCCCATCGCAGTGGGGGTGCTGGTACGAAGGTCGCCCGCATGTTAGTAGTAGCACTTCTAACTTCCTGCGCCTGATACGGAGACTCGAGTTTTGACCTCACTCAGGCTCAAACCAAACAACTAGAAGTGTTGCACCGAGCATCCATGCGTGTTATTACGAGCCTTCCTCGGTACGCGTGAGTAGAAGAGCTCCATCGTTTCTCTCGTTTTCCTGCAATAGCTGCGACTATCGAAGAGTGGAGGCGTAATCACTCAATGCGCCGCGCATTGACTCTTTCTGGTCAACCTTTACTATTTCTGGACTCCCCCGTGCACCATACCGACTTGCCAAACATTCCCCCAAAGATTCCACCATGGGAGGATGAAAATGTCTACCGGCTCAATCCTAATACCCGAAAAATTATCAAAGCGTCCCACGCTTTCCAGCGATCCCCTCAGGCTGCCCGTGCCGATGCCGATCCTGGGGCCATTTTCACAGACGCCTCCTGGGATTCTACCACCCACCGCGCAGGCATTGCTTTCTACCACAGTCAATGTGACGTGCGCCGTGGCCTGGTGCTCCAGTACAATGATCACGAGTGCCCCACGTCTTGTGAACTGGAGTTGCACGCTATTCATATGGCCCTGGAATTTTATCGCTACAAGAGTCTCAAGGCGCCTTTCCCCCAGGGAAGCGCCTCACCATTTACACAGATTCCCTTCAGGCCATCAAAACATACAGCAGATTCCACGGCATGGCTGCCTAACTCATCAAATTAAGAGCAGTTGCGTGCACTTTCCGCACAAACCAACGTGGACCTACATGTGACCTGGGTTCCTGTACACGCGGGCGGCTTCGGAAATGAGGCTGCTCACGCTTTGGCGAGCGCGCTTCTCAACTCCCGCTCGCCGTCGCTGGCACCCCGCCCGTCCACTCCAGAACCCTGACGACCAGCGTGACTTCCTGAAGCAACGCTGACGGCAAGTGACCCTCGCATCGTTACCTCTTGACCCCCATCTATTGCCAAGTGGAGTGCCGCGTGCTGCCGAGGTTTTTATCCATAAGGCTCGAGCTTGAGCGGCACTCACCGATGATGTCATTGCTAAATGGCGAGCCTACATCCCTCGTCGTGGACGCCAGCAACCTGCAGACGCTCAGCCCTCTCATCCCGACGTCACCTGTCGAACATGTGACCTGGGGGTCCGCCCCACTATGCAGCATCATATATGGGAGTGTCCCGGACTTGAGGCTATTCGCGCGCGCCATCGCCACCAAGTTCCTACGTACGAGTACTGGAGATCGCCACCACAGCACACGCACGCAGCCCGAGTCCTGCGTTCCCTCTGGACTTCGCACGCGAGGCTGACATTCTCAGCCGGACTTAATTTTACCCTCTCCTTTTCCGCCCTACCATTCTTATAGGCCTCTGAGCCACCCCTTTCCCTAATAAAGTTACATCTATCTATTTCTATCTATCTATCCTATCTATCTATCTATATCTATCTATATCTATCTATCTATCTATCTATCTATCTATCTATCTATCTATCTATCTATCTATCTATCATCCACATCTATCATCCATCTATCTATCTATCTATCTATCTATCTATCTATCTATCTATCTATCATCTATCTATCTATCTATCTATCTATCTATCTATCATTACTATCCATATCTCATCATCATATCTATTATCTATCTATCTATCTATCTATCTATCTATCTAATATCTATTCTATTTATTATTACCCTAAAGCCAGCATTACATATCATCTAAATTATCATATAATCACTTCTTCGATCATCCATTTCTATCATCAACCACATGACATAGGAACTATCATACAAAAAAACAGTTTTAGCACATACAATCAACACGGAAATTTACAGATATTGAAGCCTCGTCAGTTAGAAACTCATTAAACATAAATATTCATTTTCAAGGAAGATTAACAGTGCAGATTGAAACGATGCAGTCTGCGTCAAGATGGCTATGTGGGATGCCAATAAATTCCATTCGGCGATGCTGAGTAGAAGCGGGGAATTTTGATAAGCGTACGTTCTGCGAATATAGGGTTTACTTTATGCGCATGATCAAGGCGAGATAAAACGTGCGGGACTAGACGAATGTGAGTTCGTGAAAACGGGTCGGTGCTATAATACAGAGACTGCAAGTATGAGAGCCTGGAAATTTTCTGCGCGTAGCAAGGGGTGGAAGGGCAAGAGATTTTTTCAAGGAAGATACACTTTGATGCCGACGGTGTGATGATAAAATGAACCTTGCAGCTTCAATTTGAACGGACTATAGTAAATTTGTAGGATAAAGATAGTAGGGGTGCCATACTGTGGACGCCTACACTAATGAAGGTCTAAATAGCGAAAGATAAGCGTGAAGCCTGGTGTCAGATTTAGCCTGCCGTAATCGATTCTCTAAGAGGCCAAGTTTTTCAGCGCTTTGGTAGTGAATAATTCGACTTGAGAGTTCCAAGTCAGGTTTGCATTAAGAATAACTGCTAGATATTTGAATGAGTAAACTGGTTCAACTTGTCTATGATTAATTATGTAGCTATTAAAGGGACACTGAAGTGAATTTGTCAAGCTCCCGTTTTTGCTTGCACTGCGTAGACTGGCTCAAATTAGCACACTTTTCATCGTTTATCCGGTTGACAAATCGGTAAATATTTTACAAAGCGCGAAAGAAGAAAAACTACCATGCGCGGTTTGCGGCGGCCGCACCAACTAAGGCTGTGACGTTGGGAGGAGGGGGCACCGTGATTGGACGATGTCCAAGGTTAGCAATCAAACAAGTTTCGGTTTCGGTTTCGGTTCTGTAAAACACAACCAATGGCGTTGTTGGATGGGCATCTCTTTATCACCCCCTTTCTCCACTCTAATCTTTATATCCCCCTCCTCCTCCTCCCCACCGCACTGGGTTGTATGCAGGTGAGCCCCCAGTTGGGCTCAATAATATCCCCAGTGCACTTTATTTTCCTTTTCACCCGAACCACCTAAGGAGAAGAAAAGGCATTCTCAATATCTCAGTAATCATCGTACCGCGCTTCTGCCATGTTGTCGGCTTTAAAATGCATAAGATTAGCCTCCCAGGACGGCTTGGAATCGTAGCATTCACTAGCCGAGGCCTACGCAGAGCATGAACGCCCTACGCGTCCCCGCAGACGCTCAAATGCCATGCGCTTTTCCCCTATATTTGAAGCTTGCCTCACTCATGCCTGTATCGTAAAAAGCGTGTTCGCACCAGGCCAAGGGCCTGTTGATTCTGGCCTGTGCCCACTGCCCGCAAGCAGTCGGTGCTTATGGCAACAGCACGCCAACGAGAACTCGCTAGCGCGCCAGTGCCAGCCTGCGCGCGTTCTGTGAACTAGTTCGTGGAGCAATGAACGTTGCGGCCCAAAAAAAGGTGAACTCAGTATAGAAAACATCGGCCGAAAACGAAAAAGTTAACTTATAAAAAAAAAAAAGCACGTACCCACGGGGATTCGAACTTATGACTTGCAAAACACTTGCTCTGGCATACCTAGCGCTCCAAACCACTTGGCCACGGGCGAGGATGCCGACCTTTCGAAATATAAGGTATATAATGTATAACCAGTTTACACTTTTATTTAGTTTTAGCATTCCAAGCAGCTTAGGTGACTATTTGTCGTATAGCGCCCGTGCAGTAAGCGTCCCCCAAACTTCCACAATATCTCACGTCTAGCAATTGCATTTCTTGGACGGAAATGCGTTCGCAGATGTGCGGCCGTGCTGCTGACCGCTGTGCTTGTTCACCCAGCGCAAAAAAGTGCTTCCTGCTCCCTAGTTTTGCGCTGTACAGTAAAAGTTTCAGTTGATTTTATTTTCTTAGTGCCAATATTGACTTCGTTGACTCTTTTCCCGCCTTCAAGTGGCCTTAGATTTTCCTACTAGCGTAAAGTCAGCGAAGCGCGCATGGGCCTTTGTGCAGCGCTTGTGTGAGGCGACCTTGACTCGACTTGGAGCTAGATACAGTGTACAAACTAACAAAGTAAAGAAAGGCACATTCTTTCATTCAGAAACGTGTGGTGGCTTAGTCTCAATTGAGCGAGACCATTGCGACGACCCGTCGGCGGCCGGGGAGCCGTGCAGTAACGCAGCCAATTGCGAGCTCGGCTCCTCCCGACGTCACACGAAAACGCCACAGAAAATGGGCGAGCGTAAAGAGAGGGGGACAGCATTTTCGAATTTTTCTACTAAACAAAATCGCGTAAACGCGCCCAGAGTGGTCGAAACGTGGCCTGGGGACTCCGGACTACAATTTGCGCTAGTAATCCCGCAATGTTTACATATCACTTCAGTGTCCCTTTAAAGATTGATCACTACTTATAGAAAATTTTACATATTTTGTCTTTTCCGTATTAATTTCCATTTGCCATGCACGACACCACATTCTCAACTTTGTTGGATCGGATTGTAAAGTAACTACATCAGCCGGATTAACTATTGTTCTGTAAACCACACAGTCGTCAACGAAAAGGCGTATGTGGGAGTCAATGTTAACTATATCGTTTATACATATTAGGAACAATAAAGGGCCCAAAAGAGAGCCTTGATGTACCCCAGATTTAACGCGCATGCTTTTAGATAAAAAAAATTATTTACTTTCACTGACTGAGTACGGGTATTTAGGAATGCCTCAATCCAACTAGTAGTGTTTAGGACCTATTGGACATTGCGAATTTAAAGCAGTAATAGCTTATGGGCACGTGGTAAAGAGCTTTACATGTGTCTATGAAATGGCATTGACGTAAGAAGAAAAATGCAAAGAAATGTGGAGGTCAGTTATTAGTTGAAATAATTGTGTCTGGCCCGATTTCTTTCGCCTGAAACCGGGCTGCGTTTCCAGGAGAACATTATTTAGGTTCTATTGAGTCATTATTTGAGAATTCAGTATGTATTCTAGTATCTTAGAACAAATTCATGTAATAGAAATTGGCCTGTTTTTGCAGGAACTAGAGCTATCACGTGATTTGAAAATTGAAGTTACTTCTGCTATTCTCTCGTCGTCTGGGATACATCCTGAGTCAAATGATTGCTGAAAAATTAGAGATAGAAGAAAAGATGATTTATCGATCGTGAGTTTGAGCAGTTTGGTCGTGATACCATCGGGTGCACAACTGGTGCTAGGGGAAGGCTGATTGATTGCTCAGGCTACACTATGAGCGGAGACAGCTATTTCAGAAAATGGGTGACTTCTTTAGATTTCCGCAAGTTTTAATATCTCATGTATGGCTAGTTCTTCGATAAATACTTCACTAAAGTGGTTATCTAGACACTCAGCGCACTCACTGAGTAAAAGTAAGCTGCCGTCAGCACTTTTTAATGCAGGGACTGAGTTTAGTTGCTTAGGGTTTACCCTCTGCCAGTACTTCTTTGGATCGATTTTCAGTGGAGTAGGTAAAGCTGAGTTAAAATATTTATCTTTGATATCAACAACCGCTGTCTATGCCAGTTCAGCGAGATGTTTGTACTGTAGCCAGTCAGCAACTGCATTCTTTCAGGAAGCATTCCTGTCTGCATTTTTTCTTATTTAGGCAGAGCTTAACATTCCGCGTACACCAAGAATCATTGCTTTGTGTTTTAACGGTCAGTGTGGGAATGCGCCATTTTCTATTTCTTTTAGCTTGTCGCGGAACAAGCACCAGTTTTGGTTAGTAGATCTATTCTCGAAGTTTCTCTGAAAGTGAAGGGTGCAATCCGCGAGCATGCTGTTCATTTTATCGACATGTGCGCACACGTAGTTCCGGAAAGGTTTTTCTTTTATAGTTTTAATTGGACTGGGCAGCGATAGCAAGCAATGAAAGAGTGTATGGTCAGTAATATTGCTACGGACGTAACAAATGGATGAAGGCTTTATTTACAAGTTGTGCGGAACCACAGGCAAGACGTGGTACACTAGAGGCCGGTGAGCAGCGAGCCGGGGAAAACTCTTCTTCGCCCTCCTCTTCTACGTGCCAGCATACCCCCTCGATCCGGTTCCACTGGGACATACCCTACACAGGCGATTGACTGCGGACTAACGTAACAGACAACCTAGTGATTGTTCTGTACCTAACACTAACAATTTCCCCCTGTGGAGACGAAGCGCACCGAGCGAGGTAAGGAGTGCGGCTATGACAACGCTTCAGCCTAGTTACATACACGATCTGGGTCTTGCGGGAGCGACGGTCCCTAGCAGTAACTTTTGCGATAACATAGGTAACAGCACTCAGCTGAGACAGCACTACAAAGGGGCCAGAGTACGTAGGCAAAAACTTTTGGTAGCGGCCTCGTTGGCGAGCTGGAGTAGAAACCAAAAGAGGTCGCCCGGGTAGTAGGAGACTGGTGGGTGGCGCTGATTGTAGCGTGCTTTGGTTCGCCCCTAGGAGCCGAGGGTGCGCAGTCGAGCCAGTCGCCGGGCTTCTTCCGCGAGGCACAAAGTCTCAGCCAGCGACATATCTTTAGGCGAGGAGAATGGAAGGATGGTGTCGAGGAAGCTTTGAGGAAGGCGGACGTACAGAAGGAAGAACGGAGAATAGCCTGTGACCTCCTGTTTGGCGGTATTGTACGCGTAGGTTATATAGGGGAGAACAGTGTCCCAATTGTTTGTTCTGAATCAATGTACATAGACAGCAAGTTAGTTAGCGTGCGATTTGTGCGTTCATTGAATCTGTTCGTCTGCGGGTGGTATGGTGTGGAATGTCGATATTTGGAGCCACAAAGCCGAAGAAGCGCTTCCACGACGTCAGCCGTAAACTGGCGGCCACGGTCACTGATTACAACGTCAGGACCTCCATGGCGCAGAATAACACGATTCAAGAGGAAATATGCGACATCCGCGGCCATTGCAGTGCGAAGAGGAGCGGTCTCAACGTAGTGTGTCAAAAAATCCACACAGACGATGATCCAACGGTGACCTGCCTTCGACTTCGGTAGGGGCCCCATAAGATCAATACCCACTTTGTCAAAGGGCGACATTGGAGGATTCACTGGTTGCAAAGGGCCGGGAGGCGGAGACGTAGGGCGCTTGTAACGCTGACATTGAGGGCAGCTGGCGACATGTTTCTGCGCTGCTGTCTGCATACGAAGCCAGTAAAAGCGTTGCCGAAGCCGATGTAGGGTGCGGGAAAGGCCAAAGTGACCTGATGTTACGTCGTCGTGCATTGCGCGGAGAACCAGATGTCGGAGCGTAGTGGGGACGACAAGACGTAAATGCGCGCCATCAGCAGAGTAATTCTTCTTGAAGAGAACGCCGTCGCGGACAACAAAGGGTGTCGACATTGTGTCCTCCGCGGTTGCAAAAGCCTACGCAGCATTGGATCTTTCCGTTGTTGGGCCCGAAAACGAGGGGCGTCTGGGAATTCCGGTGACACGGGAGCCGGACAGTCCGCGAAAGTGTCATCGTCGCTCGATGTGCCCGGTAGAGGTAAGCGGGACAAATAGTCCGCATCGGGATGACGGCGCCCACTCTTGTAAGAGACTGTGAAGTTGTATTCTTGTAAGCGTAAGGCCCATCGAGCTGGTGACCGGAAGGGTCGCGCAGTCCAACAAGCCAGCATAATGAGTGGTGGTCCGTGACCAAAGTGAAGTGCCGTCCATACAGATAGCAGCGAAACGTTTGTACAGCGAACACAACGGCGAGGCATTCCAGTTCCGTGATGGTGTAGTTACGCTCGGCTCTGGACAGGGCGCGGCTGGCATGAGCGACGACGTGTTGCACCCCTTCGTGTAACTGGACGAGAACAGCTCCAACGCCCACGCCACTCGCATCAGAGTGGAGCTCGGTGGGTGCCGTGGGATCAAAGTGGCGCAAAATTGGGCCAGAAGTTAACAAAAATTTAAGCTGCTGAAAAGAGGACTCACAGTCGGACGTCCAAGAAAAAGGGCTGTCTTTACAGAGTAAGGACGTCAGGGGATGGGCAATGTGCACGAAGCCTTCAATGAATCGTCGGAAATAGGAGCACAGACCCAGGAAGCTCCTCAGCTCTTCCAGGGATCGTGGGGCTTGGAAATCACGCACGGCGTAGATATTCTGGGAATCCGGCCTGATGCCTTCCTTATCTACGAGGAATCCTAGTACGAGGGTTTGGCGCTCCCGGAAATGACATTTTTTTGTGTTCAGCACCAATCCCGCTTCCTCGAGGCGATCCAGGACAATGGCAAGCCTGCTATAGTGCTCTTCAAATGACCTCCTGAAAATAGTGACATCGTCTAGACAGCACATGCAGATGTCCCATTTTAAGCCACGGAGAATGGTGTTCATAAAGCGCTCAAATGTACCGGGCGCATTACATAATCCCAAAGGCATCACATTGAACTCAAAGAGCGCATCAGGCGTCACGAAGGCCGTCTTCTCTTTGTCGAATGGGTGCACTGGGATTTGCCAGTAGCCCGACCGGAGATCGACCGAAGAAAAGTACCACGCTGGATGTAAGCAGTCGACGGCGTCATCAATGCGCGGAAGCGGATACAGATCTTTTTTGTAACAGCATTGAGTCTCCGATAATCCACACAAAAGCGCCAAGAGTTATCCTTCTTTACAAGAATCACAGGAGCAGCCCACGGACTTGAAAACTCCCGGATGACCCCTTTTTCAGCATCTCCTGCGTCTGCTCAGTTATTACCTTGCGCTCAGAAGGGGACACACGGTATGGCTTTTGACGAATAGGTGCCGTAGTCTCAGTGATAATCCGATGTTGCATGCGTGGCACTGGCAGTGAAGTTTCGTGGTCATCCCGAGCAAAATCAAATACCGCAGCATGTCGGGTAAGCACCTCAAGTAACACTTGCTGCTTATGAGAAGGAAGCGAGGTATTTATCATGCGCTTGAGCTGGGTGGTGTAGTCTGCGTTGTTGGTAGTAGCGTCTGGTGTCCTATTCCCCCGCATGAATGGTTACGGCAACGTCTTCGTCGGAACGACCGAGTTTAAGTCCACGGGGCAAAAGTACGGGTTCACTGGAAGCGTTCACCGTCCAAACGCGGCTGCACCCATCGACCACATCAACCAAAGCACGGGGTATCAGCACATTTTTACTAACGGCGTTTGTTGCATCCGCCTCCAGCAGAAGTTCGTAGCTGCCTCGACGAAATGTTTCGGACTTTACAGAGACAAACATAGCCGTCCTGGGAGGTAGCAGGACGTCATCGGTGACAGAAAACAGGCCTTTAGTGTCATTGCACTCTTCTTCAAAATACGTAGGTGGAGTTTCGTTTCGAGACGAAATTTCGCCAGTTCCGCAGTCCAACATCGCACCGGAATCACGTAAAAAGTCGATCCCTAATATAACGTCATGCGTGGCCTGGGCTAAAACAATGAGCTCCATTCGAAAACTGTCTTCGCCATGCAAAACCGTCGCTGAACAGATTCCAACTGGAAACAAACGCTCGCCTCCGACTCCACGATACTGAATCTTTCGGTCACAGAAAAACATACCTTTTGGTCCAAGACTGGTTTTGAAAGCGAAACTCATTACTGAAACTGCAGCTCCAGTGTCTATCAAAGCTTCCGTGTTCACACCATCTACAGAAACAGTCACTTTGTTCTTTGAAATAACGACGGGCAGGGTAATTGGCGAAAATGACCGGCCCGCGACCTCACCCCCGTCGGCCGCAGCATCTAGTTTCCTTCGGGTGGTGGGCTTATTCGGAGGCGTGGCGTTGGAGATCGCGGCCGTCGAGTGGTCGGGGGAGGCGTGAAGCTCCTATCGGAACCCGGGGAATCCTTGCGCATTGTAGTTGGCTGGAACGACCGCTGGAAGGGTGCGTTGGTCTGGTTATCTGTGTATGGCCGTCGAGGTGGCGGTTCGTATTGCTGGGGAGGCCGACGGAAAAAAACGGGAAATGTGACCGCGGATACCACAGTTGTAGCAGGTGCGCTGTTTACGAAATGCGACCGGTTGTCCTCAGGAACGGCGTGGTCGGGAGTAGCCGACAGGTGCGTAACGGGTTGGCTCCTCGAAGTAATTTTCATACTCCCGAGTTGGAGGACTGAAAGCTGTACGCCTGGTATGGTCTTTATTGTAACCGGTACCCTCATTCTTATTCTCTGCTCGAACCCAAGGCGCCTGAGAGTGACTCTGGACGGCTTGCACTGTGCATTGCCGAAATACTGGATCAGGAAGAGCGCACTAATGAAAGCTTTGGTCACGGCACAAACCTTGCTGTGCGAGTTCTTCTCTAATGATGCGACGCACCACCGAAGCTATGTCCTCGGAAGGGGTCGAGCAGACATCCACGATAGCAACAGTAGTCACGTTGGCCAGGCGTCCAACCTTGGGGGTGA
Source organism: Haemaphysalis longicornis (assembly GCA_013339765.2). Classification (NCBI taxonomy): domain Eukaryota; kingdom Metazoa; phylum Arthropoda; class Arachnida; order Ixodida; family Ixodidae; genus Haemaphysalis; species Haemaphysalis longicornis. The sequence continues at coordinate 93,876,131 of CM023458.1, forward strand.
TACGTCGCATTTTCAGGGTTTCGAACGCGCGGCAATGGCGAATTACATCCAGAGCAGACGCCAGGTTTTCCTTAGTTATGAGGTAGTTATAGACGTCCTTAGCAATACCTTTAAGCAGGTGGCCCACTTTGTCCTCGTCTGGCATCGAAGGATTAACAAGGCTGCACAGTTTGAGGACTTCTTCAATGCATGTGGTGCAAGTTTCACCCGGGACTTCAGCTCTCTGCGCAAGAGTCTGCTCTGCCTTCTTCTTGCGGGCCGCCGTGTCGTCAAAGCTCGCCCGAAATTCGTTGACGAAACTGTCCAACGTATCGAATCTGTGCTCATGATTGTCAAACCACACTAATGAGGTAAGGTCCAAGGAAAAGACCACGTTCGCGAGCGTCCCACCTGTTGTTCTTGCTGACTCGCTTGTAGTGCTTGAGCCAGTCCTCTGCGTCTTCCTCGATAGTTCCTTTAAACATGCGTGGTTGTCTCTGATGAGGCCAGACACTGACCTTTCCAGAAGAGGTGGCATCCGTCGGCCCCATTGGCATTGTCGCTTCTGGAGTGGTTTCGAAAATGGAGTGTCGAAAATGGAGTGGTTCGACATTTCGAACCACTCGAGTGTCGAAAATGGAGTGTCGAGTGTCGAAAATTGGCAGTGGTTCCGCCTCGTCTAGGACGACGAATACCCAGCACTTCCACCAGATGCTACGGACGTAACAAATGGATGAAGGCTTTATTTACAAGTCGTGCAGAACCACAGGCAAGACGTGGTACAATAGAGGCCGGTGAGCAGCGAGCCGGGGAAAACTCTTCGCCCTCCTCTTCTACGTGCCAGCATACCCCCTAGATCCGGTTCCACTGGACATACCCTACACAGGTGATTGACTGCCGACTAACCTAACAGACAACCTAGTGATCGTTCTGTACCTAACACTGTAACAATATCTTCCAAAACACGAACGCAGGCGTTGACGGGGTGGTTTGTTAAAATTAAATCTAAATATGGTTTCCACGGGTGGGTTCTTGCACAAGCTGAGTGAGGTCGTGAATTTGAGTGAAATGAAGAAAACGGAGATATTCTGCACGGTTGTAAGCGTTGTCAAGATGCAAGTTCGACCACTTAATATCTGGGTGGTTAAAATCACCAGCTAAAATATTAATACGATTCCAGATCTTGGCAGACACTACCTCTAGTGATTCATTTAAGAGGTCAACAAAGTCATTCTGACAATCCGGGGGGCAGTATGATGATAATGGTTGGATGTTTATGGCGCAAGGCCAACTGGGGCAAAGAGCGCCAAAACAATAGTCATATATGAGAGGTGAAACCTTAAACACTAAGTAAAGTCAGCAAAAACACAAGTAAAATCACAAAACGACAATGAGCATGGCTGGTGTTTAGGGCCAGATTTCATTATGCGTGATAGGAAATGAGGTTTAAAAACTCTGACAAATGCTCAAACACACGTTTCACGGAAACAATGGCATCGTCACCTAGAAAAAACGATGGATGTAGGGGAATATGTTGTCTGTAGTATTCTCTGAAGTGTTTGTGTCGTGTTGTGTGAAGTGCCTTGCATGTGATTAGTATGTGCACTACGGATAGGGCCTCTCCGCACCTGCTGCACTGGGGTCCAGAATATCCCGTCAGCAGATACGAGTGCGTTGCATGGGTGTGCCCTATCCGCAGCCTACCCAAGTGGACTTCCGTATGTCTGTTGTGTGAGTCAGTTGTGTATCGTCTCAAGTGTGGCTTTATTACGTGTAGTTTGTTATCTATGTGTTCATTCCACTGTGCTTGCCATTTCCTACGAAGGTATTGTCGAATTTGTGGCTTAAAGGGAGCACTGGACACAAAAATTTTGCATCTTGTTTTTTTTGTTGCGATAAGTAGCTAGTGACCTACTTATAACCTGTAGAAACCTCATTTGCTTCAGCGTGCGACGGTTGTTTAATTAGAGGCATTTTCAATGCGGCCAGTCGCAGTTTCGGTTTCAGCGGGCGCCGCGAAACGATGGATTTTGTGGATTTTGTGTGAACAAAGCTGACCACGTGACCGTCGGAGGGATATCACAGAGCAGAGCCGCCGTAGCACTGTCGAATCCGCATCGACGGCAGTTTCTGCGAATGCCCCCACGTACTGATCTCGTGAGGCGCTTAATTAAAAAGCGACCGTGGATGTGACGCAGGAGCTGCGAGTGCAAATGCTACCGCGGCTAAAGAACGACGCGCGACGCTCGAGACGGTGGGTGGCAAGACGCGCGCTGGGAGCAGCCGGCCGGTCTGCCTACAGGTCCGCCTTTAGATGTGTTCGGCTTAGCACTGCGGCGGATATTCGAGTGCCGCTCTCGTAAGCGGCGCAGATGCCAATTTTTAATGCAACCCGCCATCGCATCATTAACTCCTTTCTCATGTAAGCCACCATGGTCGGGACTTGGCGACAATTTCGGGCAACGGTAACAAGCTATCACTCGAGCTACCTGCGCCGGCCTGGGCCGCCGTCTGCACAGCGACCGTGCGGCTAGCTCAGTGGGCTTTTCGTGCCTCCGGCGCGTTTTCGCATCCAATGGTAATTAACAGTAATAGAAACAGAGTGCCTGGAATCGCTGTAGAACTTTGGTCGCGGCCAGCTGCCCGATGAGCTGCCGAAATCACGGTGCCTCCGCCGCCAACGATCGGGTGGTTCGTTCTCGAGAGCAGAAGCTCCGCCCTCCCGGCCCTCCGATTGGAGTGGCGAGCCGGGCGAGCCGGCGAAAAACGCCGGCAGTGCGGAAGCGGCAAACACAAACTCGTGACGTGTTTGGATGTTGTTTATTTACAGGATATCCTCGGGATGTCGATTGCGCGTGGTCCTCTGCTGGCTGCTCGGTTGCGTTTCACACACTTTAAAATTGATTTTAAATATGCTCTAGGCTGTATTCGCCGCTGATATTTCGCAGATGATGTATATGTGTTCCCACCAATCTACCTCCGAAGTTATCTTGCCTTCAAAATTTTGTGTCAGTGCCCCTTTAAGGTCACTCTGTGGTAGTATTGTTATATCTACTGTGTTCCTGAGTGCAGCAACTGCGGCCTTCTGATCCGCAACCTCATTGCCAGCAATCCCAGCATGGCCTGGAACCCAGCACAACACCAGAATAAGTTTTTGGGCATATATAGACATGATAGTGTTGAAAACCATATGGACAATTCTGTTTTTGCATGACTTGTATGATGTCAATGCGCGCACAACTGCTCAAGGAATCAGTATATATGATGGACTTCGAGATTTTCTGTTCAAGAATGTGTTGTGCAATGAGTAAGATGCCATATGGTTCAGCTGAGTAAATTGTGGTGTATGTGCTCATGGTTCTGCATGCATGAAAGTTTGGTCAATGAGCAGCGCAAGACACTATGGTTGCAGTTTTTGATGCGTCACTATAAAACTCTGCACATTGATACTTGTACTGCAGGGAGAAGAAGTGCTGCAAAATTGCAGTTTGTGGTACCCTGGTTTCATCAATATTCATGAAAGACAAGTCACAACACACAGTTTGAAGCTGCCAGGGTGGTAAAACGTCAGTAAAAGAAGATATGTAAATGTCTGAAAAGGAGATGTTGAAATCCGAAGCTTCCTGTCTCACTCTAAGTGAGAATGGCAAAGGAACGGACAGGGCGATTACAAACACTGGTGATGTGGAATGCATCATTAAAAACAGGTTTAAAAGGATGGTTATTCATCGATGAAATTTTGAAAGCGTAGAGCAAGTCCATGTACGTTCGTTGGTCCTCAAGGCACCATTTGTTACATTCAACGTATAGACTCTTTGCCGGGCTAGTACGGAACGCACCCGACGCAAGGCGGAGGCCCAAGCGGAGTACTGGGACCAGCATTTTTGGTGCGGTTTTTGATGCCGACCCATACACGACGCTGCCGTAGTCTAACCGGGACCCGACTAAGGCGGTAAAGACCCTGAGAAGTAGTTCTTTGTCTGCACCATAGGATTGGTGGGAGAGGGACCTTGAGAATGTTTAGTGTTTTGAGGCATTTATGTTTAAGTGCTTTGACGTGAGGTATGAACGTGAGCTTGTTATAAAATATGACACTTAAAAACTTGTGCTCCCTTTTAACCGGAATAGATGCACTGCCAAGAGCAATCTCAGGGTCCGCATTAAGCCCGCGCTTGCGGGAGAACCGAACACAAGTACTTTTGCCCAGGTTCAGTTTAAAACCGTTAAGGTCCGCCCATCCAGCAAGCTTCTTAACACCGAGCTGTACTTGACGTTCGCAAATTTGACAGGTTACAGGATTAAAGATATTTGAACATCGTCCTACATAGAATGGAACAGGAAAATGGGTTGGTGGCAATGCCTTTCGGAGGGAGTTCATCTTAAATATAAACAATGTGCAGCTTAGAACTCCACCTTGCGGCACACCATTTTCCTGCACATGTATCCCGGACAGGGATGACCCAACTTTAACATGAAATGTCCTCGTGGACATGTAGCTAGAAATGGTATTTAAACATGTTACCTGACACACCAAAGGACTTCAGGTCGCTAAGGATGCCTTATCGCCAGGCTGTGTCCGTAAGCCTTTTCAAAATCAAAGAATACCGTAAGGCAGAACTGCTTATGAGCAAATGCAAGTCCTTTATGAGGATTCCAACGCAACAAGTTGTTGATCGTTGGTAGATCGCCCCACCCTAAAGCCTGCCTGGCAGCTCTAGAGAAGACCGTTGTACTCAAGGAAGTACACGAGCCTGCGATTTATCATCTTCTCGAGCAGCTTGCACAGGCAGCTTGTCAGAGCGATGGGACGATAACTGGCGGGAGAGGAAGGGTCCTTCCCTTCCTTCAGGAACGCCACTACTATGGCCTCCCTCCAAGAGTGTGGAATCTGCCCCGAAAGCCATATTTTATTGTATAGGTGTAGGAGTGTTTCAAGAGTGTCGGGATGTAGGTGTTGTATCATGGTGTATGTCATCTTATCTGCCCCTGGAGCTGAAGGTTTACATGTGCTCAGGGCAACCCTCAACTCATAGAGAGTAAATTCAGAATTGTAAACAGATTTTGACCTGTTATTGTCATGTAGGACTTCTTTTCACAAGTATTTTATGTTTAGGAAAGTGTTTGTGTAGTGTGCAGAGCTAGAAACGTGTTGGAAGTGTTGTGCAAGTGTGTTAGCCTGGTCTTCTAGTGTGTCCCCTGTTGTACTTACCAGGGGCCAGGCTGTGTGTCTGTTGTCCTTTAAGGTTACGTATTCGTGTCCAGACTTTGTGTGTATCAGTGTATGAGTTGATGGCAGTGAGGAAGGTGCGCCAACTCTCCCTTTTCACCTCACGACGCACTCGCTTCCCAAAAGCCTTTGCCCGTTTAAAAGAAAATGAGGTTATCTGAACGTGGGGTACCGGCGAAGGACACCCCACGCCTTGTTCTGGGCCTCTCGCGCCCGCCTGCAGTCCTCGTTCCACCAGGGCCTCCTTGGGGTGCGGGACCCACTGGAGGCCTGGGGAATGGACTTTTCGGCGGCGTCGAGGATGTGCGCCATGACGAGTTGGGCGGCTTCCTCCACGTGTAGGTGTTTTATGGATGTGTGGTGTAGTTTAGTTGTTTGTGTGAATGTGCTCCAGTTTGCTTTTGATTCATTAAACTTTTTATGGGAAGATGGACTGCTCGGGCCTATACCTATATACGTTAATGAAGTGGGGAAATGGTCACTACCATATGGGTCCGTGCCCACGCCCCACTGAAGACATGGAAAGAGAATTGCCGAACCAATAGCCAAGTCAATATGCGAATATGTATTGTGTCCTAAGTTATGGTATGTAGGCTGTTTTTTGTTGAAAAGGCATGCTGCGAAGGATGTAAGAAACTTCGCTATCAGGCGACTTCGGGCATCCGTTCTAGAGGAGCCCCAAAGAGGGTTGTGCGCCTTAAGGTCGCCTGTTAGGATGTATGGTTCGGGCACCTGGTCGACCAGTGCCTCGCAATCAGAGCTCGAAAGTGCATGATCAGGAGGAATGTAAATGGAGCATATCGTTATCAGCCTATTAAATATTATCGTACGGATTGCTACAGCCTCAAGGAAAGTGTTCAGAGTGACAGGGTGGCAGTCTAAGGATTTCCGGGCGACAATTGCCACACCTCCTGAAGAGTGTGTGCAGCCAACCCTGTCCTTTCTGAATACCATGTACCTATTTAAGAAATTTGTTTAGAATTGAGGTGGGTTTCCTGGAGACACATGATACTTGGCTGATTGGCATGCAGAATCTCATACACATCGTCAAGATTTTTAAGGAGGCCTCTGCAGTTCCATTGGATGATGTTTTCTGTTCCCATTATTTAAATTTAAGAATAACTGGAGTGTGTGTGTGTGTTTGTTCATGTGTCGTCTTTCGGGGCTGTTATTCTAGGATTTCTAGGCTTTTCTGTCGACTTGGACATGGGAGGCCGCTCCTTGCGCTGCGTTGCAGGCAGGAACGGCGCGACATCCATCTCCTCGTCGGATGCCAGAAGGGTGCCCGGCGGACCAGGCCCCCCGGACTTGGCCCCCTTTCGGGAGCCCTTTGTTTGAGCCGCCACCGCCGAGGGCGTCCGGGGCACCAGAAGTGGCACGGGAGGTGCGGTTGCGGTGGGAGCTGATGCGGGGCCCCCGGTGTTCATCCGGTCGGCACCCTCCAACGCACTGGAGGACGGGAAGGCAGAGGCAGGAGCGGCACCGGTCCCTACAGAAGAGGTTGTCTCCACAACCACTGCTGCCTCAGCAAGCGGCGTGGCGACGCATTGGGCTGCCTGAGGCACCCCAGGGGGGGGGGGGGGCGGCGGAGGGACCAGGTCAGACTCGCTGAACTGGGTCCCTGTAGACACCAGACGCCGCTCCGCCCCCCGGCGAGCCGCGTCGGCGTACCTCTCTAGGGGGAAACAGGCGAATCTCTTCCGCGCCTCTGGGAAGGTGATGTTCTCAGTTATCTCGATGTTGATGATCTTTTTCTCTGTCGAAATTTTTCACATTTGCGGGAGTACGCTGCATGCGGCCCCCCGCAGTTCACACACGTGAGGGTGTCGGATGGACAGTTGTCGCTGAGGTGATCGTACGCGGGGCATTTTGCACAAGTCGTTCGGCCACGGCAAGAGTTTGTACCGTGCCCGAACCGCTGGCACTTGAAGCAGCGGCGCGGGTTCGGAATGTAAGGACGAATGGAGCATCGAATGAAGCCTGCATTTATGTATTGTGGAAGTGCTGAGCGGTCAAAGGTCAGGATAATGTGTTTGGTGGGGATTATCTTGTCGTCCCTGCGCATCGTGATGCGCCGCACAGCTGTGACGCCCTGATCCTTTAAACCTTCGAGAAGGTCGGCATCTGTTTCCGTCGGGAGATCTGTCTCAGAAATCACACCCCGGGAGCTGTTTAGGCTCCTGTGGGGCGTGACCCTGATGTCCAGATCATGGATGCAGGTTTGTGCAAGAAGAGTGCGGGCTTGTTGTTCGGCATTGAGTTCTACAAGGATTTCTCCAGTCCTGAGCTTTTTAGCTTGATATTTTCCCCCTATGGTGCTTTGCAGAAATTTAGAGATCAAGAATACGGACATGAAAGCGACAGGTCTTGCTGAGTCAGCCGACTGAATCACAAGAAAACGAGCATAGTTATTCACGGTTGTTGACAAGACAGTTGTTGAAAGAGGTGGGAACGAAACTTCGGTGCGGCCCCTTTTCGGGGGCCGATCACGTTTGGGGGGAGGTTTGGAAAATGCCATATGATACATTGGAAAGCAGGGAGACGGGGGTACTTTCTTCTTTGACCTTACCCTGGTATTCAAAGAGGTCCCGGAGCTCCCTGCCTGGTAGACAGACAGGGAGCCCATCCGCCGGAGCTTGACCTTGGCTCCGACGGCCACCGTTTGTGGTTTCTTCTACCCTTCACCATACAACACATCGCCACGGTTGGATCCAGCTTATGTTTGGGTGCTCGGGGTCCGCGGTGTCGCCAACACCGTCACCAAGATTGCTTCAAGGTGCCCCGTGCGAGGTCCGGGGGGCAGTAACATGCCCCAACAACACATTTGATAGATCCAATGCTGACAGAAATCCAGACTATTTTGAGAGGGGAGTCTATTGTTATTAGTGATGGCTGGTAATCCTGTTTGATTACGATAATAACACCTCCTCCCCGGGAGACACTTCTATCTTTGCCGAAACCAACAAACGGGCGAGGAAATTAGAATTCACTATCTGTGATGACGGCAGAAAGCCATGTTTCTGTTCCAATGATTATATCCGATGAGCAAGTATGCATGTAGGTTTTCGAAAATCTAGTTGACGCAGCAGGCTGCGGAAATTTGCGAGTAATTATCGATAGTTTTCACGATACGGCTACAGGAGAAGAAACTGGATCGGAATGTCATTGTGCAGTCGGAAATACTTTGATGACCGAATCTGAAGCAAGGTTGTACCGAAAGACACTGTCACGATAGTGGAGGCTATTGAAGCGAATATTTCTCATTTCTCGTGCGGGTTGACTTGACGAAATCGCGGTGCTTTTTGCATCAGTGCGATGACAAGTAACACATATAATTAGAGTTTCCGGACAACCTCCATCAACTATCATTGGAGTTGATTCTTTTCGACCCATTGCAATATTGTACCACTTCTTTATGCAACTGTAATGCTTCCGTAAGGCCTTCAGACCACTTTTTTTTGTCGTGACGTGTATTAACGTACATGATTAGGTTTCTCGTACTATAATGTTGCCTCATTATTTTCTTATGCCCAGAAATACGATTTGATAAGTCGTTTCGAAAAGTGCGAAAAATGATTCTGGGCGACGTAGTTTAAAAAGACCTTCAACGGTTGCCGATTTAAAAAAAAATATTTGGTGCTATTTTGTATACAAAATCATATTTCACGCACGTTCTCAGTGGTCTAAACTATCCCCCACTTCTATGCAACCCACCACATTGATTCCGAGTGATGTGGGGCAGAGATATTACAGAAAAAGTTTTTTTCACCTACTTTCTTACGTAAACGTATCGGTTTCCCACTGTTTATCCAAGAGCGTCTTAAATGCGGGTCTGTGCACATTCTAAACAAACTGTGATCTCTTGAAACCACCTTCAGATACCACGCGACAAGCCTTCCATATTCAAAGACAAGCTCACATAACTCTACTCACGTGGTGTCGACTGCGATTTCGGCGAAGGTTTAGGGGTCGGGATAGTAGTGGTAGTGGTCGTGGTAGTAGTGGTAGTATAGTGGTAGTGGGTAGTGGTAGTGGTAGTAGTGGTCGGGATAGTGGTCGTAGCAGCGGTGGGTTGTAGCTTTCTTTGATGTGGTTGTGGTCGTTCTGTGCTGGTAGTAGTGGTAGGAGTCCTCGCGGTCCTTGGTGCGACCTTTGTGGTTGAGGGGGTAACCTTGGTCTTAGTTGAGGTGGTTGTAGTTTTCTTTGTTGTAGTTGTGGTCGATGTTTTTCTGGTAGTAGAGGTAGGAGTCGTCGCGGTCGATGGTGCAAACTTCTGGATTGGGGTGGATGCCCTGGTCGTTATAATGGGTCTTCCCGAAGAGGGGTTGCCTGCGTGAGTTAAAAAGAATCAGCAATATTGGCGAGATAAAAATTTTATCAAAAATCATTTGAACCTACCTTGCACGATTTACGTCATATTTGAAACTGCGAGCCTTTTATATCAAGCCATTTCAAGCGCCAAGGCAGTGTCTAGCACCAACGCAGTGAGGACATGAGTGCTGGCATGCTTCTTTTTTACTATCTTTCAGGTAGAGCATCAGACCTTAAAATCTTTGGTACGGTGATCAGTCACCAGAATTTTTTTGCGGTTTCAAATAATTTTCTCTCTTAGTAGGAAGATTTCATGTTGCGGACGTTGAATGAATAGCAAATAAAAGCTACTGCACACAAACCAATTATTTATTTCTTTACACATATGCCTTAGAGGCCTTTCGTAAGACACTGAGAATGGGGGCTCACAAAGACAAAACAGAGTTTTAGCGTGTAATAAAGAATCTGTAACGTTGATGTATTTTTATCAACCGGACACAAGTAACATAAAAGCCGAGGTAGATATATAAATACGCATTATACACCATAACAACCAAAAAAAGCAGCTGACAGTAAACAGCAGTTCGAAGTCTGTACAAGGGTCTGAAATTGTCAACAAAATTTGGTAAAATAAACTAAGGTTTTGTAACAGTGTTAAAGGAAATGTGGACGATCACTTAAAAAAGCAAAACAAAGCGGAAAGCAGAAACCATAGTCAAATGTTTAAGATTTCCAACGCGGGTTGTATATGGCACCTGCGCACAACTCCTGAGCACGCAAACATGAAATAAAGTTCATAGCGGAGAGAGAGAGAGAGGGACAGGGAGAGAAAGAGAGAGACAGGGGGAATCTTTATTTGTCGAGTTGGGGCCCAGTCTCGTGCAAAATATCCTTTGTTCGAGATTCCTGGGATTCGATTGGCTGTCCTCGCTTGGGTCACCAGTTGAGCTGCCTATCTCGCTATGGGCAGTACAGAAAAGCGCTCCACTGCTTGACGGAACGGTTTAAGGGTGGGGGCAAAATCTGGGGTGCGCTGAAATAAAGAGAAGTGTCCGACTGAATAAATGACTGGCTCACTGAATGACTCATCAAATCCCACCTAAACCTGCTAGACCTAGAGACTTAAAATTCCGGCAGGGCATTTGTTTCATAGCATAGGGACTCACTCAGGGAGGATTTTTTGAAATTGTGCTCGTAACTATATAAAATGAACAACGCGTTTTGCATATTCGTGATTATGTCGCTCACGCTTTTCGCTCACAGAAGCACTTTTTGCTGGTATGTTTAGCCCTAAGGGATATGTAAGGTTGTTTTAAGCGTTTCGCCCTAAACCAACCCCAAATGGGCGATTTTGTATTACGCAAAAACATCGGTATTTCTGAAGATTCTTTTATAAATCTTTACTGATTGATTTATTCAATTTGTGTTTGCTTATAAATGTTACTCATACAATTTACGAGAGAAAGTTTAAGGTTTTCGCGCTGCCACGCCCGCTAAAAGGGCGAAACAATTTTTTTAAACTTCATCCCATGACGGGCCGAATTAACCTAACATTTAATGTAATCGCCAAGCACAACTGCTGGTTGTAGAAACTTACAAAAATGAAGAGCACATTCCTATTATGACGTAGGCAGGCCAATTACTGCTGATATTTTGTAAAAATTACACCACTGAAAAGCAAGAGGAGCTAAAATATAGATTACAAATTTTCGTGCTTTTATCGCACGCCAGTTGATACAGCAAAACAAACTTATGTTTCTATAAGCAAGAAATTCAAATTTGTAAAGCCTTTTTCATAATTTTTTTCAAACAACTCATGTAATGAAAGAACAAATATTTTTGGATAATTTTGTTTTACGGGTGTTTTAATTACTATTCAACCCCTTAGTATACATGATTAGCTTTCACTCATACGCCCGGCCACAATCTTGCCCAAAAACAAATTGAAAGATTTGGTCGCATGAAACGTATACAAAGTGCGGTTATTTTTTATTGCAACTGCTCTCGCAGGGGAGTGCAGTTCCCTTTTTCTTCGTTGAATAGCGGCCGCCATCTGTTTGGGATCTATACAACCACACGCCACCCGTAGGAGCCCATGTTATTTATTACAAATCTTGACTGACGCGAACTCTTTACACATACCACGTATTACCTCGCACCAGTAAGTAGGTCCTTCAGCAGGCCTTCTTCGGACAATTTGTTTCGGGATAGCTCGAATAAAGCAGCAGTTCCAGCTGTTCCCCACAACCACGGTCCTCCAGGAGGACCCCATGTGTTGCAAGTATGCAGGAGTTCTTCATTGTATACACCTCCATGGGGAACTACCTCATTGTGACAAGTGTTATACCCATTCATGCAGTTAGTAATATGGCGCACCCGGGCTTCGCTGCGGGCTACCAGTTAGAAAGGAAGCATTGCTAGAAAGGAAGCATTGAACTCCATGCTAGAAAGGAAGCATTGAAAAAACGCTGTAGGCGAGATGAGACGGAGGCCGGTGGGATGGAGATGGTATTCGTCTGATATCGCCGCCTAATTAAAGCGTCCTCCCGAGAGAAGCGCAAGTGTGGTGGTAGAGGCTGCGCCCAGTTTTTCCATAATGAGTGACGATGTCTGCGTAGCCGTTCAGTAAGTGGGGTTGGTCTGAAACCTCCGGTCAGAGCTCGGTGTATCAGATGGAAATCCGCGGCATGAGCCACTTCATTGTCGAGGATGCCGCCGTCCCCGGTAACCAACATGATGCGTATGTCAGTAATTGTCATATGGTTCTTGAGAATGAGTAGGGCTTACAAAGAGTTGCGGGAGAGTCTAGTAATTTCGGCAGGCTGTCTGCAATAAGTGGACAACTGCAGCTGCTTCAGGGTCTGGAGTGATGGCCATGGCTATTTCTTCGGTGTCATATTGAGGTTGCAGTAATAATGGCGGCGAACCTTAACTTCCTTAAACAGGAAAGACACCATCGCACTATACCAAAATGATAGCCGCTAAACTTGATATGCTCGCCACGTAGCCTGTGTAGTTACACGTACTGGCCAAAGCGTCAGTGCGCTGTTAAAAAATTGCGGATGAAAGAATCCAGATCGGTGCCAGATCATTAACCATTAGGAAGATTGTTCCACACGCTTTCAGCACTATGCAATGCGGATTCCTAAAATAATTGGTTTTGCCGTATATACGCGAGAAGCAAAACCGGATGTATTATCTAGCTGATTGGTACATTGGTCATTCAATGGGTCTACGGCCTTTTTTAGGCTATATACGTGTTTGTGAAACTGCGAAAAACAGGAACGTAAAAGGAATAGAATAATGAATAAATCAAACAGTTCTTTTAAGGTTGTGTAATACTTTCTGGTGGATGGGGTGTAAAGAATTCATGGCTCTATACCTCGCAATGCATGCGCCCAACCATAGAAAAAGCGATGAGTGGTAATAGTACAAAATTGGAAGTTAAACGCAAAATGCGAAGATGAAGCTTCTCAAAATTGTGACAAATAGATCAGGTAAAGTAGGAGGACTCCTAACACTTATGGGCTGTGGACAGAAAAATACTGATCAATTGAATGCCCGAGATTTTGTTTCCACCAAGAGTTCTCGTTGGGCGTTGTCCTCTTTGCGCTCCAGAAGGTATATTTGAGAATTTCAGCGCTACGTTGGCAGTTATCTCCAGCGCCAGCCGCATAAACGTCCCTATCGTATCTTCCCGAGCCTCCTTGATGAATGCGTATTTTGAGAGTATGTCGACTACTTGAGACGACATTCCGAAACGTCCGCTAAGGTGTCGGCAAAAGCTATAGAAACGTTGTCTTTGCTTCCAGAGCGCTGTTCGTAGTGGTGCACCCAACGTAACAGCCAGCGATCTTTCAACTGACGTCATGGGTGAAGAAACACAGTTTTTGGGCTTCCCAATACAGATACGTGATGTCTTAGCAGCCACAAACAAACAGCGTCACGGAGGGCAAACACCGCGCGATTACAAGCGTGTCCAGGCATAATGACTGAAACCACAAAAGCTGGTATGCATTAGGGCTGGCCTCCTTATATTTTCCTAATACATCCGGCCCTTTGGGGTACAACATGCTTCGTGGCCCTCCCAGGATCGCTGTCATGCATATTTACGTCGATTGACTAGTCTTCGCCCACTCACATACCAGGCAGAGATGAAATCGCGGCGCGACCGAAAACATAAGTCTCTTTTGCTGTGGGAGATCTCCTCTGACTGGGAAGTTTATTTTGAAGCGCAGCTGTACTAGGAGCCTTTTGCCAGAAACGCAGCCCTATTTGCTATCACCAAACAACCACATCATCGCTGGACTTTATTCGCGACCAACCATTTTTACAGAAAGAAGACCGTCCTTACCATCCAATTAAAACCCAGCCGCTACGAGTATGCGTAACGAAGTTCGGAGCCAAGCTTTCATGGTCCTCAAGGAAACCATAATGCTGCTGCAATGCTTTGGACAATTTTCAATAGCGCGTTTTTCGTTATACGGCACTAGGAGCATGTTGTGGATACGGGTGGACTGAAGTACGCGCGCTGTCAGGCTGGACAGTGGACAGTAATGTGATACGAAGAAAATGGTAGGACACTGCCGACGAACCGGCTAGGTTCCGATCGACCGTCGGGCATATCATCCCTATTAACTATAGATTCGTCTCATCGCTTGGTACAAAAAAAAACGCTCTCTCTGGAAATTCTTTGCGAGCCACAATTTTCTTCGGCAGAAAAAGGATGATAATTATCCACTTCTCATTTGCTGCTGTACGGCGCCATTTTTGTGCACCTGTAACTGTTCGCACAAAGGCACCAGTACAACAAAAGCACAGGCAACCTTCTAGGGCCAGTTCAACTTCGCCTCCCACACCTGAGAAGGCTACACAACATGTAGTCTACCTTTCATTCTCCGAGGGACCTCCTATGGCCAGCTTCAACGTAACAGCCTCCCACAGCTGAGAAGGCCGCACCACATGTAGCCTACCCTTTATTCACCAATCGAAAAGATCTTACCTCAAAGCCGAGATAGATTGCTCCAAGCTACGTGATCCTGCCCTGACATCCCCTTGCTTTCCTAATGGCCGAACCCTAAAAGCCATAAGTCGAAATATCCGCTACTCAGCAAGGACCCCAAAAATCAGTGACAACGTGAAAGACGAGTTGGAACTGCAGCCCGAACGAGAAGGTCTTGGAAACGGCGCATTGTCCACTCGTCGAGAGGAAGGCATCATTTCCGGAATAATTTTAAGTTGTGTCCTCCCCTTTCGTGGAGAAATTGAAATATTTTCACAAATGTAGCCAAAAGAGATTTGCTGTCACTGCAGCTTGCGCATAGTATGAACTACGGCATCCTATTTTATGAACCACAAGCAATTTTTACCGGCATCTCAATAAATATAAAAAAAGAGAATTTACAAGCACGCCACCAAGTCTTGTCAAACCACACCGGGGAATAAAAAAATCGCCGCTGTGTACTTGGTTGTTGAAAATGTATTCGAAAGAGAAATGTATTCGTAATATCTTCGGGCCGACCGTGTCATGCGACACCCTGTCCTCGGTCAGCCTAATGCTGTTGCCCTCTTAGGAATTATTTTGCAACAAGGAATTATTTGCAACAAGGAATTACAACAAGGAATTATTTTGCTGAATAAAATCAAATTTGGCCGCTCTCATTTCGGCTTGCCCGCCATTTTCTTACTTTTTATTGTGTTGCTGGGACACCGCGATGTGGTTTTTGTTTAGTGCCAGATATTATATCGCTTTATTTCGACAATGGCCTAAACGCCTGTGTTTAGTATCGCCCCTTTCACTACACAATGCCGCTAGTGTCTCATTTTCTTCATTGTGTTTTTCTTCAAATATGATTATCCATTCGGCTTGGTGTACAACTTGAAATCTACGACGCATGCTATTAGTAGTTTATAAACGTCGTGTATGGGTGTTTCGTGTTCATGCGTTGCTTCAATTTTCAGCTGATCGACTGAATGAGTTAGTTGCAGATGGGAGAGATGCATACGTACATACATACATACATACATACATACAGACATAACTTACATACATACATAACATTACATACATACATACATACATACAAATACATAACATAACATACATACATACATACAGACATAACATAATACATACATACATACATACATACATACATACACATACAGTACATACATACATACATACACGAAAATGACTTGCAACCGAGCAGACCCAACGCCTTGCCCCTCCAATCCCGCGCTTTCCTTAGGGTTTTGAAAACTCGCCGACAAACAAACACACTACAGATTTCACTTCAACACATATTCCTCTTACCTCCAAACCAAGAAAATCCCAAAGGCCTCCGCCTTAAAGCTATTTGTTCCCTTGGAGTTCTCCCCCCTCAACTAGAAGCTAAATGGCAGGACACTTTGAAGCATGCATCGCTTTCCCTTCTAGTAATTCTCAGAGAGCACTGTGACAAACAAATTAGTGTGTTAAATGAGCAGATTGAAATCACTCCACCCACTGAGCACGAGAAAATTGATCTCGATGCCTTTAGAAACCGCAAGGAACACGAGCTGTGCAAGAAACAAAAAAAATGAATTTGAACGTGAACAGCTCCTTTTGCCTGACACACATTGCACCATTGAACCTCCCGTCCTCGCTGAGCCTGAAGACGTGGCACTAAATCATCTTACGTCCCCCGCAAACACATCAGAATCTGCTGCAGTGGAATTTGTCCCTCCCGCTATTAATCAAAATCTAGAATCTAGCTCCCACAGTAGGAGTAACAGCAACATGACACCTGTTCCCGAACAGAATGTTGTATCCGCCTCCCCCATCAAGTGTAACAGCAACATTATAGATATTTCAAAAACATTATCGGCAACCGAAAAAATTATCCATGAACGAGGCCTCACTTTCTTCCCTACCAACAACCACGTAATTGAATACGAGTTACACAAGGATCCCACCGAATTTTCCCGCAGAATAAGGCTGAAGGAATTCTTTTCCGATAAGCAAGACAATAGTGAAATCAATGACCGCGCACTCCGTGCACCAAGCACTTGGACACCAGATGCCGAGGAATTTCCAGAACTCGATTTGTATATAAAATCAGTATCAAAAGAAATATTAACCTCAACCAAGAAATCAAATAAACCACGAACTTGACCCCCTCAGAAGAAGTCACTCTAAATAACCTAGCAGCCAGAACGGACATAATCATTAAACCTGCAGACAAAGGAGGTAGCGGTGTCATTTTACCAATAAAAAAATATAAAGATGAGGCCTATAGGCAGCTTAACAACCATGGTCACTACCAGCCTTTATGCCATGATCCCACCAACGAATACAGTCAAACAATCCTTCGCGCTCTCACAGATCTGCTGACCAGAGAATTAATCACCACAACAGAACTAAACTTCATGAGACCGACGAACAAGCAAGCAGGACGTTTCTACCTCCTCCCCAAAGTCCATAAAGTCCCTACAGAAGCATTGTTCTCAGCTGACATTCTGGGAAGGCCCATAGTTTCTAACAACAACACCCCCGCGGAAACATTGTCTGTGTTTCCGAATCACCATTTGGCAGACATTCCCACTTGTCTTCCTTCATTTGTTAAGGACACCCCACACTTCCTCCGCATAATAGAAGCAATAAACGATGGTGGGCAAATACCCAATGACTGCCCTTCTGGTCACGATCGACATCTCCGAACCTCTATACGAACATTCCCATCACCGAAGGAATAGGAGGTACATCAAAGGCCTTAGCAGAAAACCGGCGCCAACACGCGTTGGAAGTCTACATTACTTTACTAAAATTAGTTCTAACTCTCAACTATTCAGAGTTTTACTCACCTTACTACTTGCAAGTTTTTGGAACCGGCATGGGCACTCCTTTCGCACCCACCTACGCCAAAATTTTTATGGGGCAACTTGAAGCTTCCTTCTTAGACTCTTTCCCCAGCCCAAGCCGAAGGTGTACCTTCGATACATAGATGACATCTTCATAACTTGGGAGCACGGCCGCACAGCCCTAGAAAGTTTCATTTCGCAGCTTAATTCTTCGCATCTGACCATTAAGTTCTCATGCCAGTACTCGGATAAACAAGTGAACTTCCTAGACACCACTGTTATTCTTGACAATGGTAAACTAAAAACCACACTTTATAGGAAACCAATGGACAGGCAACAGTACCTAGACTACACTAGTCATCACCACGACACTTCAAACAAGGTATCTTTGTAGGACAGGCTACCATTCTCAGAAGAGTATGCAGTGATAACACAGACTATATAAAACACCTTAATGAACTAAAGTCCACCCTGGCAAGCAGGAATCACCCGGTCAGCTCGCTGGATATGGCTTACGAAAGACCATCCAAGCTAGAAAGGGACGAAGTGCTCAAGCAACAACGTCGAAACGAAACCACCCGACCACCAGCCTTAATACCCAAATTCTCAAACGCGCTTCTTAACATAAACAACATCCTGCGGAAATACTACCCTATTCTAGCCAGTAATGACCGGCTTAAAAAGACGTTTCCGGAAGCCTCAAGAGTTACCTACAGAAGAAACAAGAACCTAAAAGACATTTTTAGTGCAGGCCAAATCAGCGCTTTCCAGGAACCAGTCATCAGCCCTTGCCTCCGCCCTAGATGCAAGACCTGCAAAGACCTGCAGACGGATGGCATTGTCAATAGCACTGCCAGCCAATAAGTTCACAAGATTAATTGAAGCTTCGCTTGGAATTCTTCTAACATTGTGTATCTGCTAGAATGCTCATTCTGTCAAAAGCAGTACATTGGAGAAACGAGTCAACCTATGAACTTACGCCTGAATGGACATCGGGCCGACACTCATAACAGTGCCTCCATAGCAGTCGCGCAACACCTTCAACCAGCCGAACCACAATTTCGATGATCTCAAGCTCTATATTCTGCAGTCACACTTTAAGTCTCCAAGGGACTGGAAATACAGAGAATCGTACTTGATCCATATATTCAACTGCCTGGAGCCGGCTGGAATCAATGCTTCGAAAGGCAGCTTAGAAACGTTACGGTATCTGAATCGAACAGAAAAATAATGCTCTTACAAAAAGTGGGCATCTCCATTCACAATATTCCTGCCTGCCCATCCCCAAAGCTGATACTTGAATACAATTTCTGTGCTTTTCGCCCCCCACCCGCCCCCCCCC
This sequence comes from Haemaphysalis longicornis, assembly GCA_013339765.2. NCBI lineage: Eukaryota > Metazoa > Arthropoda > Arachnida > Ixodida > Ixodidae > Haemaphysalis > Haemaphysalis longicornis. Next base: position 93,894,832 of record CM023458.1, read on the forward strand.
CCCCTTTTCTTTCTCCAGTTTTGCTCCTAGCCGATTTCGACATACCACGCGCACTCGCCTCCTTCGACCTCCGGCATTTCGTCTTACTACCTGCTTTACACACACACGCAAAAAGGAAAAAGGAAAAAAAAAGAAAAAAGAAGAAAACAGAAAATAAGTCCTTGAATGTACCGCAAAGCTCCGCGTGAGTTGCACCCGCGCATACCCCTTCTATTCTTCTGCGAACACTGACCTCCCCAGTCGGAATTCTTCAAACTATACAGACTGTTGCTGTTTACGAGTTTTCTCTCTTACACACAGTTCAGTAACCTTGCAATGCACCCCCAAGACGCCCTTCTCGTCCCCGATCTTCCCGGAAGCCTCCTTTAAAGTCGCCCGGCCCCACCGCAGCCCAGCTTAACCGTTCCCTCCTGTTTTCTCCGACTCTCGCGTAGTCTTCCCTCTTTCTCTACTGCGGGGTCCTCTCACAATAACCGCACCTCCCTTTCTCTCTCACTATTTCGCTCCTTTCAACCGACCGTTGACCCACTCTGCTGTACTCCTTCCGGCCCCGCTCTTAAGAACCTCCCCCCTCTCTTTCCAACTCAATCTGTATCTATAAAACAGTGTGCCAGAGATGAACCCTGATGCCTTGAAAAAGACAAGTCTCCTTGGCGAAACGTTGGCAGAGGTCTGAGGTCACTACCTTCTACAAAATATTGTTTCTATCTGGTGACCATCTTCAAAGCCCCCTCGTTCCCTACATACATACGTACATACATACATACAGCCTTACAGAACAAAACATGTCGTTTCAAATCGCGCGCCATCAGCCGCAAAGGGTTCGCACAACATCAGACAGATGGCGACGAGTGTACTGGCCAGTAGGAAGACGCAGTGAAACATCCCCCTCACGAGGGGCACGATCAAATGCAGAGCATTCCCGGGGGCGCACGACGTTAAGTAGTTTGCGTTACGTTAATGTTGTTGCACTTGTGGCAACTGCTGACGAGAGAGCGCTCGTCAGCAGTAATTTGAATGAGTCACGATATAAGGCGCGTCGTTGCGTCCCGTTCTGTGTCGGCTTTGTGGCGCAGTGGGTAGAGCACCATATACATTGCGTTCCGCCCGCAGGGTCGAGGGATCGAAACCTGGCGCCGGATAGTATTTTCTTTTATATACTGTAGTGGGAGGGGTGCGGACAACGACGGTGCGGACTACGACGGGACAACGCGGGTGACATCGTGAGTTACTGAAATGCTCTGCATTTTATATTGGCACAGACCAAACTTGTCTCTAAAAATGCCACAGCGCGTAATTTGATAGTAGGATATCCGTGTTACCTAACCGCTCCGCAGAATTTGTACACTTCCAAAATAGCTGTCATTCGCGCAATTTTTCGGCACCGACTGTGTGTTAAGGACGACCGGTGCTGCTGACAGTAAAGCTCGCGTGGTGCCCGTACCTCTTCTTTTGGTCGTGGTTGCTGTGTATGTTCTCGGGGTAGAATTCGTTGTTAGAGATGGTTGAGTCTCTGTCGGTTCTGGCACCGGGTCAAACACACCAACTGCAAACAAATTGCGACATGATTAGAACAATATGAAAGTAAGTAAGATTGCTGAAGTTAGGCCACAAATCGAACCGATTTCGGCACCACGTCCCATCGTCGGAGTTTATTTACAAGCCCAACACCCGCGACTGTTGATTTCGGGTACCGGTCGGGCGCAGAACCTATGAGACATTTTATTCGTTCTTAGTCTTTACCGGAGCCTGATACTCAGGGTTGAAAACCAAGAAATTGCCTGTAGCGTGCCTCTGACATTCAACATCAGGCATGGTCAACCAAACGACTTGTGATGTTTCGGCGTAACTGTCGGAAGTGCCACAGACCACGTTTCCGACTTGCGGCCCAGAAGAAAGTGCCACCAGCCTCGCTTCGTTCACCCGGCGGAACCAATTCGCAGTGCCGACGGACAGTTTGTAAGAGACCAAATCTAACGTTGTCGAATTGGAGCTTCCCCCAACATAAAATTCATCTGTGATGTCGTCAATTTGTTTGACACTGTTAGACGTACCCAATTGGCTTTTTTTTGCATCAGTACGACGAGGCGATAGGATCGCAAGAAACTTGAACTTTGCAGCTGGAATGCAAATAAGTGCAATGTTCCAGCAGATCTAGAATGTACATTTGCTTGAATCATCGTGTATAAAAAACATCTTCATATACTCCGCAAGGTGTGCAGAGCAGCCGCATTTCGAAAACTGTTGTTTTCAGCAAATTGCACAAAATGTTGAAAAACGGAAAATTGTCTCGGAAAAAACGTATCCGACACCTCTTGTATTTGTTTTGGAAAACAAAGCTGAGGGCCACCATACTACCTCACTCACTTGCATCCTATGGTTGCGAGGACATTGGTTGTTTTTACTGGCGTTATTTACATTGCAAACGAAGAGATTAGTTTCGAAACGACGAGATTGATACTAAATTCCTTAGGAACTAGCTTTCAACACACGCGTTCAAAAGTTTGGATAAAGGTTTCTGTTCAAATCACTCCTTTCCTTTGGCTATTTGAGCACGGGTTTGTAATAGCCGAAAACCTATTTTAAATGTAGAATTTCAGTTGTTTCTCATCCGACGGCCGTGAAAACTAATATGAAACTGTTTACGGAATTCGAAAGTGTTAACGTGTGACAGCCACTCTTCAATTTTACATCCATTCATCAATTTTTTCATATTTATTCCCTCAATTTGGCGGTAGGACATAGGCGACGTGAACGTTGATTGCGTTAATGACCATCCAATGCAGGTGAATATTGAGCAGTTGTATCCGAACGTATCCTTGTTTTCAAAAGTCGTTTTAAAGGGCAGTGACACAAAAATTATGCATCTTCTTTTTTGTTGCAGCTAATGATCTTTTAAGACGTTGTGAAACGATTTGCTTCAGTGGGTGACGATTGTTTGTGTACAGACGGTTTTAATGCGGCCAGTCGCAGTTTCGGTTTCACCGAGTGAAGCCAAAGGTTGGATTTTGTATAACCAAAGATGGCCACGCGGCCGTCGGACGGATACAAAAGAGCAGAACTGCTGTAGCATTGTCGATTCCGCGTCGGCGGCAGTTTCTGCTAATGTAGTAATCTATTCAGCCGCTTGAATAAAAAGCGACCGTGGACTTTATGAAGGTGCTACGAGTGCAATTTGTTGCCGCGGCTAGAGAACCACGCGCGACGCTCGAGGCGCGGAGGTCCATGCTGGAAGAAGCCGGGCGGTCTGCCTACAGGTCCGCGTACAGATATTAGGCTTAACACCGCGGCGGATTTCGATTGCCGCTCTCTTAAGCGCTGCAGATGACGATATCTAATGCAATTCCCCATCACATCACTAACTCATTTCTCGTCTGCGCAGCTTCGGGGCTTCAGTCCATTTAATGCTGCGATAACAAGTAATCACATGAGACACCTGCACCTCCCTCGCCACTTCGTGGCCGCGGGCGTCGCCCGTGTAGCAACCGTGCTGGAGGTATGCTCTGCTCCCTCAGTTCGCCTGTCGTGTGTCGGGCGTGCTTTCGCGTACAGTGTAATAAAAAGCACAAAATATAGGGGTCCTGGAGTCGCTGTAGAACTTGTAAATAATGGCCAGCTGCCTGATGAGCCAACAAAAACCCGACACTTTCGCCGCAAACAATCGGATCATTTGTAGGTGGCTTGCAAAGCTCCGACCTCCGATATCAGCGGGAACTGACGAGGAAGGCCTGCAGTGCGAAAGTGACCAATACGAACTCGTAACGTGTTGGATTTTGCTTATTTACTTCACATCCTACCAGATGTCGACCTTTTGAGGTGTTCCGGTACCTGCTCGGCTGCGTTACGCGCACCTTAAAAGTGATTTTAAATATGTTCTAGGCTGTATTTTCCACTACTATTTTGCAGATCATATATGTGTTTTCAAACCGATATATCTACAATTTATCTCGCCTTCAAAATTTTAGATGAGTACTCCTTTAAGTTGGCCCGCATGTTAAACCACAATTTTTTTCACCCATAGGTGTCCCGCCAAGGAATGTTTTGCTGACTAAATCGCTGGTCCCTAGAAGACACTTGCAAAACGCGTTGGTCATAGACTCACATATCTTGCTGAGGTAGTAGAAACCCACCACCACGGAGGCAATGATGGCCAGGAGTGTTACGGCGGCTACGCAGTACATCCACAGCGGCCATCCTCTCCTGCGAGCCACATACGGTTCCACCTTATTTTATACCCATGAACAATTAGCAGTACTTGCATTCTTGGTCTCAACATCAGAACACCGCGTTTACTAGTCAGGGTTAAATCCTGTAGGAAGTTGTATGCCTGCTTTCCGAAGAAAAATTGCAACGTGTGTTGTTATGAAGACACTTTAATGGTAACTACAGCGTCAGCCTTAAGAATTCTTCCAAGGTCACCAAAACAGATTAGGAGATATAATGTAATTTCGGTTTGAAATGAAAACACTTCTTGGTGGCCCATCCACCTTGGTAAGAGGCATAACCCGAAAGTAATCATCCTTACAATGAAGCCAAATTGCGGCACCAGACTTCATGGCACGCATAAATGTTCTCATCCTGAGAAATAAAACAGCGCGGGAAGCGAGATTACAGAAAGGGCACACAGACAGGGCTCTGAATAACAAGTCAGTTTACCACTGAACAAGCAATAAGTAGGAACAAAGAAGAGAGATGTGATATCCATCTTCAGAAAAGAAAAGAAATAAAGGCAATAAAAGTTTAAAAAGATGTAATCAATTCTACAAAGTACAATAATCTGTAGTACTAACATATCCGCACAAACCAGCACGCCATGTATCAAAGCCCCACTTATCTCCGCTATCACCAAGAAAGTCATTTCCCCAGTGAGGGCAGTGGAGGGAGCTCTGAGGCAATCCTTGTTATGAGTCAAGGTCAATATCCTTTGAGGGGACGTGCCAACAAAACCTCAGATGACAAAATTTGCGAACGAACCAATCTGGGAGGGTCGCGACAGAACCGGAAGTCAATTGAATGTAGAGGTTGTAGGGGTGAGGATGCGGAGGACAGAAGAAAGCAGACGTCCCAGGATGAGGCAAGGCCCGGTACAAGGAAGCGGGGGGTGATGCTGCCGGGACACCGACATCGTAACCAATGCCTAGGCAGAAGCCGCCGACGGCGCATCGGTTTCAGTTTTCCTGACGTCCCCACCAGTGACTGGTCGGGTGCCCACGAAGAGTGTCATCGCACCGTCGCCGCACGGCTCCACGGCCCCCAGCACGGCGACCCTCCCGCGACGAGGTGCCGCATCCCCTGCTGTACTGCTACGGTGGAAGTAGCCTGTGAGTGCCTAGCTCACCAAAGTACGGTGTCTGCGGTTCGTGCAAGCTGCGTATCGACAAGCCTTCCGCACGCGAAAACCACACCAGGATGGCACCATCGGACCAACGCAGTGGCAACCGTGACTAGGTAGGCCTAGTGAATAAGAACACTTCGAGGGCATATTGCTAGGACTTTGCATTGTATTCGGTTTAATTATTGAACCGTAAATATTAGTCGTGGTTGTGTATTTGAGTTTTGCTATTTTTTAGTTTTATTGTTATTTGTGTTTGTTGTGTGGTGTAAATGTTATCGGTTATGCCTGAGTGTTTTTCCGTCTTTCTTAAAAATTCGTCATTTGTCTTGCCCGTCGTCCGAGTTCATTCTTTCCAGCTCGTCCAGGCGTCACGTGACAATCCTGTTCCGGGTATCCATTTCCCAGGCATCTCTAATCTCTTGACAGATTATAGAAGCCTGAGGCGTGAATTAGAGAGGCCTGAAGAATGAATTCGAATTAGGAGCCTGGGAAATGCTCATCTGGAAACAGGATTGCGTCAGTGCTCCCTGCATTGCCTTCACGGTGAAAGAAGTGGATATTCATGGTGATAGTGAAGATAAGTATGAGTTTGATGCATGGCGTGGTAGTTGCTGCGAATACGTAGTAGAGCACAGTGGTGTACCTTATAGAAGCGTATATTTTTTCCCTTTATTGCTTTTATTGCCCTTTTCTTCCCTAAAGAAGGATGTCACGTGGGTCTTTTCTGTTCCTATTCATTGCCTGTTCAGTAGCAATATACGCAGTAGTTAGCGCCCTGTGGAGTGCCCTTCACGTAATCTCGTTTCCTGCACTGTTTTATAACTCAGTAATGCACTAACTGGCCCGTCTTCAATCCGTCTTGTCTTCAATGCTTACTATTTCGTGACGAATAAACAAAAATGCAATTTGTGTAGGCTCTACCGCCTTACTCTACCTAGTCGGCCGCTACATCTCCAAGTCCCCAACGTATGTCCTGAGGCACCGTATAGAGTGCCACCTGACGGGTCTAAAGTTCAGCACTGAAATAACGTCAAGCGTGCCTTTTGACGCCGTGCGTATTCGTAAGGTTCAGTTGGCGGTTTCTGGTAGTCACGAATAATGATGAAGCGTTTACGTTTTAGCATTCTGATTCAAAGTATGTTTGGGCAAATCCGGCTAATAAAATTGTTTTAATTTTCTAGATTACGCAAATATTTTCTTCATTATTGTTTGTTTTTAGTTTCAAAAATAAAACAATAGTTCTGTTTGCTGGGCAAAGTTTGGTCAAGCTATGTCCCACTTGTTTAGCTATCCAAAATAAACTGATGGTGATAGCGAAGTGCACGCATACGGGGTGTTACGCTATATAGCACTACAGAACGTCTCCTCGATGGAGAGCTTATTGTGAAATGCAGGGCTCTGAATTCATTTCATTATGAACACTGATTGCTGGATATGTCCGGGACCCCTCGTGGAGCGGTGGAAGATATGAGGGACCCCTTCAGGGGGGGAGGGGGTGGAGGATGGTTCGTAGAAAAGTTAACACCACTGCAGTGCGCAACAACTACCTGTAATTTACAAGATTTACGAAAGGTCCTCATTCCTTTATTTCAAACAGTTCATCAATGCGTAGTACATTGACACCTAGATAAAGGGGCTTATCTGCGGCCACATTCAACCTGTTTCTGTGAACCTGTTTTCAGGTAGGCAGGCCTGAAACAGTTATACCCACGTGCATACATTGTAAAAACTGAAACAGAAGCTTTACAGCCATCACATTGAGAAGAACATTTCTGCACTTACCATGAGAAATGCGTAAAGGCTCAGCGGGCCAAACTTTGCCTTCATCGCTAAGTTTTCTTTAGGTTCCGTCAACTCATTTTGCACTTCGATGCGTTCAGATGCAGAGCAATCTACAGAGGCTTCGAAAGGGGTCAGAAGCCAGGCATCTGGGCAGATTCTGGGATGTCAGCCTTTCGGCGGAGACCTAATGTACTCAGATTGGTAATGATTGTGGGTCTGCCACTTGTAGATACTGCCCCTAAGCCTACGAGCTCACTGAGAAGCTTGAAAGCAAAACAGTCGTCTCTGCTCACCCGGCTAAATCAAATATGAAGCTGTTTACAAAAGAGCCTTACACGTTTTCCCATCAAGAGACATTAGTGTTCATCCCCTGCATGCTGCTGTTAAAATGGTCCAGTTTCTCAAACAGGTCATAAAGAAAGGCAAGCTTTGTTAGGAAAGATGTGTCCTAAAAAGTATCTCCGAAGACACTATCGTCTGGCAAAAAAACACCCCGCTCCTCTCTAAGCTCGAACACTCTTGCGAGAACTTTCCCACACTACAAACAGTGCACCTCGGGGTTCAGGAGCAGGAGCTGGTCCTCTGAACCAATCTCCTCGCAGTGTACCTCGAAAAGACAACTGGCATTTGTCTTGCCTTTGCACTGTTCACGACATGGAGGAATTTCTTTCCTCTATGGTTCACGACTTCGCCGACGTGTTGCATACCGTGCCCAAGCTATGTACGCAACACCTTTAACGCCAAAGCCTTATTTGTGACTGCTACTGAACCGTTAACCGTCTTAACGAGTCCGAAGAAACCAACTAAGTTTTCAACCATGACTCGAACGCCGTCGGTGCACCCAGCTACACACATGCCCTAAAGGGGAGGGCGTAAAACAGAAAAATGTTTTAATGGCATCGAATAAACCAACACCTCTCGTTGTTGTATCGAGTTCCAGACAGCAAAGGAGCACATCAGCAATGATACAGCGATCAACAAGGCGCACAAGCCCTATTAGGTGTCGGCTTTTGGGCAAGTCACATCTTTCATCAACGGCAAGACAAAACTTGCCAGCCGATTTCAATTTTAGGCGTAGAGTATCTTAGGACCTCGCAATGTCCGTCCGCGTCCGTGAGCATAGCATTTACAATCGCAAAAGTCACACAGGCACCGGTAGGATTCAAGACTGTGTATGGTAGAACAGCCACAGTTAGTATCGGTCATCTTACCAGTTGGGCTACGACCGTGAGTTAGTATCCGAGAGTGAAATGGCTTACTCCCTCGCCTATAACGGCGCGGAGTAAATTAGGACCGACCAGCGTCCGTCTTCGTCCATCCGTGTTCGCACCACCATCAAGCGATTTAGGGAATAATCAACGTGCAACTCACGGCTCAAATCAAATGACGGTCGGGACGCAAATCGGATGTCACTCGGGGCGCAAATTGGATGTCATTTCGAGTCCCCGTACTCCGCATCCTCGCCATCATCCACGGAGTGGAGATGCTGCCATTGTTTTCTACTACTTGATCCTACAAATCAGACGCCATTTTTCGTATTCTCCGGGCCGCGGTGTCGTTCGAGCCCGGTATATTGTCCATTTTGTTCCCCGTGCTCTTTGCCTATGAACGTTCCGACGACATCCTTCATGCAGGTCTTAAAACGAGTCTCGCAGATTGTGTGAAGCTTCATCTGTTTGGGCACGAGGTAGCTGAGCATGTAGCTTGTATTGATTGCATCCGCAGAGCTTTCCAGCTAGAAAACAAGAGGCTCTTTGCACGCTAAACCGAAAATGCAAAAACTTCATCTTCAGTCTAAAACAGCGACCCCACCGGTAGCTTTCACCATCCAGCAACGTGATATTGCAAGTCATGGCACCAAAGCAAACCATCAAAATCTGGCATCTAACTGCGAGACGGGAGCCTGTGAAGTGAGGATCAGCGTACGCACACAGATCCAAACGCACATTGAAGAAGCTGCGGAGATCATATACAAAATTAACGCAAAACACCTCAAATAAGACTTCGGCGACAGATGGAACACTGCACTCAACGGGATTTGTTAAACCACAAAATATTTTGAAATAGCGTTCCGATAATTTCGACCTCACCTAGTTTGGGGTATCTAACCTTGGGATACAACAATCTTTTTTTTTGGTTTCGAAGAACTCTAGGTCCTTGTTTTGCTAGCTCCGGTGCTTTGTCCGGAGATGGCACGTGAACTTAGCACAATGCAGCTTTAAGCAAGTCGTTCACCACACTAAACGCATAACGGTTGGCCGCCAGTGGGTAAAGGGAAATTTCAAACACCGTATTTACCCGATTCTAACGCGCACTTTTTTTCCGAAAAAATAGGCCGAAAAATCACATGCGCGTTAGAATCGGATACAAAAACTAAACTGCCGAAACAGCTGAAATTTCGTCGCACCAATCGCCATCACCATCTCAAGATGGCGCTAAAGCTTTTAGCAACGATTTTTCGGAAGCAGCAAGTATTCTAGAGCAGCAAGCCTAGGCGCGTAGGTTTTTCTATCGGCGTTCACACAAATCGTCAAATCGTTTCACTTGCGCGCTTGATAACAGCAATGGCAGCAGCGGCTCCCACGCGTTCAAAACGAGCGGTCGGCTGAAGCGTGTACTTCTGGAGAAGCTCTCGGGATGGGCGTGCGAGGCGTGGGCCATGATCCCATCGACCATGGTTGAACGTTCGTTCAGAAGTGTGCCATCGCGAACGCGCTTGAAGGCACCGAGGCCGAGATGTTGTGGTCAGCGGGAGAGCGACGAGGAGTGAGATGAGTGAGATTACTTCGGGAAAATAAATCGCCCGTTTCTCTCGCATTCATTTGTCTGGGTCACAAAGTCCCGTGCGCGTTACAATCGGAGGTGCAAGTTTTTTCGGTTTTTTTTGCCAGGAAAATCGGGTGCGCGTTAGAATCGGGGGCGCGTTAGAATCGGGTAAATACGGTACCTCATTTTCCATCCCGTAATGTAGCCATGGCTACACGTCTCAGACGCTCACAACACCCGATGCAGGTGAACCGGGTGGGAGTGCACGGCACAGCAACGCAACGGCAGTCGAATATGTGGATGTGCGGTGCGGCACTGCGGACTCGACAGGTATGGTAGAGCTAGCGAAATGATTCTGCTGCGGATCCAAGGAGGTTAAAAAAATTTTTAACCCCCTTGTGTGGATCCCGGTAGCCGCCCGGCGCCACTGCGCGTGCTTAGAGCGGGCGACGCCGGTTGTGAAATGCAAAATTGCGCCCACCCTATACCGGGTGCCGTACCTGGGACGGTTCTGGTGGAAGAGGAAAGGAGTTGACCGAAACGATGTGGGGACTGCTGCGGAACTGTGGCTGCGTCATGGCCGGACTTGGGCTCCAAAAGACGTGCCAGTTGAACAAAATGTTTGTTTTTTGCGGGCGCAGGGTTCGCGGACCCATAAAACAGCTTTGCGGACCCCCTAGGGTCGGCGTACCCTTATACGAAATAAGGGGTCGTGGGGGGGGGGGGGGCATAAACAACTGAAACCTCACGCGTTACGCACTGGCGCTTTTCGGCTTACTATTGCAATGGTCACAAGTAATAGCATGCGAGTTTCCTGGTCTAACGTCTACAAAAGTGCACAGAACGCATCGACAAACCATTTCTTCCATTCATCATACTGAACTGACAAACTGGGCCGAGCTTGGACTGACGTAGGCTAGGTTGCGTGCCATCGCTTCTCTTTTCGAAGAAACGTTTTGCAGGAAAGTCAACTTCATCACGAACGCTCAGCAAAATTAAGGGGACCCTGCAACAGTTTCGATAAGCGCTTTCACTCTTTCCTTCGCGTCTGGAACCATTGCGAAAGCTATAGTTATTCGCAACGCCGAGCGGCACTGCGTGATTCGCTGGTCTCACGAGATACTCCTTCATTTCTGCTTTTTTGTGGGTTTTTTATAGTTGCTATTGAAAAGCATTCATTGCTGAAGCTGAAATAAAAACCGGCCAACAGCCGCTATATGGCCTTAGTGACGTAATACGAGCCGTCGAAAAACGTCAATACTGCGAACGAGAAAAGCAATTTGAGCTAGTTTACAAGTTATCTGATGGACATAAAGCAATAATTTTTGGCTGAGGTGCTTTGCGACCCCCTAATAACTGGGTGTGTTGGGTGACTAAGTTCTGCAAGAATTTAGGATTTAAAAAATTGTCGAAAAATGTGGTGCTGGGTCCCTTTAAGCTGCGAGTGTTTTATATACCATTCCCAAAAGAACTCTATGGCCTTTCGGCACCAGGTGACTATCCTTCCTGCAGGTTTCATTTGTTCTTCCTAGGAAGTTCGCTCGTAAAGCTGCGAAGTTTATGAAATCTCTGTCTTAGCACAATACATGGGTTTCTACGGGCGTTTAAACGGACATATGCATGTGTTTCCACTAGTATAAAATTCTAGTGCTTCGTTGTTTTATAAGGTAATCACGAAACCACGCACACTAGCACTATTTGATGGTGAGAGCAATAAATTTCTGTACACACTGTAACCATTTCGAGATGTGTATTTGCTCATCCGCCTTTAATGGCGCCAAATACCTCTGGTATCCTTGGAGCTCACATTGTACACATTATATTCGAAAAACACCGCGCTTGGAACGTTTTTAATGGCACAAAAATGTCATTTGAAAAAGAGCCTGCTCCAAATTTGTTAGACAGCACCGAAGCGGCAGCTCTCACCGCCTTCCTTGAGGAGCCAGATCTTGAAGTTCTCCTAAAGGCGGTGGGGCCGCATCCTGGTCGGAGTAGGGATCCTGTAGGATGGTGGTGCCGAACGATGAGGCGGTCGTCGTGTAGCCCTGCGAGAGCACAGTGAACGAGTGTTGTGTTTCGTTTATACGGCTATGAAGTACAGTAAACGGAAGCTTGGCGGCACTGCCTAGCACAAACCCGGCAGCACTTTGTCGGACCATCACTGACCACAGGAAAATATTGTTACAGGAAAAGTAATATGTGGGCAGCGGAGCACGGCACCGTGGAAGCCCTGGAAACGACTACGACGTCCCATTCTTCGCATACCCCATGTGTTCGCCGAAGCCATTATGGCCGCTTTATAACCGGAGCTTCATTTATCTACCATTGTTTATTCTGAACGCCTTGCCCCTGCGTAACATGTTTGGTGAAGGGGCAGAGGAAGGACAGGACTCAAGTAAATAGCCTGTTGAGAGCGTTTTAAGCATGTCCATCATCATCATCATCACCAGTACCAGCACCAGCGGCCGCCTTTTTGCGCCATAAGCAGGACAAATACCGCCTCCATAGATCTCAAATTATCCTAGTCCTGTGCTAACTGCAACCAATTTTTTTTTCGCAAATGTCCTGATCTCATCGGCCCACCTAACTTTCTGCCACCCCTTGAGGCACTCGCCTTCTCTAGGGGCCCAGTCTGTTCCCCTAATGACGAGCCTTCGCAATAAATGTTGTCCTAATAAATCTTTATAAACGCTGTCCTAATAAACCTTGTCGCAGCAAATCTTGCCTTTGTAATACATACCGCGCCAACGACCGTTTCTTCTTTCTAATTTCTACTAATATGTCCTTAACACGCATCTGTTCCCTGACCCACTCCGCTCTTTTCTTGTCTCGCAACGTTATACCTATCGCCGTTCGTTTTATGGCTGGCTGATTCGTCCTCAATTTAAGATGAACCCTTTCAGTGAGCCTTGAAGTTTCTGCCCCATAGGTGAGCATCTGTAAGATGCAGCTGTCATACACTTTCTTCTTCAGAGACAAAAAGTAGGCAGCCATTCATTACCGAGGAATGCCTACCGAATGCAATCCACCCCATTCTACTCCATCTTATTATCGCTCCCTCATGGTTGGGACCGGGGCTCACTACTTGGCCTAAGTATATATATTCGCTTTCCCCTTCCACTGCCTCGCCCCCTATCCGAAACTGCTGTGCTGTCCCGAGGTTATTGATATTTACTTTAGTTTTCTGCATATTAATGTTTAGGCCCACTGTTCTGCTCTGCGTGTCCGGTGCGGGATATCATGTTTTGCAATTCATCCGCCGAGCTACTTAGCAAAGCAACGTCATTTAGCAAATCGGTCGGAGGTTACTCTGGTATTCTCCGTTAACCCTTACGTATACCGGCTCCATATCTAATGTTCTGGATACCTCTTGTAAACAAGCTGTGAATACCATTGGAGAGATTGCGTCCTCTTGTCTGACGCCCTTCCTTAGAGGTGTTCGAGTGTTCTCCTTATGGAGGACTATGGTAGCTGTGGACTAATTGAGGTTATCCTCCAGTATTTTTACGTATTGCTCGTCTACACCCTGATTCAGCAGTGCCTGCATGACAGCTGACGTTTGGACCGAGTGCAATGCTTTCTCATTATCTCTGAAAGCTATATATAGGGGTTGAGTATACTCCGCGCATATTACTATCACCGGATTGATCAGGTGAATATAGTGTATTGTTGAATAGGTTTTACAAAACCCTGCTAGTTCATTAGGTTGCCTGAAATTTAAGATGGGAGAAATTCTCTAACCCATTACCTTGGTAAGTGCCTTGTACACTACTGGCAGCGTGCTAATACGCCTGTAATTTTCAAGTTTATGTCACCTTTCTTATAGATTAGGACAATGTTCGCGTTCTTCCAAGAAGATTTAGATACACTCGCGGCCATTAAGCACAGGTTTGCCAGTTTTTTTAGTACAATGTGGCTACCATCCTTCAAGAGGTCTGCGGTTGTGTGATACTCACCGGCGGCTTTGCGCCATTGCGTTTCTTTCAAACCGTGGGTTATGTCTCCTGCCGTTACTGGCGGGATACCTACCTCCTGTGACCTACTTCCTTGTTCGGTATTATCCTGGTTGTCGCGGCTACTGTACAGATCTCCCTAGAACTCGTCGGCTACAATAACCATTTTATCCCTATTTGAGACGACATTGCCTTGCTTGTCTTTAAGTGCACACATCTATTTTTCTCCATGCGTAGACGCCTCTTCACTGCTTTCAGGCTTTCTCCGGCCTTTACAACATGCTCAACCCTCTCCGTATTATACTTCCGTACGGCAGCTGTCTTGCGTTAATCGATTTACTTCGAAAGCTCTGCTTGCTCTATTCTGTCAGCCGGGGTAGAGACCCCAGCATGTGCTTAATCATAGCCAAACGAATTGACGTCGGGCACCATAAGCCTCAAAGGTGAAGGTAGAAAAGGAAGTAGGCGAACAAGATCTTGTGTTCATCACCAGCGTGGTGCCTTCCCTTCTGCAAACGCTGCTTGTGAGTACGCCTTCGCTTCAGTCCAAATCTCCATACCAATATCGTCGACATCACGCCACAGTTCGAGGTATTTTCGATGGAAGCTTCTTGGGCTGTTCGCCCAGGTTTTTGTGGGGACTGCTCACACCAAATAAAGCTAGCTCGCCTGCGCGTGTCGCACCCGCGGCACCTGAAAATCGATTCTCGTTGGAGGGGAGCGAGTGTATGCACCTGGCGAAGTTTCACGAGGTACCGCTGCCTCCATTGTGGCGAATACGCACAGTCGGCCTGGTAGGTGACTTGTGAGGGGGCGGTGAGTCAACTGGCAAGACCCTGTTTATGGGTTCTTCACTCTCTCTGCGGATGGACCCGGTGGCCTCCTCGCCAAGGAGATTAAAATTTTCAACGGTTCCGCGTTTATCCGCGCGTCTCGTATTTCCCGGTGCACTGGCCATTGCTGACCAAAAATCAGCGGCAATGCCATACCCAATAGCAATGTCATAAATGTAACAAGACAGATACTTTAAACACGGGTGTGAAATGGTAAAAGTTTTCGTTTACGTCGATTCACTTATATTCGTGAGATCCAGCTACTGACTTACCGGATTGGGAGAACGACACTCATCTTTGTAGTTCTTAAGTCCACATACATAACTAAGTGTAATAGAAATATAGAATAACTTTACTTGAAAACGGCAAAGTTGCACGTAGAGGGAGGCCTGGTTTCTTGTTCCTATTTCCCCTGATATTTTCCGGAATGAAACTCCAATAACTGAATGCTTAGTAACGACAGCTAAAAGCAATAAGGAGTTAATGACGTCGCACGGGCAGCTGGCGTGATGCGTATCGCTCCGCCTCTAGTACAGCTCTTTTCAGTCCGTTTTTTATGATTGTTTGACGACACACTACTCGTAGATAAATACTTTACACACTAGAAGCACCGAATACCCCATCTTCACTTGGATTCGATTCATTGCTGCGATGTAAGATCGAAGCCTGGGTTTACGTTTGGTTCGTCTTCGGACTCTGTGCTCATTTGTTCTGTGCAAACTTAGTCTTACTTGTACAAATTAGCCTCGGCACTATAGGTTGCTTTTCAAATACAGTTGTAGAATGAAACTAATTCAGTTTTTCCGACATTTTTAGCCAAGGGTTCATTACTTCTCGGGTTGCCTTAATTCAGAGAGGTTACATCCCCGTTGGGCTGCTGAGCATGTTGTGGACACTGGTTCCATTTCAGGCAGCCGCGGCCGCTTTTCTGATGGAGGCGAAAGCAAAAACGCGCGTGCGTACGAGATTTCGGCGCACGTTAAAAATACCCAGGTGGTCAAAAGTAATCCAGAGCTCTCCACTATGGCATGCCTCATTGCCTGCGTAGCGTCGGCGCTTTAAACCCTACAATAAGTCAATAAATAAGGTGACATCACACAAATGTCTTATTGTGCCCATTGCAGCTTGAATGTGGCACAATAAGATGGGGCATAATTTTTTGTACCCCATCTTGGGGCACAATTTTTGGGCCATGTTGTAATGAGAGTGCCATTAAGTAAACGGAGACGTCAAAGGCATTGCCGGACACATTTCTTTCAGGCACTTAGTTAAGAAAAAACGTTTTCAAACTGAGATTTTGTTTCCGCAGTGTCCTACTTCACTGGGCACGGATGCTGGCACAGTGAAAGAGACATATTTAAGAACTGCACATGTGGCTGGGTATCACTCAAACAGCCCCGCCACTTCTGCGTTGGACAACCGAACAATATTTGATACGTTTATACTGAATTTTGTGCCGGTCGGGCCTTGTCGGTTCCCTGGATGTCACCTGAAAGCAACGTACACCTACTTAAAGCAGCGTCCATAAAATAGCGCCAGCAGACTCACAATTAAACTGAGTCAACATCTTGCATTCGACAGCAAATTGCATTGTTTTGAATTTTTTCTGAGAACATTTAACGCATGGCCATAGCTGGTGTTATTACGCCGAAAGTATAATTATTGGCCTGTTACTCCTCAGCGGTATTGCGGATGCATAGCGCAAAGTAACGTACGAAGGATCATCAAAAATACTTTTAGCACAAAGGTGTTGTATTCCTGGATACACCAATATTTTGATGACGTCATATCCGTCGCAGAAATGACGCCAGCACAACGAACACAGGAGAAACGCCCCAAAAGGTTTCATTGACGGGGATGGTGCTCCCGTCCAGGACAGGTGAAGTGAAGTAGTGCATCATGATGCTAACAAGCGCGGACAGTTGGCGTAAGCTGCGTCGTGGCGACGCCGATAGGCGAATGGCTTGAACGCCGACTGATCTGATGCGAAGAAAACGCCAGCGGGTAGCGGAACGCCTTTGCATGTGAGCGTTTGTAGCTACAAATTCTACCTCTCGCGTTCCATAAGCTGAGCTCGTCGCAACGCAACCGTCTGCCGTATACGTCACGGAGCAGGACCGAAGTGGTAGCGCCTTTCCTGAAGGAACCCGCTAGCAGGACGTCGCTGCAGATTTCGCGGCAGATTTCACTTTCGTGCTTTACTGATTCCTGTGACAGAGAAAAGCAACTACAGTGTTTTTATTACTATTATTTTGCAGATTCTCACTCAAGCACTTTTCATACGGCGGAACCATTCCATTCTAGCGTTTTAAGAAAAGCATCAGTCTAGAGGCACTTTTAAGAAAGGCTCTCGTATAAAAAACGAAATTTTGTTGAAAGCGCTGTTAAGATCATTCAACGTACATTATTGCCATTTAAAGCCACCTGCCACCTCTTTTCTCTCCCGTAGTCTTTGTAGTTGCTCCTCCTGCCTTCTTCCACATTCCTGCTACATTTTGCACTAGGAGTCGCCGGGACGGACTTAACAAGTTCAGTAAAATTGACTGTTTCGCTAGTTGGTGTTGAAACATCGCTACGTAGCGCTTGAAACAGGACGAAAGCACAGAAGACACACACGAGGCCGCTAAAAAATCTCGTAAGAGGCTAACAAAGCTTTGCAAGACAGGCAAAACTTGACACTCTGACCTCGCTCGACGAATAATATTTGTTTCCATTGATTAACAGCCTCGCCATGATAATTATTTCATCTTTCGCACCATCGTGTTTTAGGCGCAGCGCTAAGGGACCGACATGAACACCACCTGACAAAAGATCAAAGAACTTACGGTGAAAAAGCGCGCCCAGCGAGCAATAAAGCTTCTCACACTATCATAACCTGAGATGTACGCTCCCTTCGATTGATTGTTGGGTTTAACGCGCCGACGCCACGCAGGCGATGAGGCGCGCCGTAGTGGAGGGCTCCGGAATTATTTTGACCACCTGGGGATCTTTAACGTGCGCCGAAATCTCGCACGCACGGGCGTGTTTGCTTGTCGCCTCCATCAGAAAAGCGGCCGCCGCGGCCGGGAACCGAACCCGCGACCTCGTGCTCAGCAGCACAACGCCTTAGCCACTGAGCCACCGCGGCGGGTTGTCCGCTCCAATCACACAAGCCGTCTTGCAACTGCAATACCTTGAAAGCACCATTTAAAACATCCCTCAATACCTGCCACTAATTTTGCTTAAACAATGGGCAGCCTTAAGATCTGGTACAGCAGTCTTTTGCGCCTGTTTTATTGGATGTTTGCTATGCTCTCAAAACATTTACGCGGCAGGCGGTGGTGAAGACGGTTTCTATCGGGCATCTATTGTTCAATGAATACACTATTTCCTACATCAGGGAAGACACGTGGTTCGCTACGTGGGAATTGCTGCCACAGCATAACACAGGTGACGAGACCTTGAATAAAGTACATAGGCATCTTCAAGTAACGCGATGGCACTAGAGAACAGCGCGGTGCTATTAAAAATTTGATGGCAATAATTCGGCGTTGGTGGTTGCTGCCCTGGAATTAAACTTTTTGGCCACAAATGCTTGCCACTAAAACAAGGCGGACAGTCTTAGATCATATGCGGAGCCGCAACCTTACAGTCTGCATATGTGCTGATCGCATGAAACCCCCTGACCTCAGCACTGGTATTATGACCACAGCACTATAAACGAATTCTCAAATGGTATTCCAGCTATACATCAGGACCCTCCGCAGGGGAAGCGGCCAAATACACAACTAGTTGCTGGTCGTGGCTTTCACAAGTTGGAGAGCCGACTGCAACATCGACGTGGCCGATGGAACCAAAGTTGCCTTGGAGAAGTCCGAAAATGCAGTCGAATAGATCCTGCTTTGCGACAGCCTCGTCAGGCCCATTCAGAATGAATACAACTGAGAGGGTGAGTGTGGCCCAAATTTTAGGTGTCATCATGCTTTGTACGGATGCCAGGTCGTAATATCTACGCCGACTTCCCTCGCTTAGTAGAACGCAGTACTCCGCGAATGGTTGATCCATAGAGGAAGTGATGATGTTTATAAGGGTACGCTTGATTTCGTTATAACCGCAAAAAAGGCGGGCCTACCATAGCCACCTAGGGCTTTCGTGGCACAGCCTGTAAGGTCATGGAAACAAAAGACACCAAGAAAATACATGGCAAAACTACAGCAAATAGGAGAGCAACAAATTACGGCAGTCTAAGTGCACATAACTATATATACATGGCAAATACGCACAGTGCTGGAAGCTTCAGTTACATTTATTATTTATTTCTCAAATACGCGTTTTAGTCGGGACATTTATGTTGGAAATTTCGCCATGGAGTTGGTTCAACGCAGATGCTAGACAGTCTCCTCCTATGCCCATACCCTCTATGGCAACGGGGAATGGCTAACGAAAGGCATGCACAAGAGTTGAGAAATCAGGCAGCCTGTGTGCAACTGTCCTGTTTAGATCTACGGACAAGAAAGATGTCTTCAAGAAGAAATGGGTAACAAGTTGAATTGCCCTTATCAGCTGCCTCTGAAAAGGGAACCAAAGGGGGCCTTCAAGACGAAAAAGGCATTGGCCTAGGATAAAGCTGGGAAAGTCATGTACAGATTTTCTTAATACCGACTCAATCAGCGGATGAACGCCTCAAAAGCGACGGCCACAATACCCGCTCCGCCCAAGTTAAGTAGGAAACCTTCAAATGGTAGTCGCATTCCTTGAGCCACAACTGGATGGAAAAGGAACCTTTGACCAACCTGTTCAGAAGTGACCGAGAGGAGTACCCGCAGCACAACAGTCCTCTTCCCTCTGCTTCATAGGGAAACCTGCCTGAATATAAGGATAAGCACGGAAGATATGAGCACCTCGATTTTGCAAAGTCCAAGCATCAAAATTTGAGATTGTCCACCAGCACCTTGATACCGCTGACGCATAATAAGCCAGACGCATGCAACAGTTACAACAGTCGGAACCGAACCACCAATCCACAGCGACTGCGTGGTAAGTGACCAAGTCACAATCGGAAACGTCTTAATCGCCTATGATGACCAATCTGCACTGCAATCCCGCTATCAGTGGGAAGAAGCTGTCATAACGCGGACAGCTGTTTCGGGAATCCTTGCGAGGCATAACGTACAAGGCCCAAGCAAAAGCACACAGCTGAAACAAGACCATTTGTGCTGCTGACCCAGGACGCGGGTTCGATCCCCGGCCTTGGTGCCCGGTTTTCCGATGGAGGCAAAAGCGAGTACGACTGCGAGCTCCATATTTAGGCTCACATTAACGAAACACAGACAGTCGAAATTACTGCGGCGCCCTCCACTGTAGCGCGCTTCATTTACCGTGTAGCGTTCACGCGTTAAACCTCATAGTTGATCAATGAAGCAATGAAACAAGGCCCTAACCCTCACGGCGTCCCCCAAACACATGCCTTAACGACACCTAAGCAGAAAAGCACGCATACGCCACCTAAGCAACACTCGGCCTCTGTAGATGTTTTTCCTCCTAGGACTGTGCTGGTGGGCCTTGCCCTTTGAGGATCGACGCCCGTTCGGGGCCC
Organism: Haemaphysalis longicornis; assembly: GCA_013339765.2. Lineage (NCBI taxonomy): Eukaryota > Metazoa > Arthropoda > Arachnida > Ixodida > Ixodidae > Haemaphysalis > Haemaphysalis longicornis. The sequence goes on from CM023458.1 coordinate 93,915,076, forward strand.
AACCAGATGGCGGCGTTCAAGAAAATGCTTGACTCCGTCTGGCGAACGCAGTCATGTGTCACTTGGCCCTCTGGTGCTCATTTAGCCCCGTCGACCTCGATGAGAGGAGCTTTGCTGCCCGGCTGTCCTGGTGGTTACGCGCTTTGTTTTATGCCAAAGGCTTTACGGACTTTAAAACGAAGGACATTATTCTAACAGTTGTATTTGTCAGTGTTATGCACTATTGTTCGCGCTGCCTGCAGACAACAGATGCTTATCTCAGTCTCAACATTTTTCTTATACACTTAAAACTTGTGCGCCGTGTAACCGCGAAGGCGTGAATGCCACACGGTTAACCACAGTGTACCAATCTCTGCTTCCCCTGTGCACATTGTGTCCTTTAAAATAAAAGAAACCAACTTCAACCTTTTCTTTTCTTGCATTTTGCTACGCAATGCTTCATGTACGTAAGTACGTGCTTCATTCTGCATGGTCACTGTCGTGAAGTCGTACTACCCTGTATTAGCCTATTTAGGTCCACCGCCTGAGTAAGACCGCTCCCATTGACCTCCATGCACTGTGCTGTGCTGCCGTAGTTCTTTTTCTTGCCTCCGCATCATCTTATTTTGTGTCTCAAGCTTCCCACTGAAGTTTCCTTTCTTTAGACTCGTTTCTAAGTAGCCGCTCTTAACCTGGTGGTCTACCGCTACTGATTAACATGGTGAACCATGAGCATGAACACCATTACGCTTATTTGAACAAACGCGGAAGGAAACTCTGGCCCTTTGGATTCCTGGCGTGTAATACAAGAACGCAACTGAACCCGTGACAAGAAACGAGGGTGAGCGAGCCAAGATATTCTACGCTGTTTCGTCAAAGTGCCTCAGGAGCTAGCGCTGACTCATTACTTCAATTGTACTAAAGACATGCTTTCGTAAGAGTTAAGACCAGAAAACTGGGAAATTGAGGCTAACCTCCCGATAATTCACACCACTTCAAAACAGCTGAATGCTGGCACAATAAAATCTTTTTCATAAACTCGGTCCTCAAACATTTCCGTCTTAAGCGAAGAACAGAAACCGGTTGGAGAAAATTCACATGCTCCCTTGCCTACAAACTACTTGGGATTTACAACATCACATTCGTGTCAGCAAAACGCTTTTATGCTAACATATGGGGTAGTTGAGTAGTTCGAAAATAAAGCAAGAGGTTATCTCAAGGTAGAAATGATATGCCGCGCAAACCTGGCTGCAAAAGGATGACAGTTCATACTTTCATGGTCGTTGAAGTAAAAGAGCCAAAATCCAACTATTCGAGAGTGCTTACCGTCGTACCCAGGCTGGTGTCTGAAAAAAAAGCAGGGGTTATGGTGAGATCAAGGGATTCTTTTGGCGTCTCACCATTTTCAGCAGCTAACTGTGATTGTAAGCGAATAGCTATCATTACCCAGAATATCACACTTTTTCAAGTTGTGACCGTCTGCTACGAAGTTGAGAAGAAACGTACATTGCCCTCCGAACCTGGTGCAATTATTACTGTTAGAACTGAGCTTGATGTGCTACACCTATAAAACTCAACCGACCACCGTTCATTCCTCATGCATTGATTTGACCTTTGTAAAGAATATCTCTTTAAAGTAATAAAGGTTGTGGTTAAGTACATTTCACTTGTCTCTGGTTTAACTATGTGTAGAGCTGAGTGAGTGAATTTAAGAGACGTCGCATGGGTAAACGTTGCGTGTGCAGTTTACAGCTTTGTTTTCCAACCACATTCGCAGGGTGGATTCGCGCGACTTTTGTTCAGACGCAACGAAGAAACATTAACAGAATAGCCACCATCACGCAGTAACTGAGCGGCTTAAACTGTTTCGCTGCCATTAGTGTAATTCATTTATTATGCAATTGGCCATTTGCCTCAATATGGCTTCCATTCGATCATCCTTGCGTATGCAATGTATCCGTGTGCGTCGCTCTGTCATTATGAAGCCTACACTGGTTTCTTTGGGTTTCTTCTAATCTTCCGTGTGAATATACGATATTATTATCGCGAACAAAGTGTAGAGTGGCGTGCAGTGCCTTGATCATTATAGTTCCATCATTTTGCATGAGTTACTATGTACCAATATTGACAGCTTCGTTGTGACGCAATGCTCAAACGTGCCGGACTCTCGGGTGTACTTTGGCTGGGGTGCCAACTTAATAGTACTAGCCCATCCTCACTTGTTGAATTGCGCATGGATTGAACAAACGGAACACTGATGCGACCAGTGATGCCATATCTCACGTTCAAAAGTAAAACTTCTACTTCGGGAGGTATTTTATGAGCGCCCCAGTTTGTGCTTCCACATGGGCTACAGCGAGGTTCCTGCCAAGAGAAAGTTGTTTCGTGCGAGCCTAACAACTCCATTGATAATGTGCTTTCGGCTGTCATTGTACCCGCACACCCGGCTTCATATTTAGTTTGAAATAAGCGCATACTGGTAAAATTGATAACACTCTGCGGAATTTTTCCGGTAGCGCTCGTGGGATTGTATTCTGATGGAGTGCCCGAAGATTTAGAGAAGTTCGTCGTAACACAGACCCGTCACCGATGTTCGGAGGACTACCTTTGTACCAGATTGCGCTACGTCGAGGATTAACTTTCATCAGGGTTGGCTCTTTTTCTATTCGACCCTGAGGACAAATCAGGTGTGTCAGGATGACAGCGTTCTTGAATCCTGCCATGTGGTCGAAATTATACTCTAGCTGTGCGATGTAGCTCACGTCCTATCTCAGTACGTGCGTTCGGTTCGTGAAAGCCCCAAGTGATCAATCTACCAGAGGCGTTTGTAGAACAGTATTACTGGTACGTCCGAAGAGTCTGGCCCGCCATTAACGGCTTTAAGCGGATACTTGCTCAACAACCCAATGTTCCTAGATTCGCACAGCTATTTGTGCGAAAGTTACTCTTTTGCGTAAACCAATTGGCGCTAAGGGCAAAAAAAAAGCTCTGGGTGAATGAGTAGAGTCCACGAAAGAATAACAGTTGACGTGGTCATTTGTCTTAGGTCTTTCTTCAGCAGACAAAAAATACCTAGTTCGCCTTTGACAGGAGCTTGAAAACTATGTCCAACGATTCCGGCCTTTGCAGGTTGGAAAGCTACATGACTGGAGTCAGTTCATAATAGACGACCGAAAAATAGCGCGAAACACAAGAAATAACGGGCACAGGAGCGCTCATGTTGTACATTCTTAGCTGGTGGCCGTGGCCTTTAACTATGCTTTGCAGTATAGTCCAGTATGCAGAAACAGAAACAAGTGGCAGAGCAGAAACAACTGGCAGTGGCGCACTGCCCCTGCCCACCGGACAACAAAGGGGACAACGAACCTAATAGAATCTACACCAAGTTCGCGTGCATCATTGCCGCGAATTGAATCATCGCCTCATTCATCAAGCTTCTTGTGTTTTCCCTTTCTGTCTCGTGTCAACATGAAGTGGCTGTAATAATTAACAGACCTTTCGCGGTCTTTCGCATGATTGTTACGCAGTGCTATTTGGAAGCTTTTCAGTGCAGAACAATTCTGAGCTTAGTCGGGCTTTGATATTGCCCTCGCCTCATAAACCCGCGCAGAGCAGTAAATATTAAAAATGTGAATACTTACTCCTGCTCGAGGACGCGGTGGAGAGGGCTGCAAGAAAGTTGCAAGCACTTATTACAAGTGGAAATGCGCGGAGTAGGAATCACAGTGTCAACCTCAGCTCCTGTGAGCGAAATTGCTTCGATTTTTTTCGGGGAAATGCTAAGGGTTTTTTACAGAATGAGCCTTCCATCCGGCAAAGACAGCCGGTAATAGCAACGCCGCATTCAATTATTTAACGCCGGCAACCAAGTGAAAGCATCCGTATGGAGCTCAATCATTGCTTGATAAGTGTTTGACCCAAACGAGAGAACGTCCGGCGCGACGCAGGGGTCCCCCTGGTTTCTAGCTCGTGCATGCCAAGCGCAGTTTTACTCGGGCGGCTCTACAAGGTTCCGCTAGGTACCTGTAACAACCAAAAGGACGCTTGGATTTTTTGGCTCACGACAGCCTTTACAATCGCCGGTGACCAACGACACAACGTGAAAGCGGGGACTTAACCAACACTGTGGCTGTCAGTCAGCTTTGTGGCAAATAACAAAGCTACTGCCTCTAAAACAATCCATCCGCTTAACAAAGCCGCCTCGGAAGTAGACAGCTGATGTGGGGGATAAAGATAACACTGCTATGCTTACACATTCCGCTAACGTAACAAAGTCAAAAGAGCAAATACCAATTTCTCGAAACTGGTTGGGCTGCGTCCCAGTAAATCGAGCTTTCTGCCGCGAATTCGTTTGACATACGTTGCAAACACGTTCACACGGTGGGCTGAGGGCACTTTTTAAAAACGATACTTCACTTCATTTCACTTTATTTTCTTAAAGACCGCACAGGGGGGCGTTACATAAGGGGTGGGTTCTACAAGCATAGACACAAAAAACCACCGGTTAACATGGCAGATGCATGGACACACTTTGAATAAAACGTGATGCACAGGTGATCGAACCAACATCGCGGGGAAGGTCATTCCATTCTTTGGGGGCGCGCCAGAGAAACGATGCAGAAAATGTTGAGGCGCCAGATCGGGGTCGGAAGACGAAGTGGGTGGCATGTGCGTGGGGAAATGCGTGCTGCGGGAGCGATATAAGGTGGTTTGTGGAGTGAGCTGTGGTAAAACGTGAGGTAGAGTGACGAAGTCGCAGTTCTGCGGCGAAAGGAAAGAGTTGACAGTCAGGATTCAGTTTTACAAATTACAGCAAGCAGAAAACAAAGCTCGATATGTCAACGGGTACGAGTCTTCATAACGCGACTAAATATCAACCTGGACGATTGAGTTTCCAAAGCGCCGACCAGTGGGGCGCAGCCAAGGGCACTAGTCATATGAGCAGATTTGCCTAGTACACTTGAAGAAAAGTGGCAGTGTCTCTGTTTCTTTTGCAGTTTACTGCTAAATGAGAAGACACCCTCCGTCACTGTAATCGGATCTGTGAGGTTCAGACGACGCGAAATATTCTTAGCTCCGCTGGAGCTGACAGCAGCAGTTACCATACCGGTGTTCTTTAGGTGGACCCATCGTTAATTATCATAGTCGAAAAGGAAATACCTTGAAGAAGACATTAAAAAAATATTGGTAACAAGTAAAAAAAGAACTGTTCGAATTTGCCAATATTTATCTCATTCAGCGTCCCCACAAAACGAACCTAAAATCATAGAATGCCTAAAAACGACCAATGGAAACAAGACAAGATAGTGTGGAAATGGGCAACTTTAGGAAGCCCCGCATTGGTTAAAAATTCATACGTGGCGGACTCGACAGACCCAATCTCTGCAAATATCTCGCCCGACTGAAAAAACAATGTTTGTATTTCCTTGATAACATCCTCTTGCTCTCTGTTCATTGCTATAACTACCTAGGGCTTCACATTTCCAAATATCATTCTAAGAATACCCACATAGAATACGTTATACAATGGTAACCGCATGCCGGGCTACTCACGCCGATAATTGTCATTCGTTTCTACCTCCGTTAAACTTACTATGTACATGTAAGGGATCCAGGTGCCAGCGACGCGGAATCTGTCGAACGCGGAGGGAGCGGCAGGCCCGGGAAGTGGGAATTAATGACTTTATGGCAGCTGCAGCATGTTAAGGGCAGGCGGCGTCTGGGTCACGCCGCTCTCGTGAGGACTTATTGTCTCGGGCCGCAGCCACGTCGTCGGTCTGTTTTGGTCGGCGCGCAGGGTGCAGCTGCGGGGGAACATTGGAGGCCTGGGGGCTCAAATGGCATTCCGGGGGCTGGCGGCAGCTAGCTCTGGGGTCCGCTGCGTTTTCGTTTAGCGGGTTGTAAAACCATGGTCCGTCGCGCCCGGAGAGGGGGAAACTTGGAGCTGTCAACTGTGGTTAGACAGGGGCCGATTTATGGCGATAGCTTTTTTTTTGTTGCCCGTGCGCGCGCGGAGTGAGAGCGTGCGAGGGGTTCGTGCGGCGGCCCAAGGAGGATGCGGGGGAATCGGGGACGCCTGCGGCGGTCGCCGCCGCATCCCTGTTCCCTACGCGTTGGTTCAGGCCACGCGGTCCAATTAACGGGGCTCGTCTCCCAAAAAGCGGGCAATCTTGGAGGCTCGCCACCTTTTGTTAAGATGGGCTTTATGGGCTTCAGCTGGCTTGAGTGGCTCTCCGGTCTCGGACGAGAAGCGTGGGAACGGGCGACGCGGGCCCCGCGTTTAAAAGCTTGCCCCGGGCGCATGCACGTGTTTCCTTGTGTTTTTGAGTGGTTGTGTTTGTTTGGTTTACTTTTGATCTCTTCCTTGTTTTTCTGGTGGGAGAGAGTGACCAGCGTTTGAAGGTTGCGGGGGGCGTTGCCCACCGTGGTTTAGGCCCGGATTTACTAATCCATCCTATCAGGTGCCCAGGAGATACCGATTGGCCTGTGTATCGGGGGTGGGGCCTAAGTAACCCATTAAAACCACGAGACACGAGGTCTCGGGGTCGAATCCTCAAGGTTTTAATGTGCTATGCACGGCCGGCGTATTGCCGGGCTAGCCAGGTCAGGCTAGGGACGATCTCACCACTTGGGTAGTCTTAGGTCAGGGTCCGTCGCTGACGGGGGTGCCGCGTGCACAAAGTTGTAGCTGACTTAAGCCTCTCATTTTATTTCTTACTCTGTCAACTTCAGTTTGTCAATATTCTGTATATATCTTCTGTGTAAATATAGTTTTTGAAAAACCCTCCATCAACCATCGTCGTCGTGTCATCAGTGCCACAACCATCAGGCACCAACGCAGATCATCATCATCATCTTCAAGGAACAACATCGAACCTGACATTTACTGTACAGAACAATTCTTCGTTCCAAATTAGAGTACGGGTGCGCATTATGGGATCCTCATCAGGTCACACTCACCCATTGTCTCGAATCAATTCAAAATCGGGCCGCTCGCTACATCTTATCGTGTTTCGTCAATGAGAAAACACTTAACCTCCTTGACCTGTCGGTGCGCCGTAAATGTTCTCGTCGCTGTTTATGTCAGAAAATATACCACCATAACCCTACCTTAAAAGAACATTACCAAGGCTCGCTATCTCTCATCTTGAGCAGACTAGACTTTCAACGTCGGGTCGCCGTCTTGTCCTACTAACCTATATAATGATTCAATTATCCCTTAAACAAGTCTAGAAGTCTAGAAGGGAACCACCTCCATTCAGCCATCGCATCAGTTACTGAAGCAACCATTCACAAAACTGCTCTACTTAACACCTATTCTTCGTAGAATGCCATAGGATATTGGATATTATGTTGCAGTTGTTTAAATAGTATACGTTCTTTGTTGTCACACGTGCCATTCCACTATAGTGCCTAGAATATATTCTAGGCACTGTAATTCCACGGTTTGTGGGAATTGCGGAGCTCCGCCATCTTTCCTATCCCTCTCGGCCCGCCGCGGAGGCGAGAGGGGTGGTACCTCTCTCTCCGCGGCCGCGCGCTTCCCCCTCCGGGAGGATGCCCGTGAGAGCGAGGGGGCGCGGCCGAACCCCTCACGTGACAGGTTTGCCGGGAAGTTCCGGCGGCCTGGTCCGAGGCGGACGACCGAGGTAGGCTTTTTTTGGATGCGAACCATCGTCAGGAGCGGCCGTAAGTACGACTCGCTCCTTTTTGGCCTGCCTTTGTCCGCCCTCGCGCCTGTCTCTCCCGCCCTGGCTAAGGTGGTCTTGGCGGTGTAGAACGACGCGCCCGACGTCTCCTTTATTGCATGGCAATAAACGTCGGAGTGGGCGAATTCTGGGTTTATTCGATTCAGCCTGCACCTTTTCAACCAGTTCACAGCGGTGCAAAGCGGGTTCCGCCATCGGCGGAACCAGACCTGCACTTTTTTTCGTCTGCTTCTGCACCTCCTCCCAGGGAGTGCAGGCAAAGCCATAAACCCCTCCTGCACCCGTCGGCACCACCGGTGAATCGAACGGCGCGGTTCAGGTGCCGCGAGCTGCACCGCTGAAACGAACGGCGAAGTGCGGCACCGCCTGAACTGGTGTTCACGCGGTGCAGGTGAAACGAATAGACCCTCTGTGTCCTGTGTTCCTTGCTGTTCGCTGCCGCTACGCCAAGTTGGCGATCCGTGGCGGTGTTCAGCGAAGCTAGCCTGGCGGCCGGATCTCGAGGATCGAGCAAGGGCGCCGTAAGAACCCTGGTCCCCACATTTTTGGCGCCCGAACATGGGACTCGTTTTCAAGTGAATTCGCGGTTCGCTAGCTCCGAGGAACATGGCACAGCATTATGAGTTGGCGGATTTGATGCTCTTGGCCGACCTTTGTGATCATGCCCGGGAGGTCCCGCGATGCTCTGCATCAACAGCGCTCCTGCTCGGGTCCCCCTTCTACACGGCCCCTACGCAACCGCGAGTGCGGCTTGCGCACCGACGAGAATTTCGGAAAGTTCCGAATTCCGCGAGCGCTATACGTCAGGTGACGCCGCGCTTTCAACCACCATGCGCCAGGCTTACGCAGATGCTGCGGCTTGCGCGGCAACAAAAATTTCGGAAAGTTCCGAATTCTACGAGCGCTCTACGTCAGGTGACGCCGCGCTTTCAACCCCCATGCGCCGGGCCTACGCAGATGCTGCGGCTCGCGCGGCAACGAAAATTTTGGAAAGTTCCGAATTCCACGAGCGCTCTACGTCAGGTGACGCCGCGCTTTAAACCCCCCATGCGCCGGGCCTACGCAGATGCTGCGGGCTCGCGCGGCAACGAAAATTTTGGAAAGTTCCGAATTCCGCGAGCGCTGTACGTCAGGTGACGCCGCGCGTTCAACCCCCATGCGCCGGGCCTACGCAGATGCTGCGGCTCGGGCGGCAACGAGAATTTCGGAAAGTTCCGAATTCCTCGAGCGCTCTACGTCAGGTGACGCCGCGCTTTCAACCACCATGCGCCGGGCCTACGCGGATGCTGAAGCCCCATGCGGTGCGCCTCTCGTGCAAGTGAGCACGCAGGCGCCCGTAAGCGAAGGAATGACTGTGATGCAGCTTCCATCGCGAACGCTCTCGCGAGCGCCATGCAGCAAGTGCTGCAGGCGGCGCGCTCACCCGCTCCCAGGGTGCAGCTACCGATGCCGACTTATAGCGGTTATAGCGATCAAGTGAGCGCGAACGCTTTCCTGCTGGCTCTGAGCCGTTACGAGCAGGCCACCGGCATAAGCGAGGTGCTGCACAGAGTTCTGCCCGCAGCCCTAGTCGACCATGCCGCCCGGTGGTATCGAGTGATAGGCCACACGGCGCGCACGATGGATGACTTCCGAACGATGTTCAGGGAAGAATTCCTGCCCGTCGACTACCTCCCGCGGATGCGTAGAGAGTTGGAAATGCGCACCCAAGCTCCGGACGAATCGATGATCGAGTATGTCCGTGCGATGCAGGAGCTTTACGAGTTCGCCGACCCACATGCCCCGAACTCGGAGCGGGTCGATTGGGTCATCAGGCAATGCCACCCCACCTTTGCCTTGTACTTGAGGAACTGCAGGTGCAGGGATCTCAACGAGCTGGCGGCCGAAGCTCGTCGTGTGCAAGCAGCAATTGCGGCTGCACGCGCGTATCGGCAACAGCCGCCTCCGGTGGAAACACTGGAACCAAGCTGTGCTTGGCGCGGCGTTACGGGCAGCGGACGAGTCGAGGTCGGCTCTACGTTGATACCCAGCCAGCGAGAAACGCTCGGTCTCGGGGACCGAGCGCTGGACCCCTACTCGTATGGGTTCCGCAACGCGGAGGTGAAACGGCCGGAGGTCCTGCCAGCCCCGCGCGCAGTGCACATAACAAACCGGTCAGGTGATGGGCCCGGCGAACGCTCCCCCAAATTGGGCTTCCCTAAGGGGAATCGGCGCTGCCCCAGATGCCTGCACCCGCTCACAACTCGCCCCCGGAGAACCGGATGCGGCCAACTGGCCTCGGACGGCGCACCAAGCAGCACGGAATTCTGTTCGCTGTTTCAAGTGTGGCCAAGTTGGTCACATGATGCGAATCTGCCCAGGTGGGCAGGGAAACGCAGCGGGCCGCCGGTGAAGTCGCCGGCGGCTGTCAACGCGCCCCGAGAGGGAAAACATCACCGCGCCCGCCGCATTCAGAGTCGGAGTTCCGACCAGCGCGCCTGCGCCCTTTCTCGACCTCGAAATTGCGTGGCGGAGTTTTAAGGCACTGCTGGACACCGGGGCGCGTATTCCCAAACCATATCCCGTAGGGGCCCAGGCCGACCACACCCCCTAAGCAGGGGCGCAGCCAAAGAGATTTAAAAATTCCATTTTTTCAACCTCCTTGGACGCAGCACCGTGACGTCTCTACCGATATGTGCGCGACTTCATGCGAGGTGGATTTTTTCTTTTTTCCCCTCCCCTCGTTTCGACTGCTTGACAGGCGACCGATGGTTTCGCTCCGTGGGCGGGGCTGGCCTGCGGGGGGGAAGCTGACCTTTTGTACCTGAGCCCCTGGTCTCTCCGCGCTCTTCTTGCGCACCTGCAAGTTGACGCTGACCTCCGATCGTGTTTATATAAGCGCTCGACTAGGGGCTCGAAGTGCGCGCGCGCGGATGGACGCTTTCACGCGCAAGTGGCAATTATACACGGTCCGGAAAGCAAACACCCTCATTGAAAGCTCATTTTACAGCACACAGAAGGCAATACAAATGAATTGGGGGCTCTCTCACTATATACACACCTCAAAACACGATTCGGTGCTGCAGGTAAGGTTACAAGAAAGACAGCCAATTTCCCATGAGCATATTTACAAACTGTCCTACTCTTGCGAAATATTACAGCTGCATTTAATTTAAAAGCACTATTACATTGAATTTCGTTAACATTAACTTCATTGCATTATTCTTTATCAGGAACAGTGCCACTAAGGAAAACATTGACATTTTGTTAACAGCAGTGGAAGGTGTAAATCGTTCTTGCAAGGGTGATACATTGATAAGAAAGACAACAGCTCAAACGTACACGTTTTACACTCGGTCATGAATTCTGCATAATTTGTACTGCTCGTCATAACAATTTATGGAAACAATATCGAAAATATATACAAACCAAGGGCTAAGTAATAGTTGGATTGTACGGCAACTGAAGTACTCGAGGAGTTTGATATATGTCTTCTGTACAGGGCTATTGACCACAGTCTCTTCACTGAAGCCACCAAGCCGAGTTTGATATCAGTAATCACGCGAGCTACCACTCACGCTGTTGCCAATGTCGATTAGTTATTTTTAACCATTTGTGCTTCATGCACACAGAGATTTTGCTGCATAAGATACGTTATTTATAAATAGACAGCTCCAGCAGGATCCGAATGGCGCTGATGTCCCCCCTGTAATCGGGAAGGCACACCAAATCGTTACCACTTAATTTGGCTCTGTCCATTATTCAACCGTAATCGCCACCAGCTTTTAACTCTAGGTCCCGCCCCTGCGACTGAACAGGAACATGTTAGTCGGGTCCGTGACGATCCCACCGCACTAGAAGCAATTACCGTGTACGCCCATGAAAACAGACTCTACAAATTGGTGTAGCAGCCTGGCCGACTTCCCCGTCCGGTATACAATGTGAACTGTCTGCAGCGTGCACTGTTTTCAGTGTGAACCGCATTGTCCACAGTGTGAACTGTACATTTAAGTGTGAACTGTGCGTTTTGCTACCACTGACTGACTTTAATGGGTTCATTTTGCGATTAGGACCCCAAGACTGCAACTGTGTTCATTGTGCGAGTTGTGACCTTCCCCTTTTCTCCTCATCCTTGCTCCCCCAGGGCCCCATGGCCTCTCATTTAATGCAGTGTAACACTGACTCAGATACGGATATTCTTTTCGTTGGGACTAATGAGTAGTTGCCCGTGAGCTTGAAGTCACGGTAGTCGCAGCAGAGATAAAACTTAATAAAAAAGTTATCTCCTTGGCGCACTATTTTTGCGCTAGTGATCTCGGAGTCCAAATAGGGGCAAAAAATTGTCACTTTTAGAGATCCACTGATGGGTATAGATGAACAGTTTGTGTCTGTTTCCTGCGACGCATTTTTAGCTACCAGATGAATATATTAATTTTTTTATTTATTTACAAATACTGCAGGCCCTATTCGGGCCCAAGCAGGAGTGGGGACATACATAGTACACATACATTAATTGCAAAAATACCGCTAACATATATTGATTAAAAAAAAAAAAATGCTTCGCAATTCGGAACACGAAGTAATACAGCAGTAATAAAATGTGCACACACATCAATGCAACATAATACACAAAAAGTAATATAAAAATAATAAAAATGTCCCACAGCGGGGTGGAATACACAAAGGAAAAAAAAACGTAATAAAACAAAAATGAAAAAGAATGCAGGGAAACCTGCCTTTACGCGGCAAAAAAAAAAAATTTTTTGGTCAAAGGAAAGGTTTTTTGCAAACTGAATGAACGATTCTGTTGTATTAGCGTTAACTACTTCTTGGGGGAAATTTTTTCCATAGTGAAATTGCATGCGGAAAAAGGGAATATTGATGTACGTTAATATTACTAAATGGTTGCCTAACTGTTTTTTCTGTGGTTTGTACGATCAGACCGCATGGGGGGCTCAGTTAAGTAACTTTCACGAGGTATTTTGTAGTGACCGTGGTACAACTGATATAAAAACTTAATACGAGACACAGTTCTGCGATGAGCTAGTTTTTTTAAATTTTTCCCTGTCGCGAAGAAAGGACACGCTGGAAAAACGGGAGTATGTGGAGTATATGCCGCAAGGCTAAATTTTGCACTCTCTCTATTTTCTTGATTAAGTATTTCTGATGCGGGCTCCATATCAGATCCGCATATTCTAATTTTGGTCTAACGAGAGCTTTGTACGCTGTTAACTTAACGGCCGATGATGTACGACGCAATTTTCGTTTCAAAAATGCCAGCTTTTTTTGCGCATTGCTGCAAACGTTTTCTATATGGGGTTCCCAACTTAAATTGCTTGCGAGTGTAACACCTAAATACTTCACTCGTTGGGTTTTACTTATATAAGCATTATTAAAAGTATAAGGAAAAATTTCCCAAAAATTCTTTTTTTTTGGTAAATGTAATAGCCGCCGTCTTAGAAGTATTAAGCTTCAAGCCCCATGTTTCACACCATACACTAATTGAGTGCAACGCATCATTGAGTCTTATTTGATCGGAGTGTTGAGTTACATTGGCATAAAAAAACACAATCGTCCGCAAACAGCCGGATCTTCACAGGCGATGGAACAGATAAGTAGATATCATTTATATAGACTAAGAACATTAAAGGACCGAGCACTGATCCCTTTTGGCCCCCTGAGTGCACATCCAATGTATCGGAAACGCAGTCATTCACAGCCCCCGTATTGTTTTCGTGAGGACAAGTAACATGCTATCCAACGGACAATATTGCGCTCAAAGCCCATAGAGAAAAGTTTTTTTTATTAAGTCAGCATGCGGAACTACATCAAACGCTTTGGAAAAGTCCAAAAAAACTGCGTCAATTTGACCCCTCATATTCAGTGCATTTACAAAATCATCCGTTATCTCAGCTAACTGTGTTGTGGTGGATAAACCAGCCCTAAACCATGTTGATGCGCATGAAGTAAATGATTATTCTCTAGATGTGTCATAAATTTCCTTAAATAAAATATGCTCGAGCAGTTTACAAGTTGTGGATGTCAAGGACACTGGCCTGTAATTATTTAATTCTAAAGGGGACCCAGACTTGTGAATCGGAACTATCCTTGCAGCGCGCCAGTCATCGGGTATCACACAGGTTTCTAATGATTTTTTTATATTACATATAAGTACTCGGGCCCCCCAGGTTGCGTATCTGTTGAGAAAAAAAAATTACATATTTTGTCCGGACCCGATGACTTTTTTGATGTCTAGATTACGCAAAAAACTAAGAATACCGTTTTTGCTTAAATTTACTTCGGGCATCGGGTTACGAAGCGTGTAAGGATTCAAGTGTGCGTGCGATGCGTTCATAGTAAAAACTGACTGAAAGAACGCGTTGAATTCATTGGCAATGGTAAAAGGATCGTCAATGCTTACGCCAGATGTTCTGATCTCTGTGATGCCACTTTTATCTTTAGATAAATATTGCCAGAATTTCTTTGGTTGTTCCGACATGAAAGAAGTCAATGTACAAGAAAAGAACTTGTCTCTTGCAGCGCGGACTTTATCTTTAAAATTGCGTACTATACTTTGAAGTTGTTTCATGTCGCCACGTTTTCGAGAGCGTTTTATCTTGCGTTTCTGGTGTATCAGATCACGATTCATCCACGGGTACTCCCTGTTGATGCGCTTTTTCTTTTAAAAGGGACGTAGGTGCTTTCACAATGAATGACCATGTCCTTAAACCTTGACCACAGCTCATTAACGTCATTTGTGTCATTAAAAGAAGGGAATAAAGATTCCATATAGCTAATAACTGCGTCGTCATCCGCATGCGTGTAGTCTCTTACAAATGTCTCAGAAGGTTTAACATACGATCGCAAACCCGAAATAGGACACTCAAGAAGAAGTAACGATGATCAGATATCCCATCCTTAACGCTGACGGAGCAATCTGGAAGCGAGCTACTAGCAAACACAAGGTCAAGTAGAGCAGAGCTGGGAAAATTTTTGTAGCATCGGAAACCAATTGGGTTTAAAGAAAACGTAAATGCAGTTAGTAGTAATGATTCACTATTTTTGATATCTTTGCCGTCATGAGAAAGGCTGCACCAGTTAATTCCGGGAAGGTTAAAATCGCCTGTTATAAGGATGTTTGAACGCGAATTTGTATTTTGCAACAGATAATCATATAATGAATCTAAGTATTCCGGGGGAGCATTTGGAGGCCGATAGACACCTCCTAATATTATAGTTTTCCCCCAAAAAAATTTAATTTGCACCAAATGCTTTCGTGAAACATCGATGCCATTTAAACGTGTAAATTTTAAAGTTATTTTTAATTGCGATTGCAACTCCGCCGCCCCCTTTATCCCCTGTCCCTACGAATAAGCGTATACGAAGGGGGGGGTTTTTTCTGAATTTTGTACATCAGAATGCAGCCAGGTTTCAGTTATCACTAGGACATGTGGTTGATAAGTCAGAATTATATCTTCAAGGTTCTGTATCTTATTCAGCACACTGCGTGCGTTTAACGAAACAAGTCGGAGCGTCTTGACGGATTCTCGTCATTTCTTATCGCGCTTATGCGTGTTTGCACGTGTGGGCCGCTGAGACGACAGTTCAGGTTGCGCCGGCGCAGTGGATTTTGACAACTCCACTCTGCAATTCCGCGTCGCGTCCCATACGTACACCCTGTCATCAACTTTGAGCTTATCGTAACGAAGCGAAACCTTAGAGCCACTGCTCTTTTCTTCAGCCGCGGAACGCCATAATTTTGCACGAATATCCCGAACGTTTTTTGAAAAGTCCTCCGATATTGCTATTTTTGTGCCCTTTAGTTTGAAGCAGGAAGACATGACCTTTGTTTTGTCTACGTAGTTGAAAAATCTTAAAATGATGGGACGATGTCGCTCGCGTGTTTTAGGCCGATTCGGTGAATACGCTCTATTGAGTTTACTTCAAAACCTTAAAACTTTTTAAAAAATTTTTTCGTTAACTTTCCGCTCAAGTTCTTCTGAGTCCTCGTCTTGATCTTCTTTTACGCCATATACTAGAATGTTGTTGCGACGACTTCTATTTTCGAGGTCATCTACCTTTGCGACTAACTCAAGAACAAGTTTGCTCGTGTTAATGCAAGCTTCGTCCACTTTCTCCAACCTTTGCTCACATTTCTCAATTCGACACAGTTCTTGCTCAATATTAGTAATCCTTGTTTGAATATCTCCGACTGCCGATTCAACCCTTTTTTCAAAATTTTTTTGTCAGCAAAGCCAGAGTCTTGTTTGTCTTTGTTTGCTCTTTCAAAATTTTCTTAAGTATTTGACTGTTTAACTGCGTCTCAGACTCTGAATCAGAAGAAGAGGAGGGACCAGGATTCAGCTCTATGTCTCCAGATGTCAGTAGCAATAACCTGATCACATGCAAACAGTCACACAATAGACCGAGCAAACACTGTGGGCTTGGCAACACCGTCAATGTGACTGAAAATTCTCTAATAGAGGAAGTTGAATATTTGTCACCAACCTGGACAAAAAAAATCGGGATCAGCATCCGTCTGCAAGCGGTGTCACCAAGCCCACTGAAACAGTCTTTCCAGGGCGTCCAGTATTTATGCCCGAATTGGTCGCTATCCGATGATGTCACCGAGCTGATACGCTGATACGCTTGATGCACGGGGGCGGGAGTTTCTTTGGAGGGGCGGGGGCGGGGACAATTTGCCGGGATCCCCAAAACCCCCTTTGCTTGGGGCAGTTGATCCCGGGCAAATGCCCCGGGGTTGGGAAAAAAATCTACTCCCCCTTCCCCCCCCTTCCCGCGCCGGGGGCCCCCCTTTTTCCAATTTGGCGATGAAAAAATTTCAACCCCCCGGGGATAGGTACGGAGAAGGGGGGAATTTCCCCCCAAACCCTTTGGGGGAAAGTCGGGGCGAAGGCCCCCGAGAAAACCCGTTGAACCCCCCCAGAAACGGCAAGGGGGAAAATTTGGAAAAAAAAAAAAAGGGTGCAGGAAAGGGAAAACAAAATCCTTTCCCCAGGGGGGTGTATTTTTGCCCTTTGGGGTTCCCTTTGTCACCAAACCCCTGAAACGTTTGCAAGGGGGCCAGTTTTTAAGCCCCGTTGGGGGGGCTATCCAAGTCACCGGGCTGTACCGAAACCCCCTTGAACGTTGGGGGCCCGTTTCCCCGGAAAGCGCCCCCGGGGGGTTTGGCGTGGGGTGACCGTCGCCGGGCACCACCCCCGAAACCCTTTCCAAGGGGTCCCGTTTTATCCCAACGACCCAAATGCCCCGGGGAAGGGGATCCCGGGGCAAAAAAATGGGGATTTTTTAAACATCCGTCTTTCCAAAGCCGGGTGTCACCAAACCCCTTGAAAAAGGGGCTTGCCCCCGGGGCGCCCCAAGGGATTTTGGCCCAAAAAACGGGTCGCATCCCGAAGGTTTTCACCAAAACCCCGATTCCCTTTAATGTAAGGGGGGGGGGCCTTTAAATTGAAACATTTTGTCCGGTTGCCTAAAAGAACCAACACCGGGGCTGTTAAAAAAGTACCCGGAAAAAACCCCCCTTTCCCCAAGGGGGAGTTTTAAAAACGAAATTTTCGGGCCCCCCGGGGGTTCCCCGGGACCCAAAAAAAAACGGGTTCTCTTCCTCCCCCGGGGTGTTTACCAAGCAAAATTAAAAAGGCCCCTTGCCAAGGGCGCCAGTATTTAAAGCCCCAAAAATTGGCGCTATCCGATATCAAAAAGGTGTGCCGTGGGTTGGGCGGAACGGGTGGGGCCCCAAAATTTCTTGGAAAGGGGGGAAGTGGCTTTTTTTGGGGCCTGGGACCCAAGCCGCCGGCCCCCGCCCCGGCCCCCGGGAAAGGTTTGGGGGCGTTATTAAAAAGGAAAACGCCCCTTTAAAAAATTAAAAAAACACGGGGTTCCCGGAAACAAACCCTGGGCCCCCCGCCAATTTTTCACCAAACCCAGGGAAAAAAACCCAATTTTTTGGCTTTTTGTCGCCGATTGGTAAAGGGCCGGGGCCGAAAGGAAGGGAAAAAAGCAAAAACCTCCTTTTAAAAAAAGTGAAGGTTCAAAAATTGGGGGCTAAAAAAATTTCAAAAAGGAAAATTTTTTTTTTTTTCCCCCCCTTCGGCGCTGTTTCGGGCCCGGCCCCCAGGCCCCCGTGGGAAAAGGTTTTCTTTTATTTTTTATTCCGGTATTTTTTTTATCATTTTTAACCCCGCGTTTTGGGGGCTTAAGGGCCGGGGTTTAAAAGTTTTCGAAAAAAGGGCCGCACACCGGTATTTAATGGGTTTTAAAGCGGCGCCAAAAAACCCCAAAATGATTTTCCCCCGTGGTTTTAAAAAAAATTTTTTGGGCTAGCTCCCGGAAGGAAAAACTTACCCCAAAAAAGGTCGCCAATTGATAAGGACCCCAAAAAACCCGGGCCCCCAAGGAAAGGCTGGGTTTGTGGGGTAAATAGAAGGAAAAAACCTGCGGAAAAAAAAATCAAAAGGGGGCGCCGGGCCCACCCCGGCCCGGTTCGGGGGAATGGGTTTGGGGCCGTTTTTTTAAAGGGATTTCCACTTAAATTAAAAGTTAAAAACCGTTTTTTGGGCCCGGGGCGAAAATTTTTGGCCGGGGCCCCAAGCGCCAAAAGGGGGGAGGGGAAAAAAAACCCCTTTCCCCCCCTTTTTAAGGGGGCCCGGCCCTTATTTTTAGGTAAAGACCGTACGGTTTTTTTTCGTTGGACTAAAAATTTTCCCAATTTTTTTCCGGACGCAGCAGGATCTTAATAAAAAAATTTTCTTCCTTGGGGACTATTTTTTTTTTTCCCCCTCCCTTCGGTTTCACTTTTGGCCCCGGGGGGATGAAATTTTTTTCGTTTTCCTGGGAAACCTTTTTGTACCTAAATTTTTATTTTTATTCCCGGTTTTTTTGAACATTTGTAACTTTTGCCTTTGTGGGACAACACGAAAAAAGTACACAAAAGCTGGGAAATTTAAAAAAAGCCCCAGGGGGAAAAGGGAAATAATATTGTGGGCTTCCGCTTCGCCGGCCCCCCCACCCAAAAGCCTTTTCCCCTTTCTTTTTCCAAAATTTTTTCCGGGGGTTTTTTTATCCGGGGCCCCCACCCAAATCAACCCTTAAGGCTTGGGGCCCCAACGACCCCCTAACGACCAGTTTTAATTTTTAAAAAGGGCCCGCCCCCCACTGAACAGGCTGTTTGGCGGGGCCGGGGACGTCCCGCGGGCCCAAAGCCTTACCCAAACCGGGGCCCGGAAACGCTTTTTTTTTAAAATTGGGAGCAGCCTGGCCGACTTCCCGTTCGGTATACAATGTGAACTGTCTGCAGCGTGCACTGTTTTCAGTGTGAACCGCATTGTCCACAGTGTGAACTGTACATTTAAGTGTGAACTGTGCGTTTTGCTGCCACTGACTGACTTTAATGGGTTCATTTTTCGATGAGCACCCCAAGACTGCAACTGTGTTCATTGTGCGAGTTGTGACCTCCCCGTTTTCTCATCATCCTTGCTCTCCCAGGGCCCCATGGCCTCTCATTTAATGCAGTGTTACACTCACTCAGATACGTATATTTTTTTTCTCTGGGACTAATGAGGAGGAAAAAGAAAAAATGCACGTCGCATGAAGTAGCGCACATATAGGTAGAGACGTCACGGTGCTGCGTC
Source organism: Haemaphysalis longicornis (assembly GCA_013339765.2). NCBI lineage: Eukaryota > Metazoa > Arthropoda > Arachnida > Ixodida > Ixodidae > Haemaphysalis > Haemaphysalis longicornis. Next base: position 93,934,397 of record CM023458.1, read on the forward strand.
CAAGGAGGTTAAAAATTGCAATTTTTTAGCCTCCTTGGACGCAGCAGCGTGACGTCTCTACCTATATACGCGCGACTTCATGCGAGGTGGATTTTTTTTCCCCTCCCCGCGTTTCGGCTGCATTGCGGGCGGCCGATAGTTTCGCTCCGCGGGCAACTTGTGTTGTACTGTTTATATTTTTATTCCTGCTATTTCTTGTTTATACATTTGTATACGTTTTTGCATGTTTGTGGCTTACAGTTGAGGCACGACGTGTGACACAATGCTGGCAAATTAAAAGGGCAGACACTACAGAAATGTATATATGTGGTAGCTAAAAATGCGTCGCAGGAAACAGTTACAAACTGCTCATCTATACCCATCAGTGGATCTTTAAAAGTGACAATTTTTTGCCCCTATTTGGACTCCGAGATCACTATCGGAAAAATAGTGCGCCAAGGAGATAACTTTTTTATTAAGTTTTATCTCTGCTGCGACTACCGTGACTTCAAGCTCACGGGCAACTACTCATTAGTCCCAACGAAAAGAATATCCGTATCTGAGTGAGTGTTACACTGCATTAAATGAGAGGCCATGGGGCCCTGGGGGAGCAAGGATGAGGAGAAAAGGGGAAGGTCACAACTCGCACAATGAACACAGTTGCAGTCTTGGGGTCCTAATCGCAAAATGAACCCATTAAAGTCAGTCAGTGGCAGCAAAACGCACAGTTCACACTTAAATGTACAGTTCACACTGTGGACAATGCGGTTCACACTGAAAACAGTGAACGCTGCAGACAGTTCACATTGTATACCAAACGACGAAGTCGGCCAGGCTGCTACACCAATTTGTAGAGTCTGTTTTCAAAGCCGTACTCGGTAATTGCTTCTAGTGCGGTGGGATCGTCACGGACCCGACTAACATGTTCCTGTTCAGTCGCAGGGGCGAGACCTACAGTTAAAAGCTGGTGGCGATTACAGTTGAATAAGGGACACAGCCAAATTAAGTGGTAACGATTTGGTGTGCCTTCCCGATTACAGGGGGGGCGTCAGCACCATTCGGATCCTGCTGGAGCTGTCTATTTATAAATAACGTATCTTATGCAGCAAAATCTCTGTGTGCATGAAGCACAAATGGTTAAAAATAACTAATCGACATTGGCAACAGCGTGAGTGGTAGCACGCGTGATTACTGATATCAAACTCGGCCTGGTGGCTTCAGTGAACAGACTGTGGTCAATAGCCCTGTACAGAAGACATATATCAAACTCCTCGAGTACTTCAGTTGCCGTACAATCCAACTATTACTTAGGCCTATATTTTCGATATTGTTTCCATAAATTGTTATGACCAGCAGTGCAAATTATGCAGAATTCATGACCGACTGTAAAACGTGTACGTTTGAGCTGTTGTCTTTCTTATCAATGTATCACCCTTGCAAGAACGATTCACACCTTCCACTGCTGTTAACAAAATGTCAATGTTTTCTTTAGTGGCACTGTTCCTGATAAAGAATAATGCAATGAAGTTAATGTTAACGAAATTCAATTTAATAGTGCTTATGAAAGTGCCAAAATGTAGCAGCTCATGCAGCTGTAATATTGCGCAAGAGTAGGACAGTTTGTAAATGTAGTCATGGGTAATTGGCTGCCTTTCTTGTAATCCTTACCTGCAGCACCGAATCGTGTTTTGAGGTGTGTATATAGTGAAAGAGCACCCAATTCAATTGTATACCCTTCTGTGTGCAGTAGAATGAGCTTTCAATGAGGGTGTTTGCTTTCCGAACCATGTATAATTGCCACTTGCGCGTGAAAGCGTCCATCCGCGTGCGCGCACTTCGAGCACCGAGTCGAGCGCTTATATAAGAACACGATCGGAGGCCCAGCGTCAACTTGCAGGTGCGCAAGAAGAGCGCGGAGAGACCAGGGGCTCAGGTACAAAAGGTTAGCTTCCCCAGCTCCGCAGGCCAGCCCCGCCCATGGATCGAAACCATCGGCCACCTGCCAAGCAGTCGAAACGATGGGAGGGGGAAAAAAGAAAAAATCCACCTCGCATGAAGTCGCGCACATATCGGTAGAGACGTCACGGTGCGGCGTCCAAGGAGGTTGAAAAATTGACATTTTTTAAATCTCTTTGGCTGCGCCCCTGCTTGGGGGGTGTGGTCGGCTTGCGCCTCTACGGGATATGGTTTGGGAATACGCCGCCCGGCTAGGCGCTCCCGCCCGCCACTGCGCTGTCCCCTGCGTTCCGCGTCTCGGGTGGCGTTTCCGATGGGCGCCGCTCAGGAGGTATGTTAGGCCGGGTCCTCGGCGTCGACCGCCGCGTCTGCGTTGCTTTCACCGGTGGCTGTCCGATGTTGGCGTCTCCAGCTACGTTGTCTTTTCCTTCTTCCGAATCAACGTGTGGGCGTTTGGCTGACCCCGTCGCCGTCACAGTTCGGTTGGTTTTCATTGCTTCTGTTTGTCTTTCCAACGATGCTCCCGCCGGCTCGGTTTCAGAGCGATTGTCGGCGCTTTTTTCGAAGGTCTCTGTCGTGGTTAGCGCGTCTGCTGGAGCGACCTCGTCATTTTCCCCCTCCTGGCTGAGGCCTACTTCCTTTGTTGTGCTGGGGGTATCTTTCACGGGATCGCTACCACCAGCTCCTTGAGCTGCTCCCTCGGCTTCCGTTACGTCCATAAGGTGCTCGAACGCTCCTTCCGTGTCCGCGGGCCCCGTCACAGACGCGTATGAAGGCACACACTGCGCCTCGACATGTCCAAAACGCCGGCACTTGGCACACCGAGGCACTTTACACCCACGCCGCACATGGCCTTGGCCGTTGCAGCGAAGACACTGAATGGGCCGGCCAGGTGCCACCACAAAAGCGAGCTCCCCAGCCACCCTTATCTGGTGCGGGAGGTCCTCAAACTTGACGCCCTTTTTCAGTTTAAACAGCACTGACCTAGTCGTGGACCCTTTGTCAGTGACGCCTTGGATGCGCCAGCGTTCCCTATTCACCTCAGTCACTTTGCCATACGGCGCGAACGCTGCTCGGATAACTTCGTCGGCGACGCCGTGCAACAGCTAGTGCAGCTTGAGTTTGACCTGTTGGTCTTGCCGGTCGATTACGATTCACCGCCGGCCCTTGACTTGAAACTCTTTGACAGCCAACATCTTCTTGGTCACCTCGGCAGTGTTAAAAGTTATCGCCCACACATGGTTGGTCTGGTAGGCCCCCAAGGCGACAACCTCGGAGAGTAAACCAGTCCGTGTGAGAGCGTCTCTGAAATCCTCGACCTTGAACGGCCTCGCCTTCACGTCGCCGTGCAAAAACAACGTGTTCATAACGATGCGTCCGGTGGTAGTTGTGGCAGTATTACCTGATAATCTGCGCTGTCGCTTCCGTTAGGCCTGTTTCCGCGGCTCGACCGAGCCGCCATTACCGCTCCGCTGGAGCTAATGATGCTCACGTCCGAACGCTATCGTGACCGGAAGCGAGCGCCGCTGACGTTGGAAATATAAGGTATATAATGTATAACCCTTTTACACTTTTATTTATTTTAGCATTTCAAGCAGCTTAGGTGACTATTTGTTGTATTGCGCTCGTGCAGTAAGCGTCCCCCAAGTTTCCACAGTATCTCACGTCTAGCAATTGCATTTCTTAGACAGAAAAGCGTTCGCAGATGCGTAGTCGTGCTGCTGACCGCTGTGCTTGTTCGCCGAGCGCAAAAAGTGCTTCCTGCACCCTAGTTTTACGGTTTACGGTAAAATTTTCAGTTGATTTTATTTCCTTAGTACATATATTGACTTCGCTGGCTCTTCTCCCGCCTTCAAGTGGCCTTACATTTTCCTACTGGCGTACCAGTCAGCGAAGCGTCTCATTGATTGATTGATTGATTGATTGTAGGGTTTAACACCCCGACGCAACGCAGGCGATGAGGCGCGCCGTAGTGGAGAGCTCCGGAATAATTTTGACCACCTCGGGATCTAGTCAGCGAAGCTTCGCATGTGCGCTTGTGCAGCACTTGTGTGAAGCGACCTTGACTTGGAGCTAGATACAGTGTACAAACTGACAAAGTAAATAAAGGCACATTCTTCCATTCACAAATGTGTCCTGGCTTCGTTTCAACTGAGTGAACGAATTTCGACGACCCGTCGGCGGCCGGCGGACGAAACGCTCGGCCGACTGACTGTGTCGGAAGGCCGGCGAGCCGTGCAGTAGCGCAGCCAATTGCCAGATCATCTCCTCCTGACGTCACACGAAAACGCCGCAGAAAATGGGTGAGGGTGCAGAGTGGAGGACAGCATTTTCGGATTGATTTTTCTACTAAATAAATTCGCGTAAACGAGCTCAGAGTGGTCGAAACAGGCCTAGGGACTCCGGACTACAATTGCCGCTCGTAATCTCGCAATGTTTACAAATCACTTCAGTGTCCCTTTAATGCACGCCCTACAAGAACGAAGTCAACATTACCGAAGGCCGTAACAGCAAAGCAAGTACCCAAAAAATATTTGTGAAAAGAGACCTATTGTGTAACGCTAGAATTGGCGAAAAAAGGGAAAATTCGCTGAACCAACACACTTAACCGCTTTAGAGCAGCCATGAAGACAAAATACAAGTTTGTGTTATTCGAAAGATTTCGCGTTTTATAGTGCCCCCAGCGCTTGTCCGAATGAAAACTATGCTTTGTTCACTGAGAAATTAATCAATTTAAGATAAAAGTTTGATTTTCCCGCTAAATCGTGTGTTTTTGTTGTCTGCAATGACATCACAGACCGCCCTACAGCCTAGGGTCCCTTGATTCACGCGTCCGCCGTACAGGGTGGAGACACGTATACGCCGGCGCTGCCATTTTCAGTCGCTCGCTCGCCACCGAAGCAAGTCATTGTATCAAAACCGCGTTAAAATTATCGCCGCAACGGGCTAACTGCCGAAGTTTGAATAATCTTATCTGTTAAGCGTTGCTGGGTCGCGTGGGAAACGAAAAGAACGACGCGTTGAACACGTAGACCCAATTGCAGCCGCACGGGACGGTTCAAAGGGTAGAATACTCCACCCTGTACGGCAGCGCTGGCATCGAGGTGCTCACGTGCTTGTTTATGTTATTGAACCTAGATGGCGCCACCATACCGTGGCATGCCGTTTTGTGCCTCTATTTGTTTTTTACCTTCTTTAACCTGACTTGTTTTTGTTCTGGGAGAAAATCGTTGCCTGAAACATATTGCTTGCTCGACAAATATGGTCACGGAAGACACCGTAGCGTCAATAAATCGGCCAGTATCGTCTGAGAAGACCCCAAAGCCCCGCATTTCTTTGCAGCTAAATAAGCATAGTGCGAGCAGCACCAACAGCAGTAGGCATCGGTACATGTGCTGTCGTAACTTGCACTGTTTGTCCCACCATTCTTACGGCTTTAAAAGGAATGTGGCCTAAATTAAAGCGCAAATATCTCGTTCAGCAAGCTTATAAACTCTGCCTAATTTGCGTTTGCTTTTGCGGCCCTCCGCCAATCGCAGAGCTGTCTCATGTGACACCATGGGTTCTGTTGCGGGAAATGAGCCAGTAGGTCGCATGGCCATTCCCTTTTTTCTTAATTATGTAGCTTATTTGAGCGAAGTTTACGTTGAAAGTGGTGTCAGTATGATTCTAACGAGGCAATCTTATGAATGAACCAAACTTGTGTTTTCTCTTCATGGCTCCTTTAAAAAGCCCCCCCCCCCCCCCCCCCAGCCTCGTGCTTTGAGACCATCTGTATATAGTTATGTGATCATTTTTTCAGCAAAATACTTTTTGTCATTCTTCCTAAATAGTATAAAGGGGGTTATGCATCTTTACAGCACTCCCCCCCCCCCCCTAACAAGATGAACTCTTTTATTCACTTTAATAGTGCTTCAGTGTTTGCCTCCTGGCAAAAATACCGACCGGCAACATATCAAACGAAAGAAAAAATTGCGGAAGTTATAACAGGAAAGGTAAACGGCGAAACAACCGAAAAAATCCTAAAAGAAATAACACAAAGGTATAATATCAAACAATAAAAATAGAACATGTATAAACATCAACTACCAATTAAAATACGCATCTTATATACCGCCCCTCGGAAAGAGGACAAATTTTGAAATTCTCCGCACAAAATATCGAACGAAACACGAAGAAAAATCAGAAAACGCACCAACAGTCTAACGCCCAGAAGTTCCTGGTAGGGCAAAGACATTTAATTATCTAATAACTCAATTGCTCGCACTTTTCAGGGAAAACTTCAAATAGATAAAAATCTAGGGCATCCAGAAAACAGAAACGATTTGGCAAAACTGACATATATCATATAACTGCTCACCCAATGCCTTAAATTTTCTCACTACATAACTGGCGATGGCCGAAGCACCTAACACGCATAACTGGTTAAATATACATATGACGCAAAGAAAAAAAAGAAAATTCTGAGAGTATCAGGCTGAAGTTTCACGGACCCTATCACGCGCGCCGTAGTATACGAATCCGGATTGATGTGACCAATCGGGTATCATGAAAGTTCAGCAAAATTTTCCCACGGAAATTTTCGTTTATCGGCGCAGTCGAGAAAAAGAAAAACATAAAATAATTAAACAACCCAACGTATTTTCCTACACGCATGCATACCTCAATTTAGGTGGACGATCGTAAGTTGGAGATTTTGCGTCGTTTGAAGACTATCCAGAGCAGAGAGCTCTAATTTTAAAGCAAAGAAAATATTCTGAATCAACTGCCTATACGTCATCAACAGAAAACAACTGTCCTAGTCTAAAAAAAACTAGAATTGCCTGAGGCTTGCAGCAGCTGAGACCCTGCATGAGAAAAAGTTGAAAAATGGCATAACGTAAACAGAGGAAAACCGAGAAATGTCAAGGCAAGTTAAAAGCGGGCGCAATACGCGGCGACAGACTGAGCGTCTGCCAGGTGTGTGCGGCTTACACATTGTCAAGTGGGCTGATGTCGGTTGGCGACGGTAGTCAGCTGTGGCCCGCTGCGGAGTCGTGGGTCGGCCTTCGGAATGGCCGGTGGATGGTGTACAAGCGCTGTACTTAAGCCTCGCCGCAGTGCGGTGGGCGGGTAACAAATGGGCTGAGCGTTCCGAAGGCGGCTCTACGGGAGCTGCTGCTGCTGTTGTTCCTCTTCGATGGGCTCATACCCACATGGGGAATTGGCCAAGAACGAGGTGGCTTTTTGGGGGTAAACGCCCATCTCATAGCCCTATACAATCAGCTTGTGGGAATTGGGGAAACAGTTACCGAAATATAAAATAGATCTAGAGAAGAATCAGTTTTGATGCCACTTTGTTAGTTTGAATGAGTCAAGGATATAAGGAGCGTTCGTAGCCTCCCATTCTGTGTGGCGCAGTGGGTAGAGCACCATGTACATTGCGTTCCACCCGCAGGGTCGAGGGATCGAAACCAGGCGCCGGATAGTATTTTTTTTATATAGTGTAGGGGAAGTGTGCGGACTACGACTACGGACGTCAACGCGGATAACATCGTGAGTTACTGAAATGCACTGCATTTAAAAAATTTGACCGGGTTAGCAGGACATGCGTCTGGTCTTTGATATGTACGCGTGAATGGCCGCAATAATCACTCTGTGACAAAATCCCAGGGATGTGGCCCCGAACGAAAGAAACACAGGCATCGACAGAGGAAGGCCCATGCGTTGAATGGGTGCGGCTATATACCGTTTTCGAATGAAACAAAAACCGCGGCAGTACAGCAAAAAGTGTTGTTTCAGTTTCACCACATGCAGCACGAAAACCGGAGGAGGTGAGACCTGCGCGATGCAAATAAAAATTAAGCTGCGGTATTCTGCATCTGACGCTGGTTAAAGTGACCTCACACTGGCGGGACTCGCAAAATCTCGCATTCCAAGTGTGAGCAAGATGTGCATATTCATCCAAGCCTGTGATAGTACCTCCCTGTGTGGTCCCTAGCCATTGATATCTCTGCAGCTGCTTCCGCGTGCCGCCCGGTGCTGCGATGGTTCTTCCTTTTCTTCCGCCACTCGAGGCGGCCGTGACAATGATAGCGACGATGATAGTGACGATGACGAAGGTGAGGACGATGGCGACAACGACGATGGTAACTACGGAGACCGTGACCACGATGATGGTGGTGGTGGTGATTATAACAGCGACGACAGAGGCGACAATTACAAAATCAGATGAACGCAGTGTGCGACCAAACACATCTCAGATTATCCAACACTCCACTGCTGTGTACGCTGTCGTGGCTATAGCTCTAGTCAAGTGAGCAGGCACGCCAGGCTTTAAAAACCCTGGTTGCTAGGACACACTGTTGCGGGGGGATGCATGCTAGGATTGTTTGATGGAATTTGTATTAGAGAATAGGATGGTATGACATCACGGAGAAAGTGAGTTGTCAGCGGTTGCGTGACCGGTCTTTCGGTCGTAGGTTTTGGTAATCCTATACTATTTTTCTTAGCGCACACTTCAGAATAACATAGTAAATTTGAGTGGTTTTACTGAGAAGCAGTATATGTCTCACGCCCCTCACCACCCAGTTTTACATTCCGATGAAGTCGATTTATTCGGCACCGCTCCGGGGTCCTCGCTACTTCCGAACCCTCTTTCACAACGGTATCACAACGTTTATTCCCCTCACCATCCTCGACGACTCTTTCACATGTTGCAAAGTCGTCTGACAGCAGTCGTAACGCCATTATCAGATTATATTTGACAGTCAACAGCAGCGTGAATGGTTGTAAAAACACCCTATAGTCGCCTTCACCGCCGTGGCTGAGAAATCAGCTGCGGATGCTGCCGCCTCAAATTCCACCTCGGCCACTACCTGAGGGTCTCGGTACGTTGAAAGCAACTTGGCCCCTGTTTGAACACCGGCATGTGGCACACAATTATTTATCTTGAAAGTCATTCCGAGCGATATTGTTGCGTCGGTGGCCCTGGTTCACCAGCTTTGCAGAGTACTTGTGGCGGAATATTCATAATAGACATAAGTCTGGCCGCAAATAAAGTCTTTCTGTGCCCCTGCGCTTGTGTTTCAGGCCTAATTATGCGCCCATCCCCAGTTTCCAGTTTAGGCAGGCACAGGTATGTGGTGGAGGGAGGGCTGCATGCAGGTACAGGAGGGCTTAAAGCGGCTACTGATGACATACCTGTTGTGGTGGTTTGTGATTTAAACATTGGAATCTCGTGGCTCAATGCGCCCTGTCGGCGGCCCTTTGCACTCGAGTGGTTTGGGTCCAGATTGGTATGTGGTACACACAATAAGATGCCTACGACTAGGCAGCGAAGGGGACATTAACGTGTGTGTCCGCTAGAATAAACGTCGAGGCCTTCGAGGTGTTAACTCGCTATGGGACGGACGCCTGTCGCTCGCTTGGAGGAAGAAGAGCGGAAACTGAAGAAGTATCAGCCACAACAGAAGCGTGAATGGGCGCGAAAACAACGGATAGAGAGAGAGAGAGAGTAAACGTGTTCATTGCGAAAAGCAATGGGGAGGAGTCCTCAGTCCAAGACCCCTTGAGCTTTCCCCGCCTGAACACCCGCGGCCGCCGCTGTTGGCGCCTCAAGTTCTAGCTCTTCCGGTATCTTAGAATATTTTATTAACAAAACTGGACCACTTGGGACGGCTACGTAGGCCAATATCATTTGTTGAGCTTTAAGGGCTTTCAGCGCGGCATGTTCGACCGCATCTTTTACTTCTAAGCGCTCGCTCATGACCAGTTGCCAGCTTATGCGGGCAAGTGTTGGGAGTGGAGGGAGGGGTGGCACGAGCAGCTAAATGTTTCATACGCTAACTGATGACAAGTCCGCTGTGCTGTCGTAAGGTATAAACGTGGCCGTCAAACAGCCCAATGCGACCGGTCCGCTGTCCTCAGTGGGAAAGTAGTTTGGGTTGACGTGTGGCACAAACAGCAAGATGCCTACGACGCGGAAATAATATAGTCCGTGTCTAGAGTGCCGTCCGACGGTATTATAAGCACTCCGCTATATCGACGTCCACCGGCGTTTTGTGGCAAAATTGCCGCGTCTGGCAGTCCATCGTTGTAGATAACGTAAAGCTAGACAACCTAACCTAAATATAACATAAGATAACCTAACTCACACAAAGAAATCATTTAAAACACCAAAACTAACCTAATGCATAAAAATAACACCTCAACTAAATAAGGAAAAAGAAAGCAACCGAGGCAGTCTCGAAATACCCACTTTGGGATGAAGCTAAGACGGATCCTCTACACTATAAAACTACAGACTCTATGGATGGTGCTAGCCTAGTGTTAAATATTCGAGTGTCGTGGACGGCACTCTAGCCATGCCTGCAACGATCAGCTAGGCACTCTAGACACTGTGAATAATATACATTTCTACGTTTGTGTGCTAGGATATATCTCGCGTCTTTCCAAATTTTGTTCAGGTAATATGCTGGGAACTACGCACAGCAGTAAATTTCAAACAAACGTGTTTTGTTTCGTGCATTTCGTGGAAGGCGTGCAGATTCGCCGGTCATCCGTTTTCATAGATTGGAAGGGCACTAATTTTTATTGTGTAGTACTAGGGGCAGGATGCTTCGCCTCGACACAATCATATAAATCCACCTATGTGATACGAATTTTGCTTCGCATGATAACATCACTGGTGTTATCGTCTCTGATTTTATCAATCACTCACCCATATCCCAGCTGATCGGACCCCTCCCCAAAGATTTATGCCCAACTTCCCGATAGCAGAAAATTGATAATGTAATGGAACAACACCTGAAGTCTTTCGCTCTACCCTGAAGAAGATAAATCACCTGCAATGTGCAACATATTTGTCCGAATATTGGCCACTCGATTATCCTGATGGCTGGAGCACGATTGGAAATACCATCCCACTGAGATCGGATTCAGACAGCACCTGGGCATGTGATACCGTATTTTGCATGTTTTACCCCCCGGCCACCTTGTGAGAACTGTGGTGGCTACCGACCTTGCAAAAGCTTATGACAACGTGAACCAAAGGACAATACTTAGAAACATATAGTCATTGGTGGTTCCAGTTCATGCAACCAAAGTGGTACACTCCTTCATGTGTTTGTGTTCAAGGCCGTTTTCCATACGAGTGGACAGAAACGGGTGTTGGCCTATTCGATTCGAACCGTGGAGTACCGCAACGTTCCGTGCTAGCGCCTCTAATGCTAAACGTCGCATTTGCACCAATGGCATGGAAGCTACAAGCATCAATTCTGTGAGATTTCACATTTGCGCGGGCATGTCACGCTGTGTTCTACAAACCGAGACCGCGGATTGCAATGTCGTCATCTGTAGCAAGCTCTGGACGTTTCCCATGCCTTGGAGCAATCAACCGGTCTAGAAATTTCAACTGAGAAGTGTCCCTACGTACAAGTGGTTAATAACGAGGGAAGGAAGGTCACCTCCAAGGCTAACTTTCAATTCAAAATTCGTGTTGAGCCAGAATACCAGCCAAGGGAGGGCTGCGGGTGCTCGGATTCAGAGCAACCACTCGGGTTGGGATATCCATTGGTTCTGAAAGGCAGCGAAAGGCTTCTTGACTATCGTGCAGTTTATTCGACGGATTGCTCTGCAACTCGGAGTGGAAGAGGCCGCATGGAGGTGGCTCGGCGACCTGTACGCGCTGTTCTACAGCCGTGCCTACTCTACCAGGAACAGTTTCACACCCACAGCACAACAATGGGACGATGCTTGAGGCTATCAACAAAGAGCTTATGCGCACCATCGATGGCACTTCCTGGTCTTACCCTGATTCCTACCTTACAGGAGCACGTCGACCTCAATACTATCACCGAGCGCGTAAATCAGCATGAATAAGCAAAAAAAGCTGAAGCGTTTTCTAATATCTATGGCCAGAGCGCTTCATTCCCATTTCTTTATGAGCCTCCCGTGACTTTAACCATAGAAGACCTTTCACTATGGCGCTTTACAGCAATACCAACCGATAAGACAACCAAGCTTCGTCACCGTGACTAGCCAGCACGCACGTCAGATACCACGGTAACCGAAGTTTACTGCGTATTGTACACAGACGCAGCCATTCTACCGCATGGAGGACGGACCAGTTTCGTCAGTGCCACACACTTGGAACTGGAAGGCTCGCGCTGTCTATTCCACCGGCACGCCATACCCGCAGCTCCTGGAGCTCCAGGTTGTATATGAAGCAACTAAAAGCTGCAACCGCACTCCCTAAGATCAAAGAGGCGCATATATAAAAGACTCGCTTAGTGCTGTGAAGCACCAGAAGCAAGTGAAAAAGACTTCTCTGATCTGCCAGCACCTTTACAGCCTCCATATGACAGCACAGCAAATGATACGCGCACATTGGGTAGAGGCGCGCGCTCATAATTTCTTGAACAAATTCGCGGACAATCTCTCACACTCTCCTGCCCCAACTGCATCTAAATCCACCCTTATATCACTCTTCTTTGTGATCCACGCCTCCCCCTTTTAGCCATGAAATGTCCCCTGGGAAGTAACACACGTAGCCGAATTCCCCCGTGTGTCTGCTCCCTCGTCCCTAATCTTTCCAGGGTGGAGAAAGTTTCTTTCAGGAGGCTTCGGACTGGCGTGGCCTCTCACACTTTCAGTCACCTAGACATGCGGACCTCGCGCCAGAAGTCCCCGGAACATGCCCAAAGTGCCGGCTCGTAGGGCTGAAGCAGATCTGAAGCATTTCTTGTGGACGTGCACAGGAACAAGGACTGCTCGGGATAGTTCGCTGGGGGCGATTGGTCTTTGGCGCAATAAGCCGGGGGGTGACTTCACACAGGTGAGGTGCAAGAAACACTTCCGACTGGCAGGGTCGCTGCTTAAAGGGGACACTGAAGTGATATGTAAACATTTCGGGTGATTACTAGCGCAAATTGTAGTCCGGAGTCCCCAGGCCATGTTTCGACCACTCTAGGCGCGTTTACGCGATTTTATTTAGTAGAAAAACTAATTCGAAAATGCTGTCCTCCTCTCTTTACGCTCGCCCATTTTCTGTGGCGTTTTCGTGTGACGTCAGGAGGGGATGAGCTGGCAATTGGCTGCGCTACTGCACGGCTCCCCGGCCGACAGAGTCAGTCGGCCCAGCGTTTCGTCCGCCGGCCGCCGGCGGGTCGTCGCAATCAAGGAGGTTAAAAAAAAATTGCTTGGTCGCAATTCGTTCGCTTAGTTGAAACGAAGCCAGGACACGTTTGTGAATGGAAGAATGTGCCTTTCTTTACTTGGTTTGTTTGTACACTGTATCTAGCTCCAAGTCAAGGTCGCTTCACACAAGCGCTGCACAAGCGCACATGCGACGCTTCGCTGACTGGTACGCCAGTAGGAAAATATAAGGCCTCTTGAAGGCGGGAGAAGAGTCAGCGAAGTCAATATAGGTACTAAGGAAATAAAATCAACTGATATTTTTACCGTACAGCGTAAAACTAGGGCGCGGGAAGCACTTTTTTGCGCTGGGCGAACAAGCACAGCGGTCAGCAGCACGAATACGCATCTGCGAACGCTTTTCCGTCTACGAAATGCAATTGCTAGACGTGAGCTACTGTGGAAACTCGGGCGACGCTTACTGCACGAGCGCAGTACAACAAATAGTCACCTAATCTGCTTGAAATGCCAAAACTAAATAAAAGTGTAAACCGGTTGTACAATATATACCCTATATTAGCAAGCCCTTCGCGTCCCACTCCGTGGCTCAGTGGTCTTGGGCGCTAGGTGTGTCACCGCAAATGTTTTGCAAGTCACGAGTTCGAATCCCCGCGGGTACGTGCTTTCTTTTTTTTGTAAGTTAACTTTTTTGTTTTCCGCCGATGTTTTCTATATTGAGTTCACCTTTTTTTGGGCCGCAATGTTCATGGCTACACGAACTAGTTCACAAAACGCGCGCAGGCTGCACTGGGCGCTAGCGAGTTCTCGTTGGCGTGCTGTTGCCATAAGCCCCGACTGCTTGCAGGCAGTGGGCACAGGCCAGAATGAACAGACCCTTGCCTGGTTGCGAACACGCTTTTTACGATACAGACATGAGGGAAGGCTAAGCTCCAAATATGGGGGAAAAAGCGCATGACATTGGGCGTCTGCGGGTACGCGGAGGGCGTTCATTGCACTGCGTCGGTCTCGGCTAGTGCATGCTACGCCTACCAAGCCGTCCTTGGAGGCCTATCTTGTGCATTTTAAGCCGACAACATGGCAGAAGCGCGGTACGATGATTACCGAGATATTGAGAAGGCCCATCACAACAACGCCATTGGTTATGTTTTTACAGAACCGAAACCGGAAACCGAAACTTGTTTGATTGCTAACCTTGGGCATCGTCCAATCACGGCGCCCCTCCTCCCAACGTCACAGCCTTAGTTGGTGCGGCGCGCAAACCGCGCATGGTAGTTTTCTTCTTTCGCGCTTTGTAAAATAATTACCGATTTGTCAACCGGATAAACGATGAAAAGTGTGCTAATTTGAGCCAGTCTACGTAGTGCAAGCAAAAACGGGAGCTTGACAAATTCACTTCAGTGTCCCTTTAACGTTTTACACAAAACCAAACTCAATGCCTGCATTTAGACTTGTCCAGTGTCATAAATTTCCTGGCTACCTGTGATTTTGTACCCCTCTCTGTTTTCTACCTTGTATACTATCTTTTCTTCATGTGCCACATGGCAAAATAAGAAGTCAAAAATAAATGAGGACTTCTTATAGAACGCCGTTACCTCTGATCAGGCGTATGATATATTATTGTTTGTTGAAATAATACTACCAGGAGTACTTTCCTTTATTACTATCAAAAAGCCTACCCGAGTGGGAAAATTTCGTGTGAATGAACTTCCAAGCAGCGTAATTGAAAAGCTCGGCACCGACAAAAAGCCAATATATATTACATTGTGTAAATAACAACGTTCTGCAGAGCAATCTTCAAGCCTCGCCTAGTCGTCATTGTAATATGCCTTATGATTCTTCAAACGGTTCCTGCCGCGCACTGTGTCAGATGTCAGACTTCATTGTCGTGTACATCCAACGCCAATGGCGAACACCGGGAGCTCACGTGAGAGCTCTCTGCGTTCGCCATGCTTGCGTGTGGGCTTGCGTCTTTTCAGCAGCTCGCCAGAAAATACAAAAAAAAGCACACACGCGTGTGGAGCGTGCTCTTCGTAAGGAGCTCCAGCCGTCGGCTTGCTCGATGTTCTGGAACACGCTTCCCAGCTTTCGTAAAGTGATCTCTGGCGTTCCCTGTTACTCGCCAATGGACGTCTTCACGCGTCAAGTTGGGTGCACAGGCGCAGATGTTCCGCTAAAGACGCCAAGTTAGTGAAACCGGTTGCCGCCGGTTCCACCGCGTAAGAATACTGTCCACTTTAGGAGAGGTCCGAAAGTCTACCGACGAAACAATCTCAGCCTGCCAGTCAAGACGTTCAAGGTGCAAGTTCGGAAATTGATGTGAGGTGCATCGGCTGGGCTCCGACGAAGGGAGAGGGGCCGCCAGCTCTGGTGTGTCTGGTGCTCTGGTGCCTGAACCAGAAGGCGCTGCTGAAAACCTCGAGATGTATAAAAGAAGGGGCATACCGTGACAACTTCACACCACTTGTCTAAACTTGCCAAAATAATCCGTATTGATAGGGGATTCGATTTGATCATTTAATACCGTGAACAAATGGTTTTCCTTGAGGAAGTATCCTTGGTGTTCTCCTGTTTAGCTTTTATCTCATTGATGGGATCAAGAGAGATAAACGAGAAAACAACATTGGTGTTTACGCGGAATACACGAAACTACTATTTTAAATATCTAACACAATTTTCAATCGGGTGAATATAAACAATTGCCCTGATTATTCGCACTCCTGGGGGAAATAAAGTTTCGGATATTTAGACCAACAAAACAAAGGCAATTCTGTTTTCAACAAACCAATCATGCAACGTCTTAGGACGAAACCTCCTGGGTAACAGCATGATTGGAGTGCTTGACTCCGTTAAATATCTCGGTGTTTATTTCCATAAAATTATGTTGTGGATGAGCATATCAATCATGTGGATAACTACAAGAAAGGTCCATAAGTATTTCAGCAATATTTTGAATCTTTTTAACACCGGAGAATAAGATAAAAATTACAGTGCTCTTTTTTTCCCTCCGTCCAAATTATTGCGTAGTTGTTTGGGAGAAAGCCACAACTAGCCTAGATCGCCTCCTAGCACTTCAACAAAACCGCTCCGACACATAACAGACGCAGTTAAAAGGCGCAGGAAAAGTAGGCGAAAAACAGCATCAAGTATACAAATCGAGATGTCTAGTTCAAAATAACAGACTTACAATACGAAGAAAATTGCTGATTAACAAATGAGGGTGTAATAAAGTTTTTGGAAAAAATATTCAGCATGCACAAAAAAGTGCGCTTTCTTGCTCTGCTATTCTTCTCTATAGCAAAAGTCTGCTTGTGGACGTAGTTTAGTGCTTTTCGGGGAGAACAGCAAAGAATTTGTTTCGCAGAGGATTTCCCCGAGAAGCTATCTGCCAAGTTTAGGTGTTACGAGTTTGATATATCGGCGTTCGATTTGGCAGATCTTCAATGAAAACAAGTAATTTCTTCGAGTAATATTGGTTTATTTGCACCTGTTTGCCGAACCATATGGGCAAATATTGCGAGTAGACACAATCTGAAACTCAGGAAAAGTAGGTTAGTGTGAGCCCGGTAATCTGCGTCTCGAGGGCCCCTTTTAGTTCAGTGGTGGGTCAGAGCGGAAAACCTCCTCAGCGACCATTTTCTGATCCATCGTTCCATCTCTGTTTCCCACATCCCGCGATGTCGCCTCGTCACTCACATTGACTGGGACGTCTTCAGCACGACAATGGCCTCCCACTTCTTTGAGTCGTATGAGGACTGGACGTCGGGCATTTCCGCTGAGCTTTCTAGCAGCAGTCGCCGTGCTCGCATCCGTCATCCAATCCAAGACCCTGACCCTCACTTTCTCCGTTTATGGCACCGCCGTAAACGACTGCAGTGCTCCTTCCGCTCCCAACCCCAAAATACTCAGCTTGCTTCCAGAATCGCTGATCTACGAGACGAGATCGTTGCCCACTGCGCTTCTCTCGAAAATTCTCGATGGAGTGCTCTCTGCGACAATCTTGACACTGCATTGCACTCACGATCGACACACACATGGTCTTTTTTTTATAATCTTTCCTAGGCACTAAGACCACGCTTGCTCCCACTTAAACTAAAGCTCTAGCTCAAGGAACAGCCTCCTACCTCTTTAACCAATTAGCTTCTCTTTACCTCCCGCACCCTCTTACTCCTAGCTATGTAGACTACTCAGGTGAACCTAATCCTGATCAGGACCACCCTTTCACTCTCCGAGAGCAAGAGGAGGCCCTGGTTAGAAATGCTAAGCGTTCTGCTCCTGAGGAAGACGCCATCACATACACGGCTCTCCACAACCTCCTCGACAATGCGAAATGGTTCCTCCTCCAGGATTTTAATCAAGCGTGGGACAGTGGCTGCCTACCTAGCTTCTGGCCGCCTTCCCTTATTACCATGATTCCCAAACCTGGGAACCTCCTTCCATCGCTAACCTATATACTTAACATCATGTGTTGGTAAGACCCTTGAGCGTATGGCTCTGACTCGTCTCTCTGAATTTCTCGAAAAGAGGGACTTCTTCCCTTATTCTCCCATCAGATTCCGCCGCCGTGTCTGCGCTCAGGATATCTTTTGGCTTCTCCAGCACACCTTTCTTTCTTCCACCCCCACCCAAATCTACGCTCTGGTGACCGTCGATGTACGTAAAGCCTTTGCATAAGCCCGCTAACTCAGTGTCTTTTACAAAATAAAATTTGTCAACAGCGGGACTTTTGGGAGCAATTTTTTTAACAAAAACTCAATTTGCGTAGCCACAAAGTTGTTGCCGACCATGCCACGTCCAACTTCCGGCCGAACTACACGGAGCGGCGGCACCCATAGAGGCGTACAGCGCTTTCGCCGATCGCGTAACTTTAGAGCCAGATTGCACTCTAGGTGAACTAGTGAGAAAATCAATGTAGCAAGCCTCACTATGAATAATTAACAGTAACTCTGGCTAGTTAGTGAGCGAAAATCAACAATTGACTGCTGCCATCCCGGCCATGATGCAACACAAATTAGACCGTTCCCAAGCACTGCGGGGAAGTTAGTCGGACGCACCCCTCCTTCCGCCGCCAAGGAGAAAGAAAAAAAACGCAAAAAACAAGCAAAAGAACGTTAAGCTGCAGTTGGAGGAACCACGGAAACCCAGTCTGGCAACATGGGTCGCTGGGTAAAGGGGTTATACGGCAACGCCTCCGAGGAGCTTAACATGCTTTTGAATGATACCTCTCTGGTGCGGTTACTTTCGAAGTAACAAAAAAAAAAAACTCCCCAATGACCACACACCACCCCATTTGCAGTCAGAAAGAGTGAGCGGTTTGGTTTATGTTGAATAATGAATATACACCTGAAGGATAAAAAAAAAATATCGGTAAACTCAGAGAATTGTACACTATTTTGTAAGCATTTTAATATCGCTTGTCTCCATTGCGAGGTTTTGCTTGCCAGATTTCTGCAGGAGTAGCCACATGAGTTGATGTATTTTATTGCATGACAATTGTCATTCGTTTCTTTTCCCCACAGCTTCTTTCTTTTCTTTTCCCCACGGGTTTGCTTGTATTTACCCTATTACAGCCATTAAGAGCGTTAACTTCGCCGATTGCGTATTTTTGTGTAGACGCAAGCCATTTCTTTTCCTTTCTTTTTTTTGTCGGGGTGGCGTAAGAAATATGTAGTTTACATTTAGTTAGCCTTGGTTCTTGGTGGTCTGGTTCTGGCCCTTTAGTTAGTTCTGGTATTTTCTAAGCACATTGCAGTTATAAACTTTAATTCGACTGATTATGTCAATTTCTGCGTATGGTAATGGTATGATATGCTAACTCCGCCATTTGCCAATTTTCTTTCTTTTTTTTGTATATGCAGATATCTACACGGTTCGCCCGGTTTCTCAATATTTTTTGTTTCCGTCAATGCTTGAGTGTGTTAATTATTTTTGTCTTCGTTTTGTCCCGCAGGTTATAGGCACAAACATTGTTGTTGTGGCATATTTATCATGGTATTTCCTCTATTTTTTGATCTTGTAATGTTCTAAATTTATCTTCGGGTGATCATCCTTTTTAACGCTATACAACGAATTCATATATTCCCCCGCCGATGGCTAGTTTTTTATACAAATGGAGGGTGTTAGGCGGTTGATCCTAGTTTTGCGATTTACTTTTTCGCCGTTGTTGCCACACTCTTATTTCTGCTTCCCTTCCCGGGGAAAGGGTGGCGGTGTAGTAAATGCGTACGGTTTAGTTTGTTTGGGTTTTTAATACTTTTTGAATTCCTGGTATTTCATGTTTCTTAGAACATTTATTTCTACTTCCGCTATTAAGCGAATAAATACGATAACTGTGTCAGATATGTCTATCTTTGCGAACATAGGCGTTGCACTCTGGGTCTGCATTTAGAATTTTCATTCTTGCTTCGGTGCTCACGCAGTGTGGCCTCCGTCGGGGATGTCTGTAGGCCAAGTAGAGAGCCCATGTTAAACCCTGCCCCATCTGATTCGACGCGCACATCGGAAACTGACCAAAGAATATTGTTTGGCCAATTACTGCCCACCAATAAAGTAGGATAACGGAACGTATACAGCAAATACAAGACATTAAACCACTGGTAACTTAACTACTCCGTGACGTAATTGCAACCGATTCTCTAATCGAGTCGAATTAATTCTAAGAATACTTCAGTAAAATGTGTTGGGGCTAGTTGGTGCATTATGGATTACTAAATTTGCTCTAACTGGACGTACAGATAAAAACGACAAACAGTGCTCATATACGCGCTGTTTGTCTTTCTTTCTCTGTATGTTCAGTTAGCGGAAATTTTGCAATTCAATTTACTTTAAAGAAATCTACCATTCGTCACCCAGCCCGAGTATGTCCGAGCGATCGCGGTGTCCACGGAATGGCGCAAGTGTTACCATAGCTAGCGACGACGGCGTAGACATCAGCGTCATTCCGGTTAATCAGAATCAATTAAAAGCCGCCGATATCCTTGTTGGGATATGCCGTTCAACTATTGCCGCAGTTTTCGTTTTCTCCGGCATCACCATCATCACGGCCACCATAATCATCACCGTTGTCTTTCTGATTGCAGTTATTACCGTAATTGCAACCATCCTCGTTATCATCCTTAGGGTCATTATTATGATATTTATAATTATCATTATTATAATAATTGCCCATAGTATGAAAAGAAAAAAGAACGAGTGATTTCACAACCCGGTCCCGCACTGAGAACGTGCTCAAGCAGCAGCATCACCTCAACATTTCGAGGAGCCTTCTGAATACCCGGCCGCTCTGACACCCGTCACTTACACTCGAGACAACTGTTAGGTATCCCACTTCTACACCGATCGCTGCCATCATCTTCTGCGACCCAGGGCTCCGCACCCAGTCGCAGCCGACTACTGCTGCCAACAGACAACAGACATCGGCCTACTTGAGAATGTGCGAAGCGCACAACAGGTGGTTTTATCTTGCAACTTACTGAGCCCGCCCGTCGCTCGCGTTTATAATTATCCGTTTTTTTCTGGCTACCGCAAACCGCTTTATAACTTATTGTTACACACCCCCTTCACACTACATTCTGAGGCTTATTAATTTACACCGGAAGTTTTGCGTTAATTAGCGCTAAGTAGTTGGCTCGTAAAATGTATCCTGTTTGCTATAGTTACCATCTAAGCAACAGAAAAACTCTAATTTGCGACCCACCACCTGATTTGCCATTATATTGTGTCAGCTGTTTAGTTCATGTGGGCGGATGCTCGTTCAGCTCAATGAAAAAATACGCAGAAGATAGGCGATGGTCTGCGGTTTCGTAAGCAGTTGTAGGCCCCTTGTATTCGCTGTGAGTTTTCCTGACGTAATTTTGGTACTATTACAGTGGTTGCATTTATTCTTTTCTTTTATAATTGCCCCTCGTTTCACTTTTGCATAAAATCGTGTTTGCACTATTGTGGCCATTAGGCGCCTTATCTCCGCCAATTACGTTATTTTGGGCTGACGCATGCCATTAATTTTCCTCACATTTCGGGGTTGCGTCAGACATCTTTTTTTTTAACTTAGATGCCTTCTATATTTTTCCTATATTTTCTACCTATTCTGGTTTCAGAAATTTATTTTACCATTTATTGTAATTTTTTCCTATGATAATGAAATGATGCGTGGGCACCCCAAAATATGTATTTTGGCGTAACATGAGAGCGTTACACGGTTTACCATTTCACTATATTTGTTGTTTGGTTTCCGCCAATATTTGCTGGAATTCCTTTATTCTGTCTTCGTTTTGCGGGCCTACTTTTAGGTGCGCGTTTTTTATTCTACTAGTTTATATTTAGTACGTGATGCATTCTATTTTTTGCTATCTCGGGTTCATTAAAATTGTCTTCCGGCACACATCTCATTTGAATAATTATAACGAATATATCTGGTACTACACTGATTACAATTTTTTTAATAGAGGATAATAAAGGACTGGTGTTTTTCAGGATTCGTCGTTTTTTTCCGCGTTTTCTTTTTTACTTATGTTTCCGGGGGAAGGGGGAGGGGAAGATATGTATATGCATATCCTTGATCTATTTATACTAACTGTAACTTTAGGTTTCTCTATTTTTGTACTATGATTTTTCATTTTTCTTCCAGTGCGCATCTCGATTTGCGCTATTTGAACTACTAACTGGGCTGAGTATCGACCGAGTATCGAATGTTCGTTACAGTGCACTCCGTCGCGCAGTTGGACCGTGCTCACTCATTTTTCTTCGTGTTTAAGTTCTCACGCAGTGTGTCTTGCTTCTGGGCTGAAGGTGCCGCTAGGCTTCCTCAATTACGAACTTTTCCGCATGCAATCCCAGGCGCTTTTGTAACTGCTCGAGGAATAAGAGGTAAGCCAATGCCTCCAGCCACTAATATAAAATCAAATAATATTTTTTCAAAGAAGATTAGAGGGGAGGCCTGCAGGGAGGCCTGCAAACGAGTGTTCCACTTTTGCCATGCGAAGAAATGCGTCTGATTTTTTCAGTGGAGTCTCAATACGTTGTAGTCATCACGGTTTATCCTGTATAAAATATCTCTAAGAAATTTGTGATTTTTGTCAGTGTATGTTTTAAATTTTAAATTCAAGTTTTCGGCGATCAGTTGCCATTTAGATAGTAATTAATGAAAAGGCTCAAGGTTGCTCCTTTGAACTAACCCAAGAATTTACCATACTCCTTATCAGACGATTGCGCTTTACATATAGGGTCATAAATTAACTTGTTTAGCTTAGCGTGATATGCATAAAGTGTCGTTTCAATATTGTTCAAAATTATTGAAATATCGGGAAGTTCAGGGGTAATTCTCTCGTTAGGGGGCCTACTAACTAAGAATATAGGAGAGCGGACGCTAATATGGCAGCCAAATTGTTATAATAGGTGAAAAATTGTACTTTGTCCGATATATCGCGTGTTGCCATTGGAATTACACAAGAAACATGCGTCCATTTTAGAAGTATTCGGACCGTACACCGTATTAACGATACGCCTTCTTTGCTACTATAAACCACAGCCTTGCGCGCGGGATGAAATAGCTTGCAACGACGGCGCATACCACAGCGTCATACTTGTTAACCAGAGAATAAGTTTGCGCAGTAGACGAGGACAAAGAGACGAGAGGACAGGACGAGCGCACGTCCTGCGTCGTCCTGTCCTCTCGTCTATTTGTCCTCGTCTTCTGCGCAAACTTATTCTTTCGTACATCATGAACCAACTAGCCAGCAATGAAGTCCTTGTTAACCAGTTCAACTTAAATTTCGCAGATATCGCTGTTAGCATATGCCGCTCAACTAATGACCTAATTGTCGTCGTCGTCGTCGTCGTCGTCATCATCATCACCACCACCACCTTCATCATCATCACAATTGTCGCCATCGTCCTCAACTTTGTCATCATCTTCGTCGTCGTCGTCATCGTGGTTATCCTCGTCATCGTCGCACTGAGTAGGGGAAGAAAAGGAAGAGCCATCACAGCGCAGGGTCGCCCGCTGTGGCGGAGCTGAAGCAGCAGCTGCGTCCTTTCCGGGGCCATCGGAACACCACACCCCGGCAGGGCCACCGAGTATCTCGCTACTCCATCGGCCACTGCCGTCTCCCCCACCGATAACGGACTGCACAGCGATCGAAAGCTTCAAGCTGCCGCATGACATCGGCTTAGTTGAGAATGTGTAAGCCGTACACCGGAAGGTTGGTCTGTCACCGTTGATTGCGCCCGCCTGTCACTCACGATACAATTCTCCTGCCTACTGTACCTGGTTTTGAAACTTATTATTCCGCATTGTCTCTGCGCTTGCAAGCATGCTCAAATAACTATTTATATACATAAGAACAGTTATTTTGCTTTCATGCACCCCTCCGGCTAACGACTACGATGGTTGAAGACGAAGCTTTTTCTGATGAATTTGTAGGAAGCAGGCGTGAAGCGGATGCGGCTTCACAAATTTATTTAGGTCGCGTAGACCCGGCCAGAACGAGCAGCCGCCCAGCTGCTAAGTCGCGTTTCAACTTGTGGCGCCTGCAACCGCTGACGCCGGCCAGACACCGTGATGATGATTGGGCGCTGATGGTGACGATGGCGATGGTGTCGCTACAGGGCTTCCCTCCTAGCGTGAAGGGCGGTCAAGTGACAAATGTAAATAACAATGCACGAAAATGCACTATGGACTATGAACAGGTATGTACAATACCGGCCATCAGTAATATTAGTCGACGGTCAATGTCCTTACACTATCCTACTCCATCCACGGAGAGCGTAGGGTGTGTGCATTTCCCTCGGACGCCTTGCCTGGGAGTGGCGAAGAGGTCGCCGGCAGCAACGGGTGTCCGGCGGTGTGTAAACTGTCAGGATCGGCCAGAGGCACAAGAGATGTCCCATGCAGCTTGAGTGAGCTGTCTTCTCTATAAAGCAAGCCAAGGAGCCGGGAAAACACTGCGTACGAGTGTTGGAGGGCTCCGTCGCATAGGCAGCTTTGTCGTTACACGGAGCACGATAACGTGTGCGGCGGCGGAAGCGGTGCAGTTCACGTCGCTGTCCAGCATGTGCAGGGTTTTGCTGAGACCGTTCGGAGCACATGTCGATGGCACCAGTCTCGCGCGAGGTGCTTGTGTGCCCGACGGTGGCTGGGAATCGGAAGGGGAGTCAAGCGTGCGCGCTGAGCATACTGGCGAGGTCGGCGTGTACGGATCGTTGTTTGGCGTCATCCGAGTGCGACGACAAAAGGCGTCTGCGCGGGGAGGGTTTTTGGCGTCGCCTAAGACGTCGCCTGCGGTTGCGAAGCTGGACTGCAGGAATGATTGTAAAATCCAAGCTCGAGCCGGCGAAAAGGGTGCCTTGTGCACATGTGTTAGGTGCCGCCCTGGCGATATTGTCAAGACGTCTCTAGGTGGCGCTGTTGGGAATGCCTTTGTCTCGACGCTGCTTGAGGTAGTGGTGCCTGTGAGGGCCAGCAAACGTGCCGCTGGAGGTGAAACCCCGTTGGAGTCTACAGCGGCTGTAGATGGCGGTTGTGTAGGAGACTAAGGCGTAACGGAGGTCGCCGCCACGGTAGTGGGCGGGTCGCCGGTGCCTGCGCGTAGGGTGGTAGCATCGGGCGAGGCGGGCGGTGGTCGGCGGGCGCCCGTGATGTCGTTTGCCGAGATGGAGATGGAGATGGAGATGAACGGGCTGGAGGGGGCGAGTACCCACGCTGACGGGGGGCGTAGCTGAACCGGTTGTCTCGTTCGAAGGGGGCATAGCCTCGTCGCTCATCCAGCCAGCGTCTGCGGCGGGAAATGTGTCCTCTGATGCCGCAGTAGAAGCACACAGGCCGGTCGCCTGGAGCACGCATTGGTCGCCACGTTGACGAGTAAGGTGCCGGTATGGAAGGCGCAGAGAGGGCGGTCAAATGGGCAAGCGCAGTCGGGTGCACGATGTGTTCCACGGGAAGAGGTGGTCGGGCGCAGCTTCTGAGTACGTGGGAATGTGTAGTGGCGCAGACTGACATGCTGGGGAATGTTGGTCATGCAGGCCAACTCTTCCTTGATCACCTCCCGCAGTCCATGTGCGCAGACAGGGGCATTCTGGGGGCACGAAGCGTCACGCTGCTGTAGCTCCTCGTGAATGATAGCGCGTATTAAAGCACGCAGCTCCACATTCCCAGAGGGGCTGGTAGGCCAGGAATACTGCTGGAGGCGAATAGCTTGCAAATTGTCAAGGCACTGGCATATCGCCCGCACTTCTACAATAGTGGTGGGATATTGAATCGCCAGAGCATTGATAGCGAAAGATGAGATTCCTTTCATGATGTGTCGTACTTTATCCGCCTCTGGCATGTCTTTGTCAACTCGACGACACCGTCCGACGACGTCTTCTATGTACGAAGCGTAGGTTTCCTCCGGGTGCTGTATGCAGACGTCCAGTTTCTTTTAGGGGCGAAGCTTCTTAGGGCGTGGGTCTGTCCATCCTCGACGTATGTATGTAGCCACCTCTAGTTTAGTTCTTGGATTGTTTACTAGATGGCGTGGCTACCTCTAGTTTAGTTCTTGGATTGTTTACTAGATGGCGGTACTTGTATATGATGAAAAGATGCGCTTGGATTGTTTACTAGATGGCGTGGCTACCTCTAGTTTAGTTCTTGGATTGTTTACTAGATGGCGGGGAGCGTTGTAATAAAATCCGTTCGCTGTTGGCGCGCGCTCGGAGTCGCCCGATGGATAAGGCTGCAGATGTGCGAGCCCGCGAGGCAGAAGCGCTCCGTGAAGCTGCGCGACGCCGCCGCCAAGATCCTGCCGTACGAGAGCGGGAGGCCGAAGCGTGTCGTCTGGCTGCGCGACGACGCCGCCAAGATCCCAGCGTTCGAGAACGAGATGCCCAAGCGTCACGGCAACGGCGCGAGGACCCTGCCGTACGCGAAGCGGCACGGCTGCGGCGCGAAGAGGATCTCCAAAACGTCAGAGAAGCGGGAAGCGGCGAGAAAGCGCGCGTATCGGCAGGCAGACCCCGATGCAGTGAGAGCTCGTGAGGCGTCTGCAAAACGCATCAGGCGAGCTCAGCCCCAAGGTGCCGACGCGCGGTTTTAGCGAGACTTTCTAGACGTTACGTTCGGACACAGATGTAGTGGGCGAACTTTCATTGAAGAGTCACGGTTTTACCGATGATTTCCCCTCAGGAGCTTCGCCCACTCATCATCATTCACCCCGTGGATATGCTGTGAATTTTTTGGCTCTAGCCGCGCTAGTAGAGGACGTGCCGAAAATCAGACGCAATTGCTGAGTAAAGCTGCTCCAATCAGAGAATCCCGTCTGCATTATTGAGGTACCAGGTCTCGGCCACTTTCTTCAAGGAGAACCCAATGTTGTGGAGCCTTAACGTGTCAACCCAGCGGTTGAAGGAGCTTACCCTGCTGTACTGATCGAGCCATTCGTCCACGTCTTCACCACGGAGGCCATTGGAAAAAGCCCTATAAACGATCCGTAGCTGTCTTCATACCGGAGAAATGGGGTTCGGTCGGCACCAGAATCCCGGGACGCTCGCCGCCGAGTATGTACACAAAGCAGCCGCGTCGGCGGATTGCCTCGAAAGCGCGTCATCCCTATTTAATATTTGCCGCGCTTTCGAGGCGCTTTTTCAAAGAAAGTTCTACGAGTTGTGCCGTGCCTCCGCCAGATGGCGCCACGGGTCCCGCGATCGAGAGAAGACGCAGTGAAACATCCCCTTCGCGAGGGGCACGATCAAATGCAGAGCATTTCCGGGGGCGCACGACGTTAAGTAGTTTGCGTTACGTTAATGTTGTTGCACTTGTAGGCAACTGCTGACGAGAGAGCGCTCGTCAGCAGTATTTTGAATGAGTTAACGATATAAGGCGCGTTCGTAGCGTCCCCTTCTGTGTCGGCTTTGTGGCGCAGTGGGTAGAGCACCATGTACAATTCGTTCCGCCCGCAGGGTCGAGGGATCGAAACCGGGCGTCGGATAGTATTTTTTTATATAGTAGGGAGGGGTGCGGTGCGGACTACGGACGTCAACGCGGGTGATATCGTGAGTTACTGAAATGCTCTGCATTTAAAACGGAGGATCGCGCTGGTGAGTGGTGATAGTAATGGCGGGCTGGACAGGGGCTGCTGCGTTGGTGGCACTAAGGCTGCTCTTGTGCTGCATGGTGCTAGTTGCTAGCGCCAAACGTCGACCCGATCGTAGCTCCAGCGATGCGACCAAGAGAGGTAGACGTTGGGATCACCAGCACACTCCACCACTTGAGAGGGCGAGGGACGAGGTCTCGGAGACGACGTTTATTGTCCTGCTCGGAGTGAACGTTCCGCGAAGCGCGAACCCAACGATGATGATGGTGATTATTTACAGATGGTAATAGTGATGGAGCGTGACTACAAGAGATTGGGAAGCGTATCCTTCAGTGCTCACACTTGCCATGATAGTGGCGGTATCGCTTGCACTGTGTATGGAACGCCGCGAATGCTCACAGTACATACTAAGTTATTATGTAATTATTATAATAGTCTCTTCAAAATCGGTGCTAAAATTACAATGGAAGCAGCAAAACCAAATGTGCTTCTGTCAACACTCAACGCACGAATTGTTACTGGCACTGCCTATTCAGCTGGGCTTGCGTTTATTTTTATGGCTGGGCACCGAGCATACTGAGAACAAGACTTGCTTTGTCTCAAGTAAGATGCAGTTGTTTTAAAGTGTGATCCGGAAATGAGGCAGCCACTTTTTTGTCAGAAAACATATTAAAGCTCGGCATGTTTTCGTCCAAACGCGTGCCATCCAAAGAAAAAGCACCATTTAGACAGCCGTCCGATCCGGAAACTCTAAATAACTTCCAAAATCTCACACAGGCAAAAAGCAGACCAAATTCTTGGTCACAAATCTTTAGGACATTCGGCAGCCAGTGATATAACTTTCGATAATCTTGCGCAGGAACTTGACCCGTTGAAAACCACCACTTCCAGCATTTGGGGGGCATTGTCCAGCCCGGCCGTCGTAGTTGACGTCGTAGACAGCAATACTAATATTTTGCTGAAGGGACGACGCAAGTGAGCAAAACTGAAATAGAAGGAACAGAAAAACAACAATATTACCTCCCTTCACATTCTTCCGGCACTACTTGAACACAGGTGTTTTAAAATCTACCTCACTTACAGGAACTCTGCTGCAGTGTCCAATGTAATATACGATACGTTGATACAGTAAATATTTCAAGAGCCGTCAAGACATGAGCTGGCCAACGATGCTGACTCTTCAGCACAGGGCACTGCTTTGATGACAATTTTCCCCCGTAGGAACAAAAAACCAAAAGGCACGAGTCAGCTGAATTGAGTAAAGCTAAATTGAGAACTTCTCCCTGTGAACCACGAATACGACGGACGCAAGGTCTGCTCAGGTCTTTCGAATAAATCCATCCTGAATCTGTTGCCAACCACTCACCCTTGTTCCTCATTATATGGATGATCACACCTCACGATACAAGCATGTTCAATGCCTACTCATGGGCCACTCGCCTGCCACACTGAAAGGGAAGAAATCTCGCAAACCGCTTCTCTATTCACCCACTAGTTTCAAAGGTTGTAAGCCATCACATTATCTTGTGAATTGATTTGGCATAATTGATGGAATGACTGTTGCAATCGAACTGCACCCTAAAAAGTATACAAGGAAAATAAGCTAAGCATGCTGGGAATAAAATAAGTCGATTAACTACCTTCGTTTATGCTTCACTATCGTAAAATATTTTCCTCGCATAGCCTCGCAACCGACGGGTGTACACTGAAACAGAAAGTGTTACCAATCATTTTGGAGAAGTGCAGCATTGAGTTATTATTCATTGCTTCCATCTGCAAAAAATGTCACCATCAATTTCTTTCGCATGCAGAAATTACTAAAAAACTTGAAATCCTTGGTAAAGAAGCCATCTATTCAGACCGCTGCCGTCCTGCACAACAAGGCACAGATGTGATCTTGCTTCTTTTGCTGCGACAAAGAACATAGAGCCGAAGAATGTCCTAGCGAAATCACGTTGGCTGATAAGTGAGCCACCTTAGCAAATGACGGCCGATGTTTTAAAATTACCGCCGAGAGACATTTCGCAGAGAGCTGCCGCAAAACGTTCCAGCGTGAGACATGCAAGCGACGACATGCTGCCAGGATGGGCACTACTGACCCCTCTCCAAAACCATCAGCATCATCTGCAGAAGCGTGATATGCAGCGATGCGTGTGACCACGTGCAAATCAGCCATCCCTGGTCTTGTCAGCGACGTGCTGTTGAAGACGTTTCGCACCTGCCTGCTACGTCCATGGATTTTCGGTAACGGCAGTCAGCGGACATTTAATAGAGCACACGTCGCCTCTAAGATGAAGTTAGCGACAATTGGCAAAATCGATCTGGCCATCAGTGCTTTCGGGCGACCTGGAGGTCCCAAGAAAAAGTTTAAAGTCGTCGTAGTGGCCCTTCTTATTCAACGTGACAGTACGTCTGCAGAGGTTGAAACCATCGCCGTGCCTTTCATTTCTGAAGGCGTGTCTCAAGCATTCAAAACCAACACGGCCCTGAAACGCCTGGTCGCCGAACCGAAACCACTAGCTCACGCCATTGCTTCCCCAGGCACGTAGTTCAAACCAGGAGTTATCGTTCTCGTTGGCTGGGAGCAGACCTGGACGTTTGTGTGTAAATCAAGCGAAGTGCAGAGGAAGAGAAGAATCCAACGATTCTTGCCCTCAATACAAGCCTTGGATAGACAATATAAGGACCATTATCTCTGCAAGAAAGCAATAGATGCAAAATAAGCAGCCTAGTATGTTTTCTTAGCACGGACTCGTACGAGAATAATTAGGACCTCTCGCCATTTTCGGCTGTTTTGGAGAGACGATGCATAGTCTCAAGAATTCTCCAAAATCGCATACCGATGAAGATACAAATGGTTTGCAAAATTGGTGCTATTAAGTAGAACTGCGACGTAAATTCACACCAGTCGGAACGGCCGATGACCGCAAGAAATCCCTTCCGATACCTAACAGAGTACCACGACGGCTTTTGTCAAACGAAGAATGGATAAGGATGTTCGATAAGGCTTAGACGCAATGCCAGGGAGTTCACCATGCAGAAGTGGTTGTGGAGGAAACGTCTGGTCCACATCATGCCCGCAGCATGTCGCGCCGTGAGTTCATCCTATAGGAGTGAAGAAAGTCCTCGGATGTTGCGAAGTCGGTGCACTTTGAAGCTGCAAACTGCTCCAGCCACAGTACTGCCGAGTGATGGAGTCTGCAAAATCCTGGTGACGGTCGGAAACTTGGGCCATCGGCGAACTGCATAAAAGACGCTTGCACTAGGACCTTCTAAGTTAGGCTAACACCCGGTGCAGACTTTACTAGACTAGTGCAACTGTTGTGCCTGTGCTTTTGTAACTATGCGGGGATCATTTGTTGGGAGCGAGAAATGTAGCAGATTTGTAATTTACGGCCAACATGTTGATGAGAATACAGGCGCCAAGAACGAAGTGGCACGTTCTTACGTAGGGGGATGGCAAGTGCACGCGATTGAGTTCTGAACGCTGCACTTGGATCACCGTGCACGGCTCAGCATGGCTCTCTCCACGGCGCCAATAAGCACTGAAGAACGGCATCCCCGTTTCGTATTAGGGACCCTGAAGCCGCCCATAGCCTAAAAAACGCCAACATGATTCTGGGAGACACCAAATAGCCAAGCAATTAATGACACATCGGCCCAGTCTCGGTAAACAAGCTCTTTGCCAATGTTTTAATTAACCGTTTAAGCAACCGCCTAGATTCCCAACAACCCAGATAGCAGGCTGGGCTTAAAAAATACTCAACATTGGATCGCATCCATATCGTTATTAAATAAGAAATATCTGCAGAGTAAATTTTACATTCATACAAGGCATTTACACACCATAAAAACCGTTTCATTCAGAACACACCACGGCAGTGCTTGAGGCCTTAAGAGACCAGGAAATAGCGGAGACCTACATATGACTTCTTTACCACATATATAAGGAATGTACCGGTAGGAAAGTCCCTCTGAAACAAAGCGACAAATTCCAGACGTCCAAGAGAGTACAACAGGGAGGTGAAATCTTGCCAAAGCTGTTCCCAGCATGTCTGGAGGAGATAGTCCGGACGCTTGAGAAGGAAAACACAGGATTACGAATACATAATAAATACTTGAGCCATTTGAGGTTTCCAGATGACAGTCTTGCTAAATGAGTCTTCATAACTCCTGCAAAATTCTTCAGGAGCTACAATTAGAAAGCACGCCAGTAGGGATAAAAATATGAACAAATCTAAAGTGATGGTGAATGCACATGCCGTAATGCATCTCTTTGCATACGTAACCAAACGCTACATCAAGTAGAAGAATAAAGCTAGGTCGGATCGTATAACTGCTGTGGTTATCCCAAACGCGGGAAAAGAAATTGGGCGCACAATAGTTATGAGTATTGGCATGTAAGCCCTCCCAAATAATAAAATGTAAGCTACATCTGTCCACTAAAGGAATATACGAGTAATGCACAATGACAGGGTTGACGTATGTACCGAAAACTTGGCACATAGGTAAACCGGAAAACAAAAGGGAAAACTGGTCATAGAACGAAGAATGACAGGAGAAACGATTATGGACAGAAAACGAGCTTCCCGAATCACGGAACAAGCTGGAGTAGAATATATATAGTTCAAATAAAGAAGACGAAATTTGGTTCGTCTGGCTATGTAATGAGACGACAGGACACCGAGACCGAGAAAAGGCACTAGAGGAAAACGAAGGTCAATAACAGGACGTTGAGACAAAACAAACAAAGATGGAAGCATGAAATGGACTTGGGCCGCGCAGAGTATGTGCGGCTGGAAGTCACCGGGAAGGCCTTTGTCTTTCGGTGGACACAACTGGGCTGCTGCAAATGATGATTATGACTCTCTAACACTGCCATGCTCGTAGCCTACATAATTACCTACATGTGGTAAGTTGTGCAGTATTCAATTGCGTAGTTGTGGGCTCCTACACAGGTATTTTGAAAGCAGAAGAGATTGCGAGCGATTTTAATGTCTTGGTATGGAGGTACCGAAATATGTAGGCCCAACATACTGTTTGCAGGGGCCACTTCTTGACTTGGCAGCAGTGGTTGAAACCATGCTGAATGGGGTAAAACATGACCCTTTTCTACGCAACTTGACCATGCCCACCCAAACATCAAGTATCCCTTCCCTATTGAAGAATGGGGCTCCAATTTTAGCAGCTTTTTGCGTACAATCAGCTCGCTAAGATCAGCGTGAGTTTATTCAGAGAGCAAGAAACAAATCGCTGCATCAGCAGTTGTTAACTTACCTTCAGGTTTTACCCTTACGCTCTTTCCCATATGTGTTCCTCCTTTTCCCACCCTCCGAATATTTCTTACTTAACAAAGCTCTTTCCCTCTCTCATTCACTCTCTCTCTGATAACAAAAACCAAAACGTTCAGTCCGGCCTCGTCCTGAGGGAATAAACTCGTTGAAACCCTGGCACTTTCGCCTTCTTGATCAAAGTGACAACCACCAGCAGCCACAACCTTTCATGCAACATTTTAGGCCATGCAAGCATATGTAGTCCGCCGAGCCTGTGTAAAGCCATTCTGCTTAGTTTTTTCTTTATTCGCAGACCCTCAGTTCTTGGAAATCATCAATCCTAAATGATAACAGTCCGTTCCAAAACGCCGCCTTGCCGCTGTCGCATCGTGCGTCTTGAGGCCATAACGTAGACATCTACGCCTTCAATTATTTATTTATTTACCCTTAGGGCCGGACGGCATTATAGAGTGAAGTGGTTACAATTTTACAATACAAACCCAAATAAAGCAATCAGTTAGTTATATAAATATAAATTAAGTCAGATAAATTCAAATAAATAAATATTTCAGGTAAATAACACCGGCACTCAGATATAATACAAATGCAAATAAAGCAATTAGTTTGTTATATAAAGATAAATTCACCTTATTATACAATGCTAGGAAGGGCATGGTGAAAAAATGATAAATTGTCCTTCGTCACAAAACATAGCCACCGCTGTTTTCGTTTTTAAGCAACATAAAAATTTCCTAGAGCAGTGAATGAAAACCGTTGTGAGTGTTTTTGTTGATGCTATTGCCGTTAGTTCTTACGTTCGTTTATCAAAAGGAATGTTTACATTAAGCCCCTATGTATAAATCTAACACATACCTGGCTACGTCCACTATTAAACGCCTCAAAAATCGTACATAAAACCTACGGCTCAGTTTTAGCAAAAAACATGCCTGTGAATGGATCAAATAATGTACGTTAAAACAGGAGTTTACAGGGGTGATAAAATACAATATCCTAGCTATTCTGCTACATTTGTGAAGGATATTACGCACATATTAAGCAGCTCGGTGCAGCAGCTTCGGAAAACAAAATTTTGCAGAAATTTTCCAATTTGAAAAGTACATTACGTATTTGCAGAAATGCAATACGTATTTGCCGAAACACAGTACGTGCTCGAATTTTCCCTGTGCAGCCTCAGGAACGCATGTTGTGCGAGAAAGGCTAAGGAAGTGAAAGTCTGTGCCTTTCTGTTCGTACACATGTCATCCCTCAAAACACTTCCTATTCTCATTTTCTGTTTCACAATTATCAGCTTTTTCCTACGTAGAGGCCTAAATTTATACGATAAGTGCGTGCTTCGTCTCTGTACAACCGTTACGTCAACAATTAACTTTCCTAAACAAACTTCTGGAAAAACAAACTTTCCTAAACAAATAAAGGATGTCCTAAATGTCATATTGCCCCAAGAGCGGTAATTGAGAGACCGGTTGACAGTCGAAAGCACACGTTTATATTTATGTGTGCTTCTGATCAAAATAGCCACATGTGTATTGCCACACGCTCCTTCACGGTCACTGGATATTGCTTCCTTCCTAAGCGTCCTTTTTTCGGCTCTGTCACGGCCCCAAAACGAACAGGCCGTCATATGATATTTCCGCCGTTTTAATTTTTAGTCTCAGGTTTTGCAGTCTATCTCTCTGTTGTTACAGCTTTCACAGAAAGCGGAAATGCCAAATAAAACGCCAAACAGAACATTTGTTTAAACACGGGAACTCTCTGGTGCAACTTTTTTTTTCAGCTGTGTAGACATGCCCTTGCAAGCGGCCTTTGTGGGTATTTTTGGCAGGACGCATTCTCCACCGTCGTGGATAAAGGGACTGTTATCTTTAATATGCTGCAGAAATACACGAACTTGTTGTAAGTGCATATAAATAAGTAAAAAAAAATCAAAAATGTGTTTCCTCTTGTAATCGATTTATGCCTTTTCAGATTAGTTATTACGTTCGTCACAATGATGCGTTTGGAATCTTCCAAATCTCTCGATTAAAATGAATGCGCAAAACATTTGCCAGAAGATTGTGTTTTGTTCCCCACGACACACAGGTTTTGAAATACATACTGTTTTTTTCTTCCAATGAGATTCGTTGAAACAACCCCCGTTTTATTTCCTTCGTGTTGTTAACATTAGTATCTAAGCGCTCCTAATTGAACCGGCAACAAGGTATACTTGAGTATCTCTTCCCCACGGAACTCTAAAGGTGTTTTTTTGCATTTAGAACCGCATATATAGAGCTGGTATGAAAAAGAAAACGTTAAAGTATTCTCACGCAAGACTAAAGGGGCCTATTGTTAGAAACTTTGCAAATAATTCCAATCACAAGTGCGCACCAATGTTCCAACAATATTAGCACAACAAAATATATAACATTTTGTACCTTTTGATGAAGAGAGCGTTTGACCTCGTATAAATAGAGCCTCTCGTCGTCAGTGTCGAAAATAAGTTGATAATCAAGAGACTGTTCGTTTGCCGCAGTGCTGCTATAAGATTTAGATTGGTCATCGCACAACTGAAAATAAAACGTGGCGAGATTAGCAATTTTCCTCAGGGACCTAAATGCAAGGCATTTTATTATAAGCTCGCATTACAGCCGGCGGTTCTGAAAAACAAAAGCTAGGGGCCCATTGGGCGCCCACTTACAAACCGACATAAAAAACTCGAAATAGTTGGAGGGTCGTGAGTAGCCCCAAAGAGCAAGATATTTGGGCATAATAAAAATATTCAGTGAATATCTGCAGAGCTAGACCGTTGATGGAGGCGAAAAGCAAAAACGCCCGTGTGTACGAGATTTCGGCGCACGATAAAGATCCCCAGGTGGTCAAAATTAATCCGGAGCCCTCCACTACGGCGCGCCTCATCGCCTGCGTTGCGTCGGCGCGTTAAACCCCAGAATCAATCAATCAAGAACTAGACCGTTGCTATAATACAAAACATGTGCGCTGACGGGTGCCCGAGTGTCATAGGAAAGCGTTTAATTCGCTCGGCGCGCTTCACGGAATGGTGGTGAGACAAGAACGCGATCACCCTATTCAGAAAGTGCATTTGTGATGCTGGCGTTGCTTAGACCTAGAGAAATAGTCTTGCGAGTCCTGCCAAACCCAACTAACAAAGCGGTTTGGCAGGCAGTGCGAGGTGCGCATCATAGCCTTGGTTGTACAGTCGCGTGCGATTTGAAGGTAATCGCGCTAGCCTCGACCGATAAAGATAATAGCGCCCCCGCGCGGCATTGTTCAGCGCGCTTGGGACCTAGTTTATGCATTCTCCTCTCCCTCGAGCGCTGTTCCTTATAGCAGTCATCACTCCCGTGGCTAGTAAACCACCCCTTTCGCTTTGTGGCGCTTTTGTGTGGTTGTAATCACGTGTGCCCTTTCTTCTTGGTTATCGTGAGCGGCGATAGCATCGATTGTTATAAATGCCCAGCATTTCCTGGCAATGTGTTTGTGCGCACCTTTTCGTTAACTGCTGTAAGATACAAGTGGGATGTCGTCGCTGCGTGCGAGATAAAAAAAGGCGTTACTGGTTTTGTCCCGGGAGTGAAGGCTGCTTGAGTCAACAGCGACCGCGGCAGAGAAGAATGCGTAAGCTAGAAACCCGGCGCAGTAAAACAAGCCGCGCGGGGGCGTTATCGTCATGCTGGGTCGACGCTCACGCGATTACCTTTAAATCGCACGCCACGGTACACACTGCGACTATGCAATGTCGGGCATATTATCCCAAAAACATTCGCCAAAATAACTCGGCAGACAGCAAATGTTAAGCGTAACTTTGCCCATTTCCACGAAAAAAAAAACAACCCTACGAAAGTAAGTTTGCCGGTTTTACTATGTAGCTATGTGTCACTTATCCAATTTCCGGAAATACCATGAACTTACGTTATCTGTTTCATTCCGGGCATATTAGCTTGCCTCGACACGCGTTGCGTTAATAGAGCTGTGCAGCCTGTCATTTCCCTCGCGTGATTTTGTGCCTAGGATGCGTGTTGCATTATCAGCTGTTGAAGGGTTAGGGGTTGACGCGCACTGAAGGGTTTTTTACGCTGGGCGAAGCAGCCAAACTCAGCTAATCTTGCCCATGCGCGACTGTCTGTCCAAGATGCCTGGACATTGCAGTAAATTTTTTGGTCCCGTTCACGGCATTTAGCTCCCTTCGTTATTTCTTGCACATCAGGCCATAATTGCTCGCTCCGGAAAAAAGCCTGAAATATGCCAGGACAAGCTTTTCGATCCCATGAGCTTTTTATTGTCGGCCTTTCGGGCGCTAAAATAATGTCCTCAGGAAATCCCCCAACTGGCCCAGCAACAGGATCTTGAAATAACTTTTGTTCTGGGCAGCCATGCGCAAGCACACCACTTTCTGTGGGTCTGGTGTTTATTTTTAATGCGATCGTGTTTTATTCCCGGATACACAAAGATTTCACCGACATCATATCCATCACAGGAAATGACGCCTGTACAACGGAGCAAGCAGCTTGTAAATGGTGCACAATTCCACACAGGGTCTTTTTGGGGGGAAGGAACGTTTAGTATTAAATAGGACGTTATACTTAGGGTTGTTCGCCTTCGGGTTTCATAATTTATTACGAAAGTGTTTATTCTGGGATACACCAAGACCTCGCTGACGTCATATCCGTCCCGGAACTGACGCCGATTCACCTTTGCTGGAGCGACCCACCAGCATGACGTCTCTCGCCAAGCGCACCTTCAAGACAGCGGCCGACCCGCAAATCATGCTGAGCTGCAAATTTCGCTGCACAGTTTACTTTCGTGTGTTACAAAATCCTATGACATAGAAATCAACCACTGTTTTTTTCCAATTCTCCCACTGCTCAAAATTCTGAGAATACGAAAAGGATTGCGTGCGCGAGGGAAGATTGTTCCACGAGTTTACAGCACCCTCGCCGCGACCCAGGTAGTCCGGAACAAAAGAATGGCATCTCGCGTTCCGCCATATTCCTTACCGATGTAGGCGCACCAGACCACCCTTATTTACAAAATTAATTCGTAGAAAAGAGACAGAACAACCTTCTAGAGTACAAAAACGACACGTATTTTGCCACTGCTCGGGCTCTAACCAGGTCGTCCGCACAAATACACAAGATTCTATCACCAAGCTACTGAAGCGAACAGCGGTGATCTTTTCCCAATTGCTTAAAGCAGAAGTAAACCGCTAGATGGCGCTTGGTGCGTAAAGACAGGGGTGGCCTTGTAACAAGAAACCCGAATCTCTCGTCTGATCCATGGAAGCTGTAAGGAGAAAACGAAACAACACGAAACGTTTGGGCGTGCACCCTCCCGGAAGAAAACATGGATCCGTGCGAGAAATCGGAGCTGTTTGCTCCGTGGCCCCACTTCTTAACGCAAGGGTCATAGGAGGGGAACACATCATGCGCTTGTATACGTCGTCGCTGGCGCTGATCCTGCCTTCAATGGCTCTAAACTTTTCCATATTGCCAGTGCTACGAGAAATCACGAAACGTTACCCCGGCCCAAATGTTGCCCCCCTATCTGTCGTATTTTTTTGTTTCTTGTTTGTCAGAATTGGCGGTGGGGTACATCTTGGCAGTCATTATCATCAAAAGCCTGTTCGCGTCCACTGCAAGACGACTACCACCCCCAAAAACTTTGTGCACCTACCGTGAGCAAGCCAAGTCCATTGTCTAACCCCGAACTGACAGCCACTTCATTAAACAATGATCAACCTCTTGTCCCTGGTGCGGATGACCTGACCTGCCCAGCACCAACTTTTTTTCAACTTGAAGGAAAATAGCTTCCACGCCAGTGGGTTCCCTTTTACATGCTGCTAATTTCTTATCTCTAGGTAAGACCCCTAGCACTCCAAGATGCTTAGCGTCAACGTATGTTTCCGCCCCTTATGTAACTACCAGACGAACGCATTGTTTGTAAATCAGCCATTCCAGTGACAAAACAAGTGTCCTCCGCATGATTTCAGAATTTATGCATATTTGAGCCCTTCGAATACATATTATGTGTTGACACAAAAAGCTTCAAGCCGTTCACCCCCCTCAAACTACAGCGCACATGGACTGCATTTTAAAATTACTACACCACGGTTGGCAGGCAAGATTTTGGTTAGAAACGCCTGCGCTCTGACTTTCTCGAAGCTAGAAAGCTTCTCAATGCTCCTCTCCTCGACATTGTGCCCCTCCCCACATTTGAAGAATTTAAATCCCTCGTTAGTTACTTCTATTCCAACTTGTCCTGCAAAACGCAGGTAGAACATTCTCGTTTTTCTGCCTCCTTAACGGTTAACTTTATTCGACAAAATTCAGTGCTCCTCCCTAAGGTAAAGTAAATAAATTGCACGCAGGTAAGACCGAACAAACAATACGGGTGCGCCACAGGCAACTCGCACTTTGCCTGTTCATGCCAAGTGCTAGAACGTATTCAACACCGTGTCACACGCTTGCTCTGGGGCACTAACAATTTCCGCTGGAGTGTTGCATTATTTAAAAAAAATTGGCCCCGTATCTGCTCCTTTCGTTGAAAATGTCGTCAAAAGACGATAGTCTTTGTAGACATTTGCCGAGGAAATGCCCCCCTTTGCTTTCCCGCT
Source organism: Haemaphysalis longicornis (assembly GCA_013339765.2). NCBI lineage: Eukaryota > Metazoa > Arthropoda > Arachnida > Ixodida > Ixodidae > Haemaphysalis > Haemaphysalis longicornis. Next base: position 93,973,432 of record CM023458.1, read on the forward strand.
CACCTCCAATGCTGTTCCTGTACGTCGCGTTCATCCCAAGGTAAACACACTAAAGGTTTGCGCAAGGCCATTTGAATTTACCGCGTTCCACTGCTACAGGCCGGGTTCCTCGATGCCAGAGCTGCAGTACGGTAGAGACGCGCGTGAATGGAGGCGGCCGACTACAAGGTTTATGAACCGCGTGGCCGTGCTCCACGTGCGTTCCAAGCCGAACGTGGAACCTAGCTAGTGGAACCTTTCGTTGCTGTTGCCGCGTGATTTTTCATATGCCGCCAGGAGGCGGCGGTTTTCTGCAGTAGATGTAGAATATCATTTGCTATCGAAAAACCAAGCATCCCAGAATTTTTTAATAAAGAAACTCTTAAATATCTCTTGTGTACTAATTTTCTGTCTTATATTTGCGTAATGTCTTGTTCTTGTTCAATAAAGTGGACAAATATGAACATATAAACCGGGCTTAGACGTTTACATTTGCCTGTGAGTACATAAGACTATTGCGTAGTAAGCATTTTGCTTTGTCCGGGTGGAGTAGTCCAAGAAAGACTATCGTCATTAAAACTACCGAACGGGAACCCGTGAGCGAACGTAGAAATAATGTAGAAGGTAATTTGTTTTATGGTATATATTTTATGAGTACTCGTATTATTACTGACATCTTTTCGTTCACACCCCATTGTGTATCGAAGTAATATTACCATAGCTGGGAAATTCGTGAAATATCTTTTCGTACAAACGTTTTCAAAGTTTTGTTTTTCGCTCACTTCATTGTGTGCAATAACTTGCTAAGTGCTCTAGTTAACTCTACGTGCGAGTTAGCAGGTTTCTGTCACACTCGCAAGTTTTAAAGACGATAGTCTTTCTTGGGCTACTTAAACCCAGAAATTTTGGTCTGTCTGTCTGTCTGACTGTAACTCGATTTAGCCACCCGGCCAAAGTAAAATGCATACTGCACAATAGTCTTCTATACTCATAGGCAAATGTAAACGTCTAAGCCCGGTTTATATGTTCATACTTGTCAACTTTGTTGAACAAAACCCTGACATTTCGCAAATATAAGACAGGATACACAAGACAGGATACACAAGGGATATTTACAGTGTTCCTTTATTAAAAAATTCTTGGATGCTTGGTTTTTCGATAGCAAATGATATTCGACATCTACTGCAGAAAACCGCCGCCTCCTGGCGGCATATGAAAAATCACGCGGAAACAGCAACGAAAGGTTCCACTAGCTAGGTTCCACGTTCTGCTTGGAACGCACGGGGAGCACGGCCACGCGGTTCTATAAACCTTGTAGTCGGCCGCCTGTATTCACGCGCATCTCCGCCGTGCTGCAGCTCTGGCATCGAGGAACCCGGCCTGTAGCAGCGGAACGCGGTAAATTCAAATCGCCTTGCACAAACCTTTAGTGTGTTTACCTTGGGATGAGCGCGACGGTACAGGAACAGCATGAGATGTGAGCGGGAAAGCAAAGGGGGGCATTTCCTTGGCAAATGTCTACAAAGACTATCGTCTTTTGACGACATTTGCAACGAAAGGAGCAGATACGCGGCCAATTTTTTATTTTATTGCGCACGTGTTTGTATGTTAAACGATATTAGGTGTGTATTCTTAGTCTCCCGTTTCCATGCTATATAAAAGCTTCAGAATTTTCGCCCTGTTATAAAGGCGCGTTTGCACTGCACGAAACTGTAAACAATTAAGTAAACATGTGAAGTTGCTTTTGTTACGTTGAGAAGCACTCGTCCACAATATAAATCCGCGCGTGAACAAGCAGGCAAATGCTGCCGAAGAAATATTCCCCACCTTTACAGGAGATGCTTCATCTTCGAATGTCCCAACCTTGCAGTTTTTGTAGACACTGTATGAGTTGCTATCAAATGGCTGATAGCCCGAGCCTTCATGGTAGTTGAAATAGCAAGTGTCTGGTTTTCCATCGTATTATAGCTTTCTGCGAAGGTCAAGGCGTTCTCCTTGAGCCAACGAGGAGGGCAAATGGGAGTTAGAACTTTTTAAGAACGCGGATTGCTAGAAGTGCGTCATTCTAAGCATACAAACCGAAGGCGCTCCTCTTTTTGGAAAAGCCATGCAACGCATTTAGAACAAAAGTAATTCGCACAACTTTAACAAGCGGCAACAAAAAAATGCCCTCTCGCAACGTAGTGGAAAGTTCACAGATGTTCCTGTTCACCGTAGCGCGTGCGTAAGTCTGTCACATCAGCATTTGGATATAGACATTGCCGGTTTCAGTTTCTTTAGAGCAACTTCATTTAAATCGTACAAACCCTGGGTTTAAACTGACTACTCGACAGCAGTATTCACAATAAACCACTGCTCCGTAAGTTTTATTGTACTACTCCGCGCTGCAGCTCTGTAGGCAATATCCATGCAGTATGACGATTGAAAGAAAACCATCTCGGTTACTTTTCACTTGGGACTACGCGCCTCGCATCCGTTCTTCCAGGTACGTCTTGTCTAGGGGGATACAAAAAGTAAGGAGTCAAAGGACACGCTGTCCCTGACAATCAGGCAAAGCCAGACTAGCCTGCATCGTATTTTTCCGAGTTCTCAGGAAAGATATACCGCTTTATTTCGCTATCTCAGTGGGGGATTATCTTCGGGAAAAGAAGTTGCTTATAAACCTCAGTGCTTTTTTTTGGATTTCGTGAAGGATGATAATGTTAGGCTTACTATACAAATCGCCAAAAAAAACGTATGCATACTGGAGTTTTGACCTTTTATTCGCTAAGTCGCCTAGTGGCGCCAGCTGCCCACTTTAATGTTTAAGACGTACTTGTGCCCCCTAAACTATTTTATTGGGCTCTGCTGCCTCCTCTACGCTCTCGCCAACCCTCTTTCTCACTTTTTTCCTCCCTTATGCCTTCTTCTTCCATTCCTGCGCCCTCCAAGTTACCTCCCCATCAATTTATTCCCCTTTCTTTTTTGCGTTCCACCCCTCTTGCCTCTACGCAATACTTATCAACATTTCACTCTGACCATCACTTAGGGGTCTGCATTCCCCTTGTCGTTCCTCTTCAAATCCTCTCCCTCCTCCTATTACCGTTACTTTAGCTCGTTCTGCCTGCCCCTCACCAGCTCCCCACCCCATTATCTCTTTCATTTATCTCAATCAGCCACCCTAGTTTTTCCATGTCATTTATCCGTAACCTCCCCTTCGTGACCCCTTTTATTGGACTGTTTTTTTTTTTTCGATGTCTATTCCCTATCATGTTTCCTTCTTTACCTCAGTCGCAGTCCCCTTGCCCTGTGTCCCTCCCTCCACACATTATCATCTACCATCCAGCTCCTGCGGTCCTCTTAACACTACTTTTTGAACTTCCTCTCAGTTTTTCCCAATTCTCCAAAATTTTTCTTCACTTCCACCTCCTCCAGCTTGACTCTTTCCCTCACACTACACTCCTAATCCCTTCACCACCCTCTCACCCTCCCAATCGTGGGGGCGAGTACTCCTGTGAGCAGGCTCGCCCAAAAATCCCAGGCTGATTCAAGATTCAACTAGAAGACAGACAGACAGACAGACAGACAGACAGACAGACAGACAGACACGACACCGACAGACAGACAGACAGAGCAGAATTTTAGGGTTTCAATAACCCAACAAAGGCTACGTTCTTCATTAAACCCGGTTACTGAACGATACTTCAAATTAGCATGATTCACTCTTTGGGTACTTACAAAAGGAAAAGTAAGAGCGTTAGGCGGCGGTGGTGTGCTAAGACTAGTTCCCATCGTAACGGACAAGGGCTGGATGATGCAGCTTGCTTGTTGATTGTTGGGCACGTTCAGATGGGCTAATAAAATAATCACGGTGGGTATGGATGTCGTGCTGGAAAGGAATGTGCTCACATTTTATACGCTGGTGTGGGGCTGTACAACGGATAATTTTTAAACGAAGGCGGCGTAACCCTTCGGAACACACATCAAGCTTTTTTCCCTCGAAATATGCTTAGTACAGCTAACTCAAAGTAAATATGTTACCCCAATTGAAAATCATTCATCAAAATTTCGGTAAATTGGCTTTTCAAATCCGTGCTCAGCTAGTCAAATCCGGAGAAGTAATTGAAAGCAATTCACTCTCTTGATGCTGTCTATGGAAATAAAAGTACGGTTTCCGTAGTCGATATGTTTTTTGAGAAAATCTCACTACACATCCGTGCCGTATTTTTATTATCAAAAACAGCTAACTTCAGCCTAACAGATTTCATAGCCTGTAAATGAGAATCGCTGACTGAAGGAGATACTCCTTGCTTCCTTTTCCGGTGTTTACCAGTTCTCGAAAGATTACCCTATGACTAACGGGGTGCACTATTTGAAGGTACAGTAGCAAGTTGCGATTAAAACTGTCCACTTAATAAAACTTTTCATTAAAAACTGTTTCCACTGGTAAAAGGGCATTTTTCTTCTAAAGGAGTTTTACAGGATGTTATGCCGCCATGGGGGGTTTTTAGCTAAACACAAAGGAAGTGATTAGTCGCTCCGTACTATGTCTGAAATGTCGCTGCTGCACTGCTGAAGTAATTGAAATAGGAAAATTATTACCTCAGCGCGTCGCGTATATGATTACCGACATTTGCTTCGTCAGTTCCGTTGCCAAATATTCCGATTACTGTAAAAACTTTCGGGCCAGTGTTTTTTTCTCTGGTAAACTTAAGGAGGGTCTGAAAAATCACACAAAAGAAGGTAGGTAAATAAGATTTTCACAATTTTTGAAGGGATTCATGGTGCCTTACGCTTACCGAGCTTTATTCGCACGACTTAACAGTGCCTCCTAGTAGTCAAAAATTGCATCCTAATGCATTTTGTTAGCCTCGAGTATGGCGTATTCTGCAGTCAACACCGTCGCTTTCTCGGCAAAAGGCATTGCAGTATTGGTTTTTAGCAATGTAAGCAGAGTGCTGGGTCGGTCGAGTTGGTGCATAATTTGATACATGTTTAAAAGCGCTTAACAAGACGAGAAACGAGCACGGAAACACAAAACCGTGCACAGTGCGCTAGCTTGAAGCTTTATTAGCACAAATCCTGACCTCCACCTATGTACCGCATTTATCAAGCATCGCGCCTAAATTTAGGCAACCAGAAAGTAGTCATCATATCGCGAATAGCACGAATAAAACCGAATAAAAGGTGAGCGCAGTCATGATTCGCTGAGTGTCAGATAATAAATGTACACAAAAGTTTTTACTTAATTTTCTAGGATTAACTAATGCTTACGACAAAAAAAAAACATGCGCACGTACGTAGACTAGACCGTCTGGCTAGAAAGAATTCCCAGGTTTGAATTTAAAAATCTATTTCTTTTGCCCGCAGACCGACAGATCGGTTTGAAACAAAAATTACCAAAATCAGCAGAGGTATTTCAGGATTGGCAGCAATGGCAACCACCATTCCAAATTTCCCGTGTCAAAGGGTCACGATGATCCGGCAAAGTAACACTTCCTAAGAACGGGATAACCACCACACAGTGTGAAACAAGAAAAGGCCCCAATTATGTTTTGAACGTGGTAGCTATGCGCAAAACGTTCATTCAGGCATATGCCGGGTCGGCACACGCAGTACTTTCTGCATCGTAACGGAAGCAGATACGAAACATGCTCTCCAAACGCATCAAATTTGTTTCTCGCTTTTTTCTTGCATGATGGCTTGGCACACATACTGAGCTCTGTCAATCGGCGTAGCTTGCCTTGCTTCTGGGGCCGTAACGACTAACTTGGAGATAGAGAAGCCTTCTTTTTGAGCTTTTAAGAACGTGATGCAAGCACGGGAGCAATGTCAGCGAAATAGTTCTCTTTGCAGCGCAAATGCAAAAGATGTCATACAAGACAGAAGCCTACCATTTGACTGGATGACCTTCTTCAGTAAATATTACATGCTCTACTTGCACCCAGATGGAGGCCTCCCAAATGTAATGCTTCATTAGGCCATTATTGCAAGAAACACTCGGCAGCTGTTTAGTTATGTGTGAGGGCCTGATTTACTCTGGTACGCGGACGCAAGGCACGTCTGCACGCGCACGACATGATACGTTCATAACTATGCAAAACACTGTGCTTCTTCCACACCTTGCACAGACCGTGACAAACGGGCTGTACCTTTCAATTTTCTCTGTGGTCACGTTTGCCCGCTTTAAAAGTGGCATCGGTTCCCAGTCACCCGTTTTGTTGCCCACCAGCATCGGGCTTTCGCTGCCGACATTCATGGTTAATACTATTTTCCCGCATGCTCTGCCCAGCAATCAGTCCACAGATAATTTTTTCGAAGCGTACGACCAGTGCTAGACCCTGTAGAGAAGTTAACCTGAACCGCACGCCTTTGTAACCCTACGGAATGCGATGCATCGCCACATTTAACAGTGGCGCTTAGTTTGTCGTCCTTTTCACAGCAGGTGTTTCGTGGTTCTTTGTCTTTACACGGTGGCGGCGGATTGGCAGGGAAAAGTTTTACGGGCATTCGCTATCTGATGGTCGCACCATTAACATCCCAAACCTAAGTGAAGCGTGCTTACTTTTTATGTACTCGTGTTTTGAACCGCGCTTTAGGGAATTAATTTGTGTTTACAGAACTGTTTTATCAGGGTCCAAATTTTCTACTATAAAAGGAGGCTGGTGGCAGGAGACACTTGAAGCATGGTTTAGCAAGTCGCGCTTTCCCTCACTAAAAACCGACAGCTTTTAAAAAAAACAAAGCTCCATTGTCAAGTGTGACTGCGCTGAAAAAAATTATTGTCAGTTTGCAGTGCAAATGTTGATTATCGGAGATCAGAAATCTTTCTCTTGTGGCAACGACGGTCACAATGGTCTTGCTGTGGCTGTGATATACATTGATACGTACATTTACTACCACAGACTGAATGCTGGACAATGTCGGATTATTGCACTTGTGCACGGGCCTAAGCGATCGGTTTAACCGGACAGATAGGTGTGGCAAAAAGCCAAATATCTTCACAGGAGACGCCAAAATCACGGTTTTTTCGGCACCCCCTTCCACCGCCCTCCCCCCAACACACACACACTAAACTTGAAATCACCGATTACGATCACTGCTGTGCGGATCTGGTAGCGTGACCGGTGATAGCGCTCGTTGATCCGGAATTGGGGCCAACATTGGGGCACAGTAGGTCGAAGAAAGAAACTTTATGTACAGATGTTTACATGACGTTTGACTGAGTGAACAGGGTTCTGCGCTCCTGCGCGCACGAGATTAAAAAACATGTTGGGTCCGCCCCTTTTTCCCCTTTTTCTCAGCTGACATCAGGACGCACCAAGCCGGGGCACTAAAACGGATGTCCACACACTCACACAGAGAAGGCACTTTCCCTCTCTCAGGTAAGTCGGTTGGCTTCGGTGGTGCAACATTCCTTGACCGGCGCCGTCTCGGCTCCACTACAAAGCGGGCCCACGATGCTGGGCTCGCAGCTGAAGATTGCCGACGGAGGAGCAACGCAGCACACCATTGTACATCCCTCCCTGCACCATTATCGCGCATTGTGACTTGCCTTGCTGGTGGGCCCTTGGTCTTCCCGTGAAGCAGGGGAAAGCGGCTTGTGTCCAGTAGCAGAATTAGTCGCCCCGCGTCCTTGCCCACAAAGCCTGGTCGCTCCCCGTCGATGAGGGGGAGGAGGGAGGAACCGGCGAAAACCAGACGACGGGAGGGTTGGGTGATTGAACCCGATAATATTGCAGACGGTCGTGGCAATTGCCAATACACCGATCGTAACAGCATCTCCGGCCGGCGGGAAGCTCCCGACGACATTGGTTTCCAGCCCGTGTGGGAGGGAGTCTTGTCCAAGGTAGAGTCTTCGGGCCGGCACACAAACACCTCAATCAGACTTTCCGGAGGGTAACTCAGTGTTTTAACCCGACGAAGCGGTCAGAATCACGCCAAGACACCTGCGGGAACACTCTTGGCTTTCCATGTCGCGGAGGGCTTCATGTCTCTCTCACGTGCACTCGCAGGTCCCGAAAAACAGAAAGCAAGCGGGCCCAAGGGCGATCCCCTGGAAGACCACCAGTCTGCCTCTAAAGTCAAACATACTGACTAAAACCCATCTAATGTGGCAACACTCAACACGAGAATATGAACTGAGTAAAAATAAATCTGTTATGCAAAACGCATCAACAAAGGAACTCACAATGACACCAACCATAGAACTGAATATTGGTAATAAAAATATAGTTCAGGAAAAAAATGATACCATATTTCTCGCGGCCATCGCTAGACTAAGGGCAACGGCTTAGGCCGTCACCGTTGCCATTGAGATTCTTCTTTTTGTAACGGACCTCCAATGAGTACTACTGCAAAGCGAGGCTACAGCGCAGGAGGCGGCCGTTCTTAGCGGAACCATGTGAGGAGACAGTGGTCAGTTTCAATAACAAAATGCGAGTCGGCGATGCAGCAAGCTAGCTTTTGAATTGCACACAGGAGGCACGCGCATTCTTTTTCGGAGGCGCTGTGCCTCCTCGCGCACTGTCAGCTTCCGACTGGCGTAAAGCACGCGGTGCTCGTCAGCCGTCTCTTCTTTCTGGCACAATACCACCCCCATTCCTCGATCAGTAGTGTCGCACTGAATGACAAAGGGTATGTTGTAGTCAGGGGCTGCAAGCACGGGCTGGTTCGTCAGCGCCCTTTTCAAATCATTGAAAGCCTGCTCCTTCTTCTCATCCCATTTTATCGTAAGGGGCTCAGTTTTCCGAAGGGCGACAGTGAGGGAGCTGGCTAACTCAGAATATCTGTGAATGCACCGCTGGTAGTACCCCGCTACGCCCAAAAAGGAGCGGATGTCGGTCTTAGTACGGGGCTGCGGAAAATCGCAAATCGCAGCTTCGTTGACTTCTGAAGGCCATCAGTGCCTTCGGCCCATCACGTGGCCATGAACAGGGTGCGAGAGGTTTGTACGATAAGCCTCTTGCACACCCAACTGACCAAACTGTACTCCCTTCTTGTCCCTGTACTTACTGTATGTATACCATTCCCTACCGGAAAAAGGGCATTTTCCTTTTCAACTCCCTCGCTTCCGTCCAACTTATTGTTCTGAATCGTGGCGTCGATTTGTTCAGCTATAGTGCAGCTCTGTTTGCTCCTAACAACTTCTGCGAACTCTCGGAATTGTTTGGACAAACACGTCACCTAAGCCTGAAAACTCTTCTGCGTCTTCGGGGTTTTCCTCGAGTTTGGAGTCGTGCGATGTCACCTCGATTCCCGTGGCAGGCGGGGGCGCCTATACGCTTGGAGTGCTGCTCTCTCCCACGCACTGACTGTGGTGTGCCACCACGTCTGAACTAGGCGCTTTCGCCGCCAGATCCTTGGCTTTTGAGCACGCCACTGCTAGAACGACTACACCAAATGTCAAGCCCTTTGGACGCAACATTTCATCCAAACGGTTTGAAAAGTTACGGATAGTCGGGCGTCAAACTAGGCGACACAGCTGGCTCCGCGTCAAGTGTCCCAAATGGACCCTCGATACGTATTCGCGCGATCGGAAGACGCACGCTGTTTGCCTCAACCACCTGCCTGATCCATGCACACTCGCCGGAAATCTGCGCTGGTGCTACGTATGATGGATGCACCACGTCCATCGTTGACGAGGAATCACGGAGTACTCGGCAGCATTTACCTTTCACCGTCATCTCGTGAATGTACCGTTCCAGCAGCTTCCTATTTACATCACCTTCACCGGCCGCCAGAAAAGCTACCCTGGGATTCCGACACCCGGCTGCCACGTCACCCGGCTGCTGACAATTGAAGCAAATCAGTGGTTGTCTCTTTTCGAAAACCTTTTTCTGATGCTTTGCCTGGTCCTCTTTTGTCTCCGCTTTCTCACCATCACGGTGCTTCAAATCTTCGTCGCCAGCGCCCTCGGCATCTCGGGAGACGCTGTCTTTTTGGCATTTGGGTTTGAACTCTCGCTTCGGACCCTCACTTTTCACTAGTATGACGCGACAAGAACTCGTCAGCGAGCTCGTCGGCTCGTGTCATGGTTGTGACATCTGATTTGCCCATTACCCAGCTACGCAAGCTTGCTGGGAGCCGGCGGTAGAACTGCTCCAAACCTAGGCGTTGCACCACTTTATCGTGGTCGCCAAACGCGCCCTCCTCCTTTAGCTACTCCTGGAAATTCGCCACCAATTTATACGCGAACTCCGAGTATGACTCATTTATCCCTCTTTAACGTTCCCGAAACCGCTGTCTGTAGGCCTCCGCTGACAACCTGCACTTCTTTAAAAGACACGCTTTTACTTTGCTGTAATCTTCTGCCTCTTGTCTAGTCAAGCAGGCTACCACATCGGCGGCTTCACACGGTAACAAAGTCAGTAGGCGTTCCGGCCAAGTGTCTCTTGGGAAATCCACTTACTCGCATGCGTGTTCAAATTTGCCAAAAAAAAACCATGTCCTCTCCCACCTTAAACGGTTGCTTGAGGTCCTTTATTTCGAACGACAGCTTTGCTCCTCCTCCACTAGAGGCCTCGCCAACACACTACTGCTTCCGGCTTTCAGTATTTCAAGTTCGAGCCGCTTCATCTCTAGCTTATGTGCACGACGCTGTGCGTCCACTTCCATTTCTGCTTTCTTTCTCTATAGCTCATCTGCACGACGTTGTGCTTCCGCTTCTGCTTCTGCTTTCTTTTTCTCATCTTGCTCCCGTTCTTTCATAAGCTCCAGGCAATCTGAGAGCTGATCGTAGTCTTTCCCCACTGCTTCGATAGCCTCGATGATTTCTGGCTTTCTTTTCTCTTCGTCCCAGCTTAACCCAACATTTTTGCCAACGCTAGAAGTTGCAGCTTTCGTAGAGACTTCAGGTTCATGTCTGTATCGAGTGCTGCCAACTGTTACTACAAAAAATTATTTACCCCGACGCACCAAAGAAACCTCGCGTCAAGAGAGTAATACACTTCCAAAAATCCTTTACCCTGACTCACCAAAGTAACCTCGCCTCAAAAGAGTACACTTTGTAAGCTACACTTTGTAAGCAGAGCCTGGTAATCCCTCAAACAGAATAGCTTCACCCTCACCAAACTTTGAATAATGCCTCCGTGAAGTCGGTTCCGATGCTCAGGAGTCGACCCATGCCGCATGGAGACGATCCCATCCGCAGTGGAGATGATCTCGCCGTGGTGGAGACGATCCCACCGCTGCCATTAGTGTTGCGGATCTGGTAGCGTGACCGGTGATGGCGTTCGTTGATCCGGAGTTGGGGCAAACATTGGGGCCGAGTAGGGCGAAGAAAGAAACTTTATGTACAGATATTTACATGGCGTTTGACTGAGTGAACAGGGTTCTGCGCTCCTGCGCGCACGAGATTAAAAAACATGTTGGGTCCCCCCCTTTTTTCCCCCTTTTTTTCTCAGCTGACATCAGGACGCCCCAAACCCCGGGGCACAAAAAGGGGATGTCCACACACTCACACAAAGAAGGCACTTTCCCTCTCTCAGGTAAGTCGGTTGGCTTCGGTGGTGCAACTTACTTGAAAAACGCCGCCTCGGATCCACAACAAAGGGGGCCCCACATGCGGGGCTCGCAGCTGAAGATTGCCGACGGAGGAGCAACGCAGCACGCCATTGTACATCCCTCCCTGCTCCATTATCCGCATTGTGACTTGCCTTGCCGGGGGGCCCCTTTGGGGTTCCCCGTGAAGCCGCGGAAAGCGGCTTGTGCCCAGTAGCAGACTTAAGGCCCAACCACATGCACGCGTAAAATCGACGTACTCGCGCAACGACGTACGCCTGCGCGACATCTTTGCGCCAACGACGACGTCGGAGAGGGCGAGAAACCACATATGGGCCGCAACGCGCGCGGGGTAAACCAATGCGCCGCGCAGTGTGGCTCGACTACCCGGACTCAGCTTTGTGGCGACCAGTTCAACTACATTTTAACTCAAATAAAAAAAATAATGCCTATTCTCACAAAAATACGTATGTTTAATACAGAAACAACAAAAAACAGTTTTTGGGGGACATTAAAAAACGTTAAGGATTAGTATGCATACTTGGCAGGCACAAAACCCTCCGCTACAAATGGCGTAAACTGCCTTGCTCCCATAGTTGTCGTTGTTCGAAATTTTTTATCCGGTTGTTTGGTCCCCGTTTTTTAAATATTACTTCGTTTTATCGCATAATTAAAAGTGAAGTTAGCTTATTTATAAATTTCCCCTGTCTTGTTATGCGACCTGACCGCCAGATAACATCACCGCCAGAGGTCTACGCAAAACCGTGCGCCCGAAAGTTTGCGTCGATGTCTGGCGGGCTCTGACTTGGGCGTAACAAGCGCGTAGCAATGCATTCGGCGTACGCCGGAGTACGCCGTTTCCTTACGCGCTTACGCCGGTTTACGTCGTTGCGCGAGTCCCCGGGGTTTTTACGCGTGCATGTGGTTGGGCCTTTAGTCGCCCCGCGTCCTTGCGCACAAAGCCTGGTCGCTCCCCGTCGATGAGGGGAGGAAGAGGGTGAAGGAACCGGCGAAAACCAGACGACGGGAGGGTTGGGTGATTGAACCCGATAATATTGCAGACGGTCGTGGCAATTGCCAATACGCCGATCGTAACACTGGTTACTTTCGCCGTAACCAGTCCATGGTCCGACGAAACTCCGAGGACAGCTAAGCATAGGTGCTAAACACGATAGCAATATAGCCTATTTTCATGCCTGAGATGCTTCACTACCACCAAGCGTTTCCTAAGGCCTTGGTCATATCCCCGCGTGACGCGATTTGCGTCACCACCCGGCTTTACTCTACACTTTCCAAAGACTCCGCTTATTCTCCGACCATTGCTGCTACTGCCGAGTTAAAACGTGGTATATTGAACCCCTCGCGCTTCAAAGAAACGTGCAGCTTCGGGATTTTTGAAGAAATGACAATACGAGTATGGAAACCAAGCGTATTACAGGTGCTGTCTAGAGAACGCAACATCTGCCACCCAAACTTTCTGTTCATAACTGGAACCATCAATCACCAAGCAGCCCACGTTCTTTTATACTTTTTACCAGCCCAGATGAGCCCGAAATTGGGCCCCAAATTGAGGCTCACAGAAAGTGGACTCAGAAACCATCTGCTTCAGCCAGATCTCCACTTCCCTCTGGAGGAAGAGGCTCTCGACGTGCTGATCTCTCTAAACTCTAGCTTTCAATGCGAGCATGACATCCTACCCGCCTGGCTCAAAATTATTCGCGAGATCACGTGTTCAAAATGAAGGCAATATCTTTGTCTTTGACACCCTGAATATTCTCAGGTATAGGCACAGAAAAATGGTCACTGCTCTTGCCGCATCAACGGCACCGAATGCACTACCACTATCTCGACTTCGACACCACCGGTCGCAATTTTAACGTTGGTTGCCTCCCCTAACTACCCCTCGACATTTTTCAGCCTGTACAACAGCCTGAACCTCAGAGTATATGTACCAAGGTCACGAGTCCTTAGCAGGAAACAAAGCGGCCATGCTGCTCCCCGTGACCTCATACGCGAGGCACCCCACAAACCGCACAAATATACCAATCTACCAGATCCGATAATACCACCACGACGCACCGTCATTTTACACGGGTGCAGACAACACACCAAAACTTCCCTAAAACACCCGAAACTTTTCAACAACTGTGCCGCCCAGACCAAATTTATTATGCCGACGCCATACTACAACACAACCAAAATATTGTCTATAGCAAAATAACGCTAGGAAGCGTTACCCATTTCCAAAAAATCGCGAAATCTTTTCTTTCGTTGTATTGGAGCGCCCCATAACCCATCTTTCACCTACATTTATACTTTACCCACTTTACCCCTGGGTACTTGGAGAGCTGGCTGACTTGGATCATGTCCTAAAAACAAGGACCTGCTGATCGACAAAGAGAAGCGAAAAGCCCAACCCCAAGACCTTGTGACCCCAACAACATTACTGACAGTGAGGAGCCGTTTTCGTAACGCGAACTCGCGGATCACTTTTCTAAACCGCCTTACAGATGTGATTATGGTGTCTTGAGCAGTAGTGATAAATGCCTTCAGTGGACAGAATGTCTTTTCCTGGTATTGTCAATAACTACAGAGGTTATGTGGGCGGATGTGATCCGTCCACATAACAGGTATTCGGGGTCCTTTTTGTATTTCACTTACACGGCTTCTCTTTAGCAAATTTTCGGGGACGTATACTGCGAGTGTATATTTCGAAGTATTCAAACAACACCTAAGCTCCGATCTTCAAAGGCCGATCTCCAGCCTTTTAAAGAGAAGCTGAATATGGCCAGGTAAGATGATGTCTAGTGGTCTTGAGTGTGTAGGTGAGTACCCTCGTCCGCCTCCCTTCTCTGCCTACGGGGTACTCGGCAAGCGCGCAAGAGTTCGGTCGGGATACGATGACAGACCGGGGTTCAGGGAGGTGCGTTATGCTTTTTGGCCCTTATTGGCCTTCGTTGCCCTCGCCATAGCTTCCAACTAGCGCGGTGACAAGGCACACACCTTGTTGAGCTGTGCATGGCATGATTTCGTTTTGCCCTTCCCGTGCAGGCGGCTAGTTGTCTTGCAAACCAGATGAGTCTTGGGCTCCCTCTTTTTCGTCGGGTTGACCCGAGTCCTCGCTCTGATGGATAGCACCGTTAAAGATTTGCGTGCAAGTGTCGATGCCGTCTGGTAACGCTAAGCGAGCTGTGGCGCAGCGCCTACCCTGAGCCTCCCTTTCACGTCATTGTTGTGCAAGTGCATTGTTGTGCATGCGTTCACTGTCCCCGTTAGATGGTGGGCTTGGCAGTCGCTGGAGGTGTATTGCCCAGGGGGTTGGTTAGGTGTACAGTGCCACGTACTTTTTGCATCGTAGTTGTCCCCGTAATAAATCGGTGCTTTTGCTCCCCCATGGAGTGACTGTCGTACGTGCGGTGGTAAGACCCTACCCTTGGCTGGCTCATACCGCCAGTGGGCAGACTCTCTGCTGTCGGTTCGGTGCCGGAGAAAGGAATTGTAACATCAATAAAATTCTATTCCAATGCTACCGCTTTCGTTGTAATGGAGTGTAGGAGGCTACTCTGCGGCCAGCAGCTCGTGGCGCGCAGTTGCATGGCCACACGTTCACGGGCCCCACTAAGACGCCGGAGTTTGCCACCTGCCGTGCCCAGTGGGCGTGGAGTGCTGCGGAGTGCGTGGTAAGCGGGTTGTACACGCGTCGTCCCACATCAGCCACCTGCACCCAGAGAAAGCAAAACGCTCGACGTTGAACCACGCCACCCCGGAGAGGGGGGCATACCCATGGCAACTTTGGCATCCGAGCTGTAGAATGCCAAGCTCCACGCGCAATGCCGGCGGCGAAGGACAAATAACTGGTGCTCGCTGTCATCTTCACCTAGGGCTGTGAATCAAAGCCGATCACCCTTTTCGAAGTGGTATCATCCAAATGGGCAGCCACAGCCGCCAGGCGAGCTCATTGGCGCGTTCACGCAGGCGTACTTTCTTCAAAAAGCGCATTGTTTTGGGGCTTCGTTTATTTCGAATTTGCTTTTTTCTTTTTGTTTGTTCTTCCGTGCCGCATTGCAAATGTTGAACATTGTTTTGATTAGCTAGTTTGATATCCTGTTTGATTCTTGTTTCGGACTTAGGTGATGTTTTGTGTACGCATACATTTTAGAGCATGCAGTGTTTTTAAGAGGCATATTGATTAAGTTTTTCTTCCTACAGCGTATCTTGCACATTGTCGAGTTGTTTTTGTGGTGCATATAGCGTCCCGTAGTGGTCCTTTCTGTTGTTAGCGCACCATATAAGGCTAGTTAATCGTGTGCTTTTTCTTGTCCGTGAAGAAAAACGACCGAAAATCACCGTGATTTCGAAGAGCCAGGCGTTGGAAAATCGAGATCCCGACGTGTGTCCTTTTAAGTTTCAAACGGCGTATTTCTTGGATCGGTATCACGAAGCTCGACAACACACCAGGGTGTTCGTATCACTTCCGTAAGAAAACTGTATTTCGGCTCCAAAGCGACACAGGTAGCCGAACGCGGTTACAACACATTCATTTTGTTGATGCTACTTACAAGATGTGAATGGATGAACACCGGTCAGAGTTTTTTGCCGCCCGCGCAACAATGCCTTGTGGCAAAGCCAAATGTGATTTGAGTGCTCTGAAGGAATGACTATTACCGCGTGTCTTCTTTTGGGATGGCCGCTGTCAACACCCAAAAACAGACATTTTGTAGCCGTTTCTAACAAATCCTCAGTGACCCCTATGAACCATGCTGAAAAGAAGCACCGGTACCTTAATTTCACAGATAAGAATGGCTCATATCTATTTCTTGTATAAGGTTTTCTTTGCATTTGATTTTGTTTTACCTCTTACAAGCGGCGCTGGCGGGCACTGACCATGTTCTATTCGCTTCTTCATTGGCGACAGTCATCAAGCATAGAACTTCACGATCTGGGATTCTAAATTGGCCGTTGGGATTCTACATTGCAATCCTACACTGGTTCTACCAAGGGGAACTCGCGCTGCAGGCACGATAAAAATAATGCTTATTTCGCCTAGGTCTTCATTGCGAAACGGCGGCCGTCGCTTCTGTGTCATAAAAGCCAGCGCCGCATGCCTCGTAAGATCTTGAACGCCCTGACACTATCATCTCACTCTTTGCATGTACAACTTTACCCTGTTCACCGGTCTCTTAGTCATTAGCCTCCACCACCTATACTTTGCCGGACAAGCAAGGTCTCGTCAGAGGAATTCAATGCAACAAAAGCAGTTATATACGCGTTGCCTTCATCACTAAAAAGGATTAGACAGACATTGCGAGAACACATGTCGCCTTTTGGTGTGGCTCACTTGAACCGCTCGTGAGAATGTTGCCAGCAAGCGCTGCATAAGATGGGAGAGACCCGGAAATTGATTTTATTCAAAACATTTATAATACCACCGAGTGATACAGAATGTCTGTACGAGAAAAAACAATGTTTAATCCGTTATATTATATACCGTTGCTCTATCACTCACCTCTAACATCGTTACCGCCAAAGTGAGGTTGTCTTTTGATAGCTGGAACTTGTTAATGCTCAAGACTCCATATCCCACAATCTTATGTTGCCAGAGTCGATTAATGAAAGCATGGGAGACTCTGGACTGCAAGTCTTTTTCAACTGTCCGGAGAAACCTAGAAAGATAAGTATTCCAAGGTGCGAAAGACATAAAAATTGACCAGAAGAAAGCTCTAAATATAAAGTGTCGAAATTACTCCAAGAAGATTCTTAACAACAATAGCAGCCCACAATTCTTGTATAAAACATTCACATACGGTGCACTATGTCAATAGTTGTCTTCAGTATTATGCGATTGCCGAATTTTGTTATCCAATCCTAAGTAAGTAAGAAATATTCCAACTTGCGAAGGACAAAAGTTGACTAGAATAATGACCTAAATACAAAGTATCAAAATTACTTTAAGAAGACTCTTAAAGGGACACTGAAGTGAATTTGTCAAGCTCCCGTTTTTGCTTGCACTGCGTAGACTGGCTCAAATTAGCACACTTTTTATCGTTTATCCGGTTGACAAATCGGTAAATTTTACAAAAACGCGAAATAAGAAAAACTACCATGCGCGGTTTGCGGCGGCCCCACCAACTAAGCTGTGACGTTGGGAGGAGGGGCGCCGTGATTGGACGATGCCCAAGGTTAGCAATCAAACATGTTTCGGTTTCGGTTTCGGTTCTGTAAAACATAACCAATGGCGTTGTTGGATGGGCATTTTCAATATCTCAGTAATCATCGTACCGCGCTTCTGCCATGTTGTCGGCTGTAAAATGCACAAGATAAGCCTCCCAGGACGGCTTGTAGTCGTAGCATTCACTAGCCGAGACCTACGCAGTGCATGAACGCCCTCCGCGTACCCCCAGACGCCCAAATGTCATGCGCTTTTCCCCCCTATTTGGAGCTTGCCTCCCTCATGCCTGTATCGTAAAAAGCGTGTTCGCACCAGGCCAAGGGTCTGTTCATTCTGGCCTGTGCCCACTGCCTGCAAGCAGTCGGTGCTTATGGCAACAGCACGCCAACGAGAACTCGCTAGCGCGCCAGTGCCAGCCTGCGCGCGTTTTGTGAACTAGTTCGTGTAGCCATGAACGTTGCGGCCCAAAAAAAGGTGAACTCAATATAAAAACATCGGCGGAAAACAAAAAAATTAACTTACAAAAAAAAAAAAAAGTACCCGTGGGGATTCGAACTCGTGACTTGCAAAACACTGGCGGTGACATACCCAGCGCCCCAGACCACTGAGCCACGGAGCGGGATGCGAAAGCCTTGCTAATATAGGGTATATATTGTACAAACCCGGGTTTTCACTTTTATTTAGTTTTGGCATTTCAAGCAGCTTAGGTGACATTTGTTGTACTACGCTCGTGCAGTAAGCGTCGCCCGAGTTTCCACAGTAGCTCACGTTAGCAATTGCATTTCGTAGACGGAAAAGCGTTCGCAGATGCGTAGTCGTGCTGCTGACCGCTGTGGTTTTTCGCCCAGCGCAAAAAAGTGCTTCCCGCCCCTAGTTTTACGGGGGTACGGTAAAAAAACAGTTGATATTATTTTTCCCTTTGTACCTATTTGACTTCGCTGACTCTTCTCCCGCCTTCAAGAGGCCTTATATTTTCCTACTGGCGTACCAGTCAGCGAAGCGTCGCATGTGCGCTTGTGCAGCGCTTGTGTGAAGCGACCTGGGCTTGGAGCTAGATACAGTGTACAAACAACCAAGTAAAGAAAGGCACATTCTTCCATTCACAAATGTCCTGGCTTCGTTTCAACTTAAACGAACGAATTGCGACCAAGTTATTTTTTTTTAAACCCCCTTGATGCGACGACCCGCCGGCGGCCGGCGGACGAAACGCTGGGCCGACTGACTCTGTCTGAAGGCCTGGGAGCCGTGCAATAGCGCAGCCAATTGCCAGCTGATCCCCTCCTGACGTCACACGAAAACGCCACAGAAAATGGGCGAGCGTAAAGAGAGGAGGACAGCATTTTCGAATTAGTTTTTCTACTAAATAAATCGCGTAAACGCGCCTAGAGTGGTCGAAACATGGCCTGGGGACCCGGACTACAATTTGCGCTAGTAATCCCGCAATGTTTACATATCACTTCAGTGTCCCTTTAACAGCAATAAGAGCCCAAATTGTTCAATGAAACATTCACATACACTGCACGATGCCAATAGATGTCCTCAGTATGGTGATTACCGATTTTTGTTCTCCAATTTAAAGTAAGAAGTATTCCAATGTGCCAAGGGCTTAAAAGATGACAAGAATAAAGCCCTACATGCAATGTATCAAAATTACTCTAAGAAGATTCCTAAAACCAACTGCAGCCCAGAATTGTTATATGAAACATGTTCACATACGGCGCACTATATATAGTTGTCTTGAGCATTATGCGATTGGCGATTTTTGTTATCCGATCTTAAGTAAGAAGTATTCTAAGTTGCGAAGGACATAAAAGTTGACTAGAATAATGCCCTAAATACAAAGTATCAAAATTACTTCAAGAAGATTCTTAACAGCAATAAGAGCCCAAATTGTTCTATGAAACATTCACATACACTGCACTATGCCAATAGTTGTCCTCAGTATGGTGATTACCGAATTTTGTTCGCTAATTTAAAGTAAGTAAGAAGTATTCCAATGTGCCAAGGGCATAAAAGATAAGAAGAATAAAGCCCTACATGCAAGGTATCAAAATTACTCTAAGAAGATTCCTAAAACCAACAGCAGCCCAAAATTGTTATATGAAACATTCACATACGGCGCACTATATCAAGAGTTGTCTTCAGTATTATGCGATTGGCGATTTTTGTTATCCGATCTTAAGTAAGAAGTATTCAAAGTTGCGAAGGACATAACAGTTGACCTGAGTAATGCCCTAAATACAAAGTATCAAAATTACTTCAAGAAGATTCTTAACAGCAATAAGAGCCCAAATTGTTCTATGAAACATTCACATACACTGCACTATGCCAATAGTTGTCCTCAGTATGGTGATTACCGAATTTTGTTCGCTAATTTAAGTAAGTAAGAAGTATTCCAAGGTGCCAAGGGCATAAAAGATGACAAGAATAAAGCCCTACATGCAAGGTATCAAAATTACTCTAAGAAGATTCCTAACACCAATAGCAGCCCAAAATTGTTATATGAAACATTCACATACGGCGCACTATATTAAGAGTTTGTCTTCAGTATTATGCGATTGGCGATTTTTGTTATCTGAATCTTAAGTAAGAAGTATTCAAAGTTGCGAAGGACAAAACAGTTGACCTGAGTAATGCCCTAAATTACAAAGTATCAAAATTACTTCAAGAAGATTCTTAACAGCATAAGAGCCCAAATTGTTCTATGAAACATTCACATACACTGCACTATGCGAATAGTTGTCCTCAGTATGGTGATTTACCGAATTTTGTTCGCTAATTTAAAGTAAGTAAGAAGTATTCCAATGTGCCAAGGGCATAAAAGATGACAAGAATAAAGCCCTACATCCAAGGTATCGAAATTACTCTAAGAAGATTCCTAACACCAATAGCAGCCCAAAATTGTTATATGAAACATTCACATACGGCGCACTATATCAATAGTTGTCTTCAGTATTATGCGATTGGCGATTTTTGTTATCCGATCTTAAGTAAGAAGTATTCCAAGTTGCGAAGGACATAAAAGTTGACTAGAATAATGCCCTAAATACAAACTATCAAAATTACTTCAAGAAGATTCTTAACAGCAATACGAGCCCAAATTGTTCTATGAAACATTCACATACACTGCACTATGCCAATAGTTGTCCTCAGTATGGTGATTGCCGATTTTTGTTCTCCAATTTAAAGTAAGTAAGAAGTATTCCAAGGTGCCAAGGGCATAAAAGATGACAAGAATAAAGCCCTACATGCAATGTATCGAAATTACTCTAAGAAGATTCCTAAAACCAATAGCAGCCCAAAATTGTTATATGAAACATTCACATACGGCGCACTATATCAATAGTTGTCTTCAGTATTATGCGATTGGCGATTTTTGTTATCCAATCTTATAGTAAGAAGTATTCCAAGTTGCGAAGGGCATTACGAATAAAGTGAATTAAGAGATTCTAACATAATAGCAGCCCAAAATTGAAATAATGTCACTTCAAGTGTTGTGCGATTTCCGATTTTCATTCCCAATCTTAAGTAAGAAGTATTCCAATGTGCAAAGGACATAAATGTTGACTAGAATAAAGCTCTAAATATAAAGTAACAAAATTACTCCAAGAAGATTCATAACAGCAATAAGAGCCTGAAATTGTTTAATGAAATCTTTTGATACGGTGCAGTACGTCAATTGTTTTCTTTAGTAGTATGCGATTGCCGATTTTCTTTCTCCAATTTTACGTAAACGTCTCCACCGTCATAGCCACCATCATTGATGCTGTTAAATTTAATCAATAATACTCACAGAAGTTGTGAACTGAAAACAAAGCTATCGCTATTTTATTGTATAACTTCTGACAGATTGTTCTTTTTCTACAGAGATATGCTTGTGGTTGCTTCTTCTGGGTTTATTTTTACGGGTTATTTTGAGGTTATATTACATTTATGATATTTTTATTCGCGCATGCGCTGTCCTTTTCATGTTATATTTCTCCAAGTGCTTGTTCGTATTTTGTTTCTGCTGCATTCACTACCCCCAATGTTATACCGTCCTTCCTTGAGATCTCTAGGGGTACTTTGAATAGATAAATAAATCAGTTTGACCTTACTGAATACCTTATCCTCTCTACACTACTGATATGATGACACGTTTGAGTAGCGAGTGGGGTGATGATTTTCTTGAAATATTTTAGCGACGAGCACTTTGGTCGCCGCTACTGCTGTGGGGCACCGGCGACGGCATCGTAACCAAGCGAGCGAAGACAAAAATCAAACGGCCAAGGAGAGTGTGATAAACATGTGAGGAGGAGGGCAGTATGATGATCCCGCACAAAACGCTCGTCTGCGGCGACGCTTGGCGAAAATGTGAGGGGGTGGCAGTAGACATTTTCTTTCTGAATTGGCTTATCCCAACCACCTGCCATTTGCGCAGGACGTGCAAACACGATTTAAAACAACATGCTTGGCTGCGGCGACACGTTGTGAAATAACGTCCCTGTAGCACGCGCCGCCGTGCGTTCGCTGCTCATGCGATCACTTCCTGAGACGCAGGAGTTATGCGTCGTGACCCGGAAGACTGCAGTTGCAGCTTCTCACCAATATCGTTGTGGGGAGTCTAGAAATCATGAGCCATTTTGCCTTAGCATAATATTGCGATTAGAGTATACATTTCTTTGCAGTGTATGTTGTTTTGGGGGGTAATTTTGTTTGTTGTTTACTACGAGGGCTTTCAAAATACTAGAAAGGCGTCTCTGTGCTCAAGAGTATACATTTATTTGACAGCGGAGTTGTTCTAGAGCTGTCTTTGGCAACAAGCTCTTCTAGGATTATGTGAGACGCAAGTTCTATTCCCGCAACGGCGGCAGCTTTTATAATGGAGGCTAAAAACTAGAATCCCCGTGTGTTCCAGATTTGGGCTCCTTTCAATAATCCCAAGGTGGTAAAAATTAATCCAGAGCCCTCCCCTACGGTGCGCCTCGTCGTCTGTGTAGAGTCAGGGTGTTAAAACCATTCTTAATCAATATGGTATTATGCCACGCTTCCTCTGAAGCAGCTTCCTCTGCAGTGTAAAGGCAGGTTCCCTGTTTGGAAAAAATACACTACTAATAAAAGGTCATACGGCCTTCACAGTTTTAATTAGGCCATTTATATTGCTCATCAAAAAATGTCTTTCCCATAAAGAATACGGGCTAACAGGTGAAGAAGACTTCACACGGAAGTGTGTAGGCTTGTTTTTTCAAAGCTGGATTTTACACGTTGTGGGTTGCCCACTGAAACATGACCATCGCCGCAGGTAGTATGATTACACAAAAAGGTTGCTTGTTGTCAAAATTATTCTGAAAAACATTGCGGGGTAATAAGACACTAAGAAAACTTCACTATTACGCCGAGTTTTATTTACTTATAATAAGTTCACATTAAAGTTGTAAATGTTAGAGAATTACTGCCTCCTGGAAACACAAGGACAATTACAAAGGCAGTATAGTTGTTGAAAACGTCTATGACTGGCTTTACAGGATCTATCCGGAAATAAATTATATATTACAATTATCTGTTAAAGCGACTCAAACATTACGCACAACAGCTTCGCTAGTCGTCTTTCTCCAAGTGAAAGGGTACTGAGTTCTTTGTATCCTGTTTACTAGAGGGGCCATAGTGCTAGAAAGGCAGCTGTGGGGCTATATGGGGAGGTTGCATTTTTTCTCAACCTTGTAGTCGAATTCCAAGATTGTACACTAAACTCGCCTTGGATGTTTCAGTTCAGTTCAGTTCAGTTTATTTTCCAGAAACTGGTTTGCTTTCCCTTGTAAAAGCTGCCTTAGCAGCTTGACAAAGCCCTGGAGCCCACATACAGGGCAATAGCAACAAGCACAGTAAAGTGTAATGAAATTTCGTTTTCCTTATCATGTAGAGTAACAGAAGAAGCATATCATTCAAACTTTATGGAAGTACCACAGATAATGAAGCATAAGTTATGTGAGTTAACAAAATGTGCAGAGATAGAAGTGCATCTACATTCTTTGTAAAGGTACAGAATAATGAATAATAAATAGTAGTAACGCTTTACACCAATCACGAAGAAAAAATGGAGTCTGAACCTAAACAATATCAGCAAAGACACAAGACATACCTAAATTGCGATGTAACAATTACAAGTACAGGATAGCAAAAAACCTCAACAGCACGAAAAAAACGTTTACTGCAACCCGAAGAAATCCCAAAACCTTCGTTTATGTGAAGTCGCCCAACCCTAAAGTAGCCCTTAAAACATGGTGTCTAATCACATGAAGCTAACGGCTAGTGGCATTTAAAAACCTTTCATTTATTTATCAAACATTTTGTGATGGCCTTGCCCCGCATTCTACAATCAGGCACCCAAAACCTGTGCTTCACCATCCCTTCTCTGACGTTGTTGAGCGACTGCCACTTAAAAGTAACTCTCGCACAGACGCGTCAGTCAAGATAAGCTCGACACTTCAGAGGTGTCGATATTGCTCTCTCACCCACTGCAATGTCTCCATGGCTAAGCATTGTGTGGCTGAGCCGACGCGCCTAGATGCGCTCTTCGCTGCGCGATCGTTTTTCGGATGGTAGCGCGAACCTCAAACAGCCGTGCGTCGACTCGTCGGCTTAGATTAGAGGTTTCAAATGGATAAATAATGCGTAGGCTTCCACTACGACTGATAAATAAGGCTAGGCAGAGAAACCAGCGAATTTCTTGTAGATCTCCCACTAGCGGCGAATCTCGCTTGGTTTTATTCACTCTGGTTTTCTCCACTCACCAATAAACCAATCCGACACATCGTTTCGCTATTTCAACTGATTTCTGGTCGCTCTATGTGAAGCCATTTGAAAGAAACATATTAAATTACCGTAGTGCTCATATTTGGTTATTTAGCTGCTTATATGGGCCTTAAAATGCCTTTATTGCAATGTATTTGTGCCGAGTAACTACACCGCCATTGGATTTGGTTGACATACACGAATTAGACGCGTTTTAAGGCCAATTGAACGTTGAAAGGGCGGACTTCCGTCATCTCTTGAAGTAAAAGTCGACGTTAAAAGTCGACGTTCGTTGTTACGGTAATTTACCTCCAGGCGTTTGCAGTAACTTTTTAAGCAATCTTTAAAATTAGGTTGTGTATAGCCAATGAAATTAGCATGCTTATCGCAGTCTCGAAGCTCTTGTGCGCACTTTGAGACCACGTGGGGACTATGTGCATGCAAGGATTTTTAAACAGTAGCAAATATATGAAAACAGTTCCTACTATTTCAATGTAATCACCCGGAATTCAGCCAAGGCTTATACTAGCTCTTAAACGGCGAGAATCGAAAGCTATTTATTTATTCGTAAAGGCACTCCTGTAAGACTTCTTGCTTGAGCTAGCTCAAGGCACCAATTGCACTGAGCGAAAGCTGGGTCGAGGAGACGCTTCAGATAGCATAGAAACTGCGGGCCTACTTACGCAAAGTTGAAGCCAACTCCGTACTGGGTTTGTCTCCTTGTCGTTCCCCCCTTCGCTGCGATCAAGAAAACTTCAAGCTCGCCTTTTATATGGACATCATTTATGGGAAATTTTCCAGAGGACCCATGGTACAGTGAGTCGAACAACATGTAGTCGCACACGCCATCGTCCGGGAGGTCCATTGGAACTGGCTCTGTATCTGCAGACACGGATGCGGTGCAGTACAAGGCCACCTCCTTCACCGCCCTTTCTGCAAGTGTAGGCACAATTCAGTAAAGCATAAAGTTGTACGCATAACTAAAGTTAGATTGCTGTTCCGTATTTCCTAATAGTTGCCCCATCATAATTACGTTCACTCAGTGTGGGGGACAGCCGCAGTGGTCAAGAAGCAAATAAATTTGCGTTACAGAAGGCTGCTACGCAATCTCGGTTCTACAGCGCGCACGGTTGTTAAATTTGAAATGGATAACAATACAAATATATTTGATAAGTACCGCCTGAAAATAATCGACGCATACACAAAAAAGAATAAAAGAAGTGCGATAGTGCACGCACACTTGTCGGCCTATCTGTTGAGGAACCTGCTTACGACAGCTGAAACACGGAAAACTTTCAGGTGCCTACTTGTCGCACGGGTTACTGGTTGCAAAGTGTATCCAACATGTTTCCATGTTTTTTTTTTAAACTAAAATTCACGCACAAAATGTAGATCAAAATAAAACGTTTCCTGCGAGAGCTCCGAAAGCATGACTATGTTATTGCATATACTGAGGTTTTTGCGTATGCACCTTTTTGCATGTAGGGATCTTTATCTTAGATGTCGAATTGGTAGGTAAGCGGTAGGTGTTGCGATGGTGTAATAATTTAGGGCTACAGCGGAACTTCCTTGCGGCCCACCGCTTCAAGACCGTCAACATTTCATTTGCAGGTAAAACTGATAAAAAACGGCAAAATATAAAAGAAATATGAATCTCATAAGTTCCGCACCAGAATTACTATATTCTCCCAGCCACTTCAATCAGGTGACATATTGGACGATCGGAAACTGGTCAAAAACACTTCATTGTTTAGGAATATCAAAAAATCATCCCCATAACGCTATGGACTGATTTCGCTAGCAAGCGTTTCAACAAACATTATAGATAATGTCTTATTAACGCCCACCATAAATTTTCTTGATCAGCCCGACTTCATGTATCAGTAACAACATGGTTCCCGGAAAGGTATCGCCTGTCAAACACCACTTGCTGCCTTCATTTAGATTTAGAATACCAATCTCGGCCGTAATCTTCAAATAGCTCTTCACTCTAAACAACGCCCTATCTAGATGTTCACCATTCTTTTCGGTCCTCCTCAAGGCACCGTACTTCGCCTTCTCCTCACAAATATACGTAATGATCTTTCGCAATACATTACTAACAAA
The DNA here is from genome assembly GCA_013339765.2 of Haemaphysalis longicornis. NCBI lineage: Eukaryota > Metazoa > Arthropoda > Arachnida > Ixodida > Ixodidae > Haemaphysalis > Haemaphysalis longicornis. Next base: position 93,999,938 of record CM023458.1, read on the forward strand.
ATCCGAGCATTTGCAGAAGACTGCCTTCTTTACTCAACCATAACCAGCCAAGCCAAGCCCATCACCTATTCTTACACACCGACGTCAGAGCCGTACAACACAGGTGCCAGATGTGCCAGATGTCTAACTGTGTGTAAATGTAAATCACGTTCCTTCTGTAGACGCACAAACCCATTCTGCTACAACTACGGTCTAGGTGGCTCCTACCTGCAATCCACTAATTGCTACAAGTACCTTGGTGTACACATAATCAATAAATCTTGGTCAGGGCATATTAGCCATATTATTTCTGCAGCTAATATATTTCTACACTGTTCGCAGCGTACATTGAACTTTGCTTTTATTTCCTTGAAAATATACGCCTTCACCCCTTCAACCCCCCAAACTACAGCACGCGGCACAGTTTGGGACCAACACCGGAATCATCTAATAGAAAACGTTGAAGCCATTGAAACTACGCTCCAAATGCGCGTTGTCAGATTACCCATCGTTCGCCAGTGTGACAGAATAAAAAAATCCCGGCCCATCTGTACTGACGAGAAGCCTGGGGAGGGGCGAATCATGTTGTGTATAAGTGTAATCTTCGCGCCTTCGCGTAATTTCCACCGGAGATCAAACCTTTGGGGGGTAGAAGTACACAGCTTTACTGTAAGCGTTTTTTGTCTTCGAAGCACGAAGCGCTCCAGCGCGAGGAGTAAACGATTGTCCCGTTGTTTTTTTAGCACGCATTCCGTTCTAGCACGAGGTTTATACGAGTTTCCCGGTGTATTAGTACCATGACTACATGCGACAATGATTACGACGATGATTAAGACGACGACTACGAAAAGAGACGTCAACGACCCCAGCCCCCACGGTGCTTCGCCCCTCAAATGTTCCGCCCTCACGCCCCGCAGCCACCGTCAAAAAATCTTAAGACTCCCTCTGTTCTGTACATTCTTCCACACCTCCCCACTGAGCATCTACATCACACCCCTCCCCCTTTATAATTATCTTGCTAGCAACTCCAAGCAGTCTCTCTACCTTCCCCCTAAAACTAACACAGTTCGCGCAGTCGTTCTTACTCCAAACTGCCACAAACGAATGGTTTACCTGGTAACATTGTTCATACGGAAGATACAGAAACAATAAATATGGCGCTAAAAACCTCGAGAATCTGTGAAAAACCTCGACTATATGTTCCCGATGGACCATTTGTGTTCATTGCTTTTGTGTTCCCGTTTTTTCGTTTCAAACCGTATTGCATACTGTATAACAAATTACAGTACTGATTTCCGTGAATGGCCTTTTGATCTGATTGTAACTTGTGCTTGATAATCATGTGAGCCACCAAGGACGTATTTTCCTCCGCCGTGCCAAGTCTGCCTGTGTCGTGCAACATTGCGGACGTATTCACACACACAAATTTTTGTCGGCCTTTACTGCGACATTTGTTTTGGTGTTTTCACTGCTTTTTTTTCCACGTCACCTTTTGTACTTCTAAAACATTTGTATCCACACTCTCATGTAACACCCGTTCCCAGGGACCTTCGAGGAAATAAAAATAAAAAAACTCTCATTGCTGTTAAACATAAATTCAATTATCAGCTTTCGTTGTACGGTTTGCTCTTATAGGCGGCAGTCTTCCTTGGGTTACTCCAACCTGAAAATTTTAGTCTGTCTCTCTCGCTTTTAGAGACAGCAGTATTTCTTGTGTTCTTCAAACTACGAATGTTTTGTCTCTGTGCAAATGCGGGCTTGCTTTTATACTGTAGTGTTTTTCGATCACTCAAAGCGGGACAATTTCTTCTGTGTCTGCCTCTCTGCCTAGCTTTCATAGACGGTATTCTTAATTGGCCTGCTGAAACCAGGACATTTTTTTTCTCTGCCTGTCTGTCTGTCTGTCTGTCTGTCTGTCCTTGTTTTATAGACGGCAGGCTTTCTTGACTTACTCAAACCAAGAAATTTGCCTCTTAGTCTGTCAGCTTCGCTTCCACGGGCGGTTGTCTTTCTTGAGCTTGTAAATGTTAAAATTTTGCTCTGACTGTTTGTACATCTGCCTGTACGTATGTATGTTTGTATGCATGCATGCATGTATGTATGTATGTATGTATGTATGTATGTATGTATGTATGTATGTATGCATGCCTGCATGTGTGTATGTATGTATGAATGCATGTATGTTCCACAATTGAGCCGATGAGCATAAAGCAAAAGAATTGTTGTGCAAGACGCTTCCATAGCCCAAACCTTTCTAAATATGTAAATCTGTCTGTCTTGTCTGTCCTTCTGTATGTATTTATGTATGTATGTGTTTATGTATGTACGAATGTATGTAGGTATGCATGTATGTATGTATGTATGTATGTATGTATGTAGGTATGTATGTATGTACGTCCCTCGATTCCGCCACCCAACCTAACGTAAAAAATTTCCTTTACAAGAAGTTTACTCAGCCCAAACCATTCCGAAGTAATAAATCGGATATCACATTTGTGCTCGTGTACATTGATGAAAAACAAAACCAATATGCCGACTTATGGCAGAACAAATCTACATTTTTTGTATTAGCAGTGTTCTAATATAAACACAGGTGCTCTTACTTTTTTGCAATAAAAGCTAAAAATGCGTTGAAAGCAACGTTTTGTTTAAAAAATACCAGAAGAGGTCGCGTTCGAGCCTAGAAGTCGAGACTTGGTTCAAAGTTCAGTACTAAAAACAGTACCAACTACCCAGGCGGCACAGAAAGTGTTCCCCAAGACCGGCCCGTCTATGGCCGCTTTCTGGCATGTCCGGCCAGCATCCAGGTTCTGGCAGCCACTGATCATCCGTAGAACGGCCAACATTCGGCAACCAGCGCTTCGGTATTTTTCCGTCCGCCAGTGTACGGACGCACAACGGCAGCTAACCGGCTGCCAGATATTCAGTTCTCTTACGGCTGCCGATGTTGAGAAAGAGAACGGCCGAAGTACGGCCTTAGGGCATCCGTTTTTTCTTCGGGAAGCGGTAACAGGCCGAAGCACGGCTAGCGACCGGCCACAGAATATGCGTATTCTTGCGGCAGTTGGTGTTCGAAAGGAGACCGGCCGGAGCACGGCTGCCGTGCATTTGTTGTTTCAACGGTGAACCGCGCGTCCGGCGGTAGAATATTTGTTTTTTTCGGGCAACCAGTGTTATGAAGGACACCGGCCGACGTACGGCCCCAGAATATACGTTTTTCATTCGGTTAGCTGTCCTCGGCCGAATTACGGCAAGCGAATGGCCACCGAATATTTGGCAACCGGTGTTCAAGAGGAGACCGGCCTACGTAAAGTATCTGGTTATACGTCATTTTTTCGGCAAATGGCATACAGCCGAACAACGGCACGCGCCTGGGCGCCGAGAATTCATGCACAGACGTGTTTGGAAGGAGACCGACCGGTTTTTCCTGGGGGCAGAAAAGCCGTTAGGGAGCCGAACGACGGAGACGCGTTTTTCATCCGCTCCGTGTTTCTACATTTTAAATGAACGAACATCGTTTGTCAAACAGTAATGAGTGTTCTCGGTGAACGGGCGAGGTGCAAGGACTCACTGGACCTTAGCAGGGAACCTTTTAGGCCATCGAAATTGTCATTTATTGCCACAAGAAGACCTGTGCCACACCGACGGGTGAGCTAAGCCTCGCCAGTCATCGCCGCCACGACGCCTCTGCCGCCGGCTTCGTCGACGCATCAGCTCGAGGCTATTCGCCCCCTCCAGAAATGGAGAACATTGGAGACATCGACCCGGCAGAGATGTCCGATCCGAGATGGAGATGGTTCACCAGAATAACTGGCCTTCAAGGGCGTCGAGCAAGCGGCCACCACGCAGGAGCTAAAACGCCACCATGTTAAGGACTCCCCACAAAAGAAAGGCAAGTGCGAGCAAAAGCGCAAGTTATTCTGCGTACAATTAAACTGAGACAAGCAATGTGGCACTATGTTGTTGGTGATAAACGTAGAAGAGACTCGCTCGCGCATTGGTAGGATCAACTTCATGCCCTGCACTATGTTACTTCATGGGATTTTACGACTGCCTATTTAGAAAACAAAACTATTTTAAATTTGCGATAACAACAGAGCCTTGTCACTGACGAAGCCTATAGCTGTTAATTTAGTTCCGATGTTTGAAGAGCTTAGCTATGTAGTTCAATAAAATTGACATTTGGGCTAGTTGGTTTTGATTCATCGTAAGTAGCGCTAGAGACGGGACACAGAAGAGGAGCCACACACGACGGCGCTAACTCGCAACTGACTTTATTAGGCGAAAACACAAATATATACCCAAAAAGAAAGAACACGTGCCCAGGTCAAACCCGAAAATGCAGTTTGATGGTATATATTTGTGTTTTCGCCTAATAAAGTCAGTTGCGAGTTAGCGTCGTCGTGTGTGTCTCCTCTTCTGTGTCCCGTCTCTAGCGCTACTTACGATGAGCTTAGCTACTCTTGGGATATGACTCATTTGGTTAAACATAATCGCCAGCATCCTATAGCAAACACGGATTTTGCCAGGATTTTCTTGCTCAACGCAGATTGTTGAGTTCACGCACGATTTGGCTCTTGCAATAGATAAGCTTAAAGTGGTTGACTGTACATTCTTGGACTGCAAAAAAGCCAATGATGGTGTTCCATATCCCCTTCTGCGTAGTACATTTCATCCTATGAACTGAATGAATCGGTTTTTTGCATTATTACTATTGGCCCTATAGCTTTGTTCAAAAGTACTGTGTAGTTTACCGGACTATAGCGAATGAACGTGATTCCGTATACCTGCAGCTTTATTCTAATTTAATAACATCCTGGTGTGCTGATTAAGAAAAGTTTTTGGATGTTAAACAGAGTGTTAACGTGGCACCTTTACAAGAAAACCTTCATTCCAATTGAATACGTATACCGTAAAATATGCTGCTGTGACAACGGCCGAGGAATATAAATACCTAGGAGTTTATTTAGGGAGTGGTTAGAGGTTAAATAGGCAGGTTCACACCATAAAAGTTACGGCCTGTCATATGTTTTTGGCTTCTGAGACGAAATTTCAGTGAACCTCCATCTAACTGAAAAGAACAACCGTATTTCACTCATGCGCGCTCATCTTGGAGTACGCATGTGTTGTTCGTGGATCCCAACACGAAGAGCTGGTTGATGCGCTCGAAAACATACAGAATATGTCAGTGCGATTCGTATTAGGTAATTGTCACGCTCAACTTAGCATGAGAGAAAGTAAAAGTAAACTGAAATAGCAGGACGTGAAAGGTCACAGACGAAACCACAGTTGAACTTTTTCGTAATATCTATCATTCGAAAACTGGAGTAGAGGGGGAGAAAGTATGTCCAAGCGCCATTCTACATATCGCAAAGTGGGGACCGCTAGCTTAAAGAAAATTATTAACCTTTACTTTAAAGGTGACCGCCTTGCGCGATTCATTTTATTTTACATCAATACTGCAGTGTAATATCTTCCACGTATGATTGCATTAAACTGTTTATATTGACGGTTTTCAGCGCGCTTTGTAGAATTATTTTGTTATTTTGTCTCATAGTTAATGCTTAGTGTATGTATCTCCCTTCTTGTAATGCATGCGAGAGGGCAAGCAGGCATCAATAAATAAATAAATAAAACAATGACTAAAGAATGAATAAATAAATGAATAAAATAAATAAATAAATAAATAAATATAATAAATAAACATAACAAACAAACAAACAAACAAACAAATAAATAAATAAAATAAATAAATAAATAAATAAATAATAAATAAATAAACAAATAAATAAATAAACTTCCAGAGGCGCAAGTTGCCTCCGACGGGTTGAGAACCCTACGGATTCAACCTTGACCAATAAAATATTTATGCCCTATTCGTTGCAGTATGCAAGGTTTCCTGTATGCATGCTACCATTGCTATGTTATTGGTTTTGAAACAAATTATGTAACTCTAATTTTACGCCTTTCCTTGCGTGAACCACCGAGGGATACAACTGCAACCACCTGAAGCAAGGGCGTCATATTCGCAACGCGTCTGGAATTTTTTGAACGTAGTATGACATAAGAAGAAAATTAAGTTCTTTTGGACTATTAAGTGGTGTGGACGTTATACTCATGAAAACAACATTGAAAATAGATTGAAAATGAAAGTCCTGTTCGCTCCTTCTTAGGATCAGCCCTGCGCAAGATCATCAGAAAAGTTGATCGAGTAAAAAATGTCTTTGCAAGAAAAAATGGGCCAAAAACTGGACATACGTTTTTGTGAAGGAATTATATTAAATGCTCCTGAGTGTTTTGTTGAGAACCAAAACGCTTCGTAAAGGCATTCACTCCGGTTTTATATACAGCAAAATTGGTCAAGCAGCTGTTATAAACATAGTTTACGTAGTCATAGCATGAAAGTGTTCCGGAATATTGCCCTAAAAGAAATTGTCCAAAAGCGGCGCAATTTATCTCCCTGAAATTCAACCCACTAAAGTATGCGCCCCCCCCCCTCTTACCCGTTTATACAGGTAAGCTGCCCACAGAGGATATCAGGACCTGGACAATACATCTATTCAAACTCTACAAAGAAACTGAATATTTCTGTGTTCGGCATTAAAAGAGGCACAGCAATTAAAGGAACGACAATTTGTGAGCACTGTTTAATAAATGAATTTTGCCTGTCAACTGAGGCTGGTACTTAAGCAAGGCTGCGCTAAAGCTTGACGGGCTGTGGTTTGCGCGCGAGCTCACTTTGATGTGGCTGCATTGGACCAAAATGCCGGGTTTGTGCTGCTTCTGCACTGCGCGAATGAGTCACTATGCTTGCGCGACATGCAGTGACCCGCCTCAGTACAGTTAACGTACTGTGGCTGAACTCCAATGCCCGTAGCACGGCCGTATTTCTGGTAGCTTTAGTCCGGCTGGAGTCCGACGACCGCATCTCGGCTGTCCTCCGGCGGCCGTACTTCGGCCGTACACGGGTGGCTTTGGAATGGCCGGAGCCCTACGGCTGGAATCTGGCCGTATGACCGTAAGCCGGTCGACTGGCCGACGGACACTGGCTTTTGGACAGCCATGGGAGTACGGCCGTATACGGCCAAAAGGCCCACCCCAGGCAGCACAGGACTGTTCGGCCTAAAACAGGCCGGTGTACTTTGGCCGGTGATTTTCTGTCCGGCCATTTTCCGGCAGCCATGTTCGGCCCATGTCCAAATGTGGGCCTTTTGGCCGTATACGGCCGTACTCCCATGGCTGTCCAACGGCCAGTATCCGTCGGCCAGTCGACCGGCTTACGGTCATACGGCCAGATTCCAGCCGTAGGGCTCCGGCCATTCCAAAGCTACCCGTGTACGGCCGAAGTACGGCCGCCGGAGGACAGCCGAGATGCGGTCGTCGGACTCCGGCCGGACTAAAGCTACCGGAAATACGGCCGTGCTACGGGCATTGGAGTTCAGCCACAGTACGTGAACTGTACTGAGGCCGGTCACTGCATGTCGCGCAAGCAGATGACTCATTCGCGCAGTGCAGAAGCAGCACAAACCCAGCATTTTGGGTCCAATGCAGCCACATCAAAGTGAGCTTGCGCGCAACCACCAGCCGTCAAGCTTTCAACGCAGCCTTGCATAATTACCAGCCTCAGTTGACAGGAACATTCATTTATTAAACAGTGCTCACAAATTGTTGTTCCTTTAATTGCTGTGCCTCTTTTACTGCCGAACACAGAAAATATTCAGTTCTTTGTAGAGTTTGAATAGATGTATTGTCCAGGTCCTGATATCCTCTGTGGGCAGCTTACCTGTAATAAACGGGTAAAGAGGGGGGGGGGGGGCGCATACTTTAGTGGGTTGAATTTCAGGGAGATAAATTGCGCCGCTTTTAGACAATTTCTTTTAGGGCAATATTCCGGAACACTTTCATGCTATGACTACGTAAACTATGTTTATAACAGCTGCTTGACCAATTTTGCTGTACATAAAACCGGAGTGAATGCCTTTACGAAGCGTTTTGGTTCTCAACAAAACACTCAGGAGCATTTAATATAATTCCTTCACAAAAACGTATGTCCAGTTTTTGCCCATTTTTCTTGCAAAGACATTTTTTACTCGATCAACTTTTCTGATGATCTTGCGCAGGGCTGATCCTAAGAAGGAGCGAACAGGACTTTCATTTTCAATCTATTTCAATGTTGTTTTCATGAGTATACGTCCACACCACTTAATAGTCCAAAAGAACTTAATTTTCTTCTTATGTCATACTACGTTCAAAAAATTCCAGACGCGTTGCGAATGGCGCCCTGCTTCAGGTGGCTGCAGTTGTATCCCTCTGTGTTCACGCAAGGAAAGGGGTAAAATAAGAATTACATAATTTGTTTCAAACCAATAACATAGCAATGGTAGCATGCATACAGGAAACCTTGCATACTGCAACGAATAGGGCAATAAATATTTTATTGGTCAAGGTTGAATGCGTAGGGTTCTCAACCCGTCGGAGGCAAACTTGCGCCTCTGGAAGTTTATTTATTTATTTATTTATTTATTTATTTATTTATTTTTATTTATTCATTGTTTTTTAATTTATTTATTTATTTATTTATTTATTTATTTGATGCCTGCTTGCCTTTGCATGCATTACAGAAGGGAGATACATAACACTAAGCATTAAATATGAGACAAAGTAACAAAATATTTCTACAAAGCGCGCTGGAAAATCGTTAATATAAACACTTAATGCAATCATACGTGGAAGATAATTACACTGCAGTATTGATGTAAATAAAATGAATCGCGCAAGGCGGTCACCTTTAAAGGAAAGTTAATAATTTGCTTAAGCTAGCGGTCCGCACTTTGCGATATGTAAAAATGGCGCTTGGACATACTTCTCCCCTTCTACTCCAGTTTTCGAATGATAGAATATTACGAAAAAAGTTCAACCTGTGGTTTCGTCTGTGACCTTTCACGTCCTGCCATTTCAGTTTGCTTTTACTTTCTCTCATACGAAGTTGAGCGTGCCAATTACCTAATACGAATCGCACTAACATATTCTGTATGTTTTCGAGCGTATCAACCAGCTCTTTGGTGTAGGGATCCACGAAAACACATGCGTACTCCAAGATTGAGCGCACATGAGTGAAATACGGTTGTTCTTTTAGTTAGATGGCGGTTCACTGAAATTTCGTTTCAGAAAGCCAAAAACGTATGCAGCCGTCACTTTTATGGCGTGAACCTGCCTATTTAACCTCTAACTACTCCTTAAAGGTGTTGTGCCACCAAATTTGAAGTCTGTAAAAAGCCTGCTGTAGGCTTCCTCTGCATACAACGACCCTCAACACGAAGTGCTTGGGTACAGCAAGCGCTTAATATATATATTTTAATATTCGCTTCTAAAAATTACCTAAATGGCTCTTCTGGAAATCGGGACCCATCACTAGCGCCACTAACCATGACGTCAGTGAATTGCCAGCATAGTAAAGGTTTGTGGACGTCATACAAAGTTAGCGACTCGAGCGGTCGTCAACGTGAACTCCAGTTACCCACAGTTTGTTTGGTCGCTTGGGTCGTATCGACACACTATACCGATACGACGGCGACGACGACGCGACGCCGACGAGTCGCCAAAACATCGGCCAACTGTCGAATTGCCAGACCGCGTTGTCCACACGACGCCAACGGCGACACAAACACGTCGGCCGATGGAAAGTCCGCCCGTAGTGTGACTGACTCACCGACCGAAGACGCCAACAAAACCGGTCGCCTGACTGGTCGCACGACGGCGTCGTCAATCGACCGAGAAGCGAAAACTGCGCCCCCGACAAACGTTCGTGCCGCAATGAACGCGGCTCTATTTTGTTAGTTTCTGGAGGGTAATAAACTCAGTAAGTTCCATGAAGCCCATACAACTCAACACTAGCGTTTAATGCGATCCGTATTTTGGCGTTCGACGCTTCGGCCGTGCCTCTTCGGCGAACGCCGCTACCCCAGAATGCGTGTGCGATCGGCTCGCCTGTAGAAAATATAAGGTCAGTTTCGTGCAGAAGAACAGTTACGTAGGGTAATTTGGGTAATAAGAGATCAGTATCGGCAAAGGTTTTTAACGTAAAACGTAAAACCAAAGTACGGCAAGCACTATCCCTTCAGTGCAAAATCGCAGTCGCAGCCGGGCACACTTATTTTTGCGAGCGCTTTCGCAGAAGAGCAGAGTTGATGGCGATAAGCTGGCGCGGGGGCTTCGCGGAACCTTGCTGCGCAAGCGCTATTTAAAAAATTGGAGTTTACAAGCCAGGAATTCTGTAAACTAGCTAGTAAACACCGACGTACGACTCCAAGGATGGGCCTCCATCTAGTACACCGGTTATATCGCGGTGTGAAATCGTCTGTTGGCTTCCGGTAGCGCTAGCGAGCGGACGCAAGATGTCGAGCTCCCCAGTTGGAGCGGTCGTTGCGGCTTCGGGCCGCGGAAACAGGACAACGGAAAACGAAGCACAGGACTACCAGATAATTCTGCCTCAACTGCCATCAGGTCGGTTCGTTTTGAACACAGTATTCTTGCACGCTGACGTCAAAGCGAGGCCTTATCGAGTGGTAAGATTTTCGAGACTCGCTCGCACGCTTGGAACTGCTCCCCGGACGTGATAGCGTTGGGAGCGTTCCAAATGAATCACGTGTGGGCAGTAACATTCAAGGACGCCGAAAGTGCCAAAAAGTTGGTTGATTTTCGCGACGTAAAAAGTAAAAGATCTTCGCTGCCATGGCATCGACCCGAACAACCAGGTGCTGCGAGTGAAAGTGCACTGGGTTCTTTATGGTGTTGCCCGACGACTGGTGCGAGCCCCGTTTTGCGCCGTACGGCGTAGTGGACGACGTCGCAAGAGACCGATGGCGTGTGGTCTGGGTGCGGCGGACAAGGGCTCGACAACGCGCCCTTGTGTCGCTGGAAACTCAAGGCAGGCGTCTCCCCCGACGATGTGCCCCACCAGCTCCGAATCGCCGGGGACAACGCACTCGGTAGTCGTTCCGGGGGCGTCTGCCGCTTGCCCTGCGGGTGTCAGCGTTCTGGACACGTTCGACGGGAGGTGTCCGTGTATCCGGCGCTTGCACTCGTTGTCGTCGTTTTGTGGCCACGAAGGACTCACAGTGCGTGTCAAACTTACGGCCACTGGCGCTCCTGGAACCAGTGGGGTGTGACGACAAATCTGAGCACCAACTCAATGGATGAAGCTGAAGCGGAAGAAGTCAGCCCTTGAGGGATGAGTGGAATCGATCCAGCCGGCGACGCCATGAGCTCAAGTGACCTTGCCTGACTGAAAAACATTTATTTACAGAATGTATTTACAGGGAGGGTGGGAACGGTCCTTAAGGGGCCGCCCCGTACAAACACTAGGTGAGGCTCCCTCTTACGGGAGCCCATTGGCGTTGGCCGCGGCCCGGGCACGCTCGACCAGGGCCCGTTGGGCCGTCAGGTCAGAGCAGCCGAGCAGGGCTGCCTCCCAGTCCTCCCGCGAAGGGTTGGGTAGTGGGGTAAGGTTTGGGGTTTTTTGGCATGCCCACACCATGTGGAAAATGTCAGAGGAATTTCCTCACAATGCGGGCACTTCCCCGTGCAAGCGGGGTCAAAGTGTTTTATGATTGCCGGGCACAATAGAGTTTTAGTATAAAGGCGAAGGAGGATTCGCTCCTCCGCCTTCGTGAGGCCCTTACAGGGTTTCGGATAGACGTTATGGCCGGATTGATAAAATTGTGTGACCTCCTTAAAGGTGTAGGCGGGATTGGGTTCGAGTTCCGGATCGGTAGGGGACGAGGATGGTGCCCGGAGAGTGAGCGCGCGGGCGGCGGCATCGGCCGTCTCATTACCATCGAGGCCCGTGTGAGCCGGAGCCCATATGATCGTTCGGTGCGCGGGGGCACCTAGGTAGCTGCTGTTCTGCAAAATTTTATAAGCACGGTACGGAATGTATCCCTGTTCAATATTGCGACAGGCACCCCTTGAGTCGGTGATGATGACCCTCGAGTCCTGATCTGCGGCGGCTAGTGCGATGGCGATCTCCTCCGCGTGCGTAATGTTATGTGCACGGAATGTGAGTCCGTTTACAACGGTGTTTTGGTGGACGACCGCAGCCGTGTACCAACCACCGTGGTGCGGGCCGGAGGCGTCCACGTAGAATACTCCGAATTTGTGGCCGTAGTGTCGAGCCAAGGCTTCCGCCCGCGCGAGGCGTCGGCCACTGTAGTCGTCTCGGGTCATGTTAGCCGGAAGAGGGCGCACGTGCAAGGAGTATCGCCAAACTTCTGGAATCCGTACGCGCTCTTCCGTGTGTATTGAATGATTGATGTGTAGCCGGGCAAGGAGGCGGCGACCCGACGGTGTTTTAGAGAGTCTAGTATATTGGTTTGTCAAGTGCGCCTCTCTCAGCTCCTTGAAGGTGTTCACCATTCCCAAGCCCAAAAGGCGCTGGTTAGAGGTGCTGACAGGAAGGTCGAGGGCGCGCTTGTAGATTTTGCGGAGAATGACTTCGAGTGCATTCTCGTCGGATTTGCGTAGGTGGAGGTATGGAGCCGAGTACAGGACTCGGCTGGTTACGAATGCATGCGCCAGCCGCAAGGCATCTTTGCATCGTAACCCCCGCGCTTGTTGGAAACCCGGCGGACCATCCGGCCCACCTGGTCCCCCACCTTACGCAATTTGGCCAATGTTGTGTCTGCTCTGCGATTTTTGTGTATAAAAAGCCCCAGTACTCTAATCTCATCGCGTTCGGGTATTGGTCCGCTGTGAAGGGAGAGGTCGATTTTTGTGGTGCACTTTGGTGAGGGGCGTATGTGCACGAATTCCGATTTGGACGGGGAGCACTGAAGGCCGCAGCGACGGGCATAGTCATCCACGATGTCCGCCGCTTGCTGCAGGCTTGCCTCCATGTCTCCTGCCGAGCCGTGTGACGCCCATATGGTGATGTCGTCGGCGTACAGCGCATGCTGTATGCCTTCGACTTTCGCCAGCTGAGCGGGGAGTCTCATCATTGCCACATTGAATAGGAGGGGCGAGAGGACCGCTCCCTGCGGAGTCCCTCTCGTGCCTAATCGGTAAGGGCCGTGTTCAATGTCCTGAATCCGAATGTATGATTGTCGGTCAGTGAGGAATTGTTTAATATAGTTGAAAGTGTTTTGGCCGCAATCCACCTGTGAGAGATGTGTTAGAATAATTTCGTGGGTCACGTTATCAAAGGCCCCCTTCAGATCCAAAGCGAGCACAACTTTGTCATTCAGGGGATACTCGACTGGATCGAGGATCTCATGGTCGAGCTGAAGCAAGACATCTTGCGCGGACCGGTGTGGGCGGAACCCGAACATGGTGTCTGCAAATGCATTTTTGGTCTCCAGGAACGCGGACAACCTGTCGCGCACCATCGTCTCCATTAATTTTCCCACACAAGAAGTAAGGGAGATGGGGCGGAGGTTGTCCGTGTTAATGGCTTTGCCCGCTTTGGGTATGAAGGTGACCAGGGCGGTCTTCCACTCAATTGGTAGGCTTGTTTTCCCGATCCAAATGGAATTGATGTAGGCAAGGAGCATGGTGTAGGCCGAGTCAGGAAGATTGGCAAGTAATTTCACGGTAATTTTATCCCTTCCCGGCGCCGTTCCTCGCCTCATTTTTGCTAGGGCTGCCTTCAGGTCGTGTAACTGGAACAGTTGATCCAGCTCCGCGTTCTCGGTACCTGCATACGAGTACGCCGGCCCTCGGGAGTCCTGCTGTGTGCATAGATATTGGTCTCGGAGTTTACATGCCAATTTGGCTGTGTCTCCGTCGAAGCTGTGAAATGCTCGTTGCAGATGCTTTTGTGTCTCTGTTCGAGTTTGGGTCGGATCAATCAAGGCGCGGAAGAGGCGCCAGGTACTCCGGCTGGACATTTGTCGAGCGGCCGTGTTGCAACGGTCCACCCAGTTAGAGTCAGCGAGCTGGGCCGCGTACTCTGCTGCTCGCTGGGTGAGCTCAGCGATGCGAATTTTGAGCTTTCGGTTGTGTTTTTGCCGGCGCCATCGGCGGACGAGGCTGCGCCGGGCCTCCCAGAGGTGAAGGAGATGGTTATCCACCGCCGGAGTCGCCTCGGAGAGTTTAATTTGTGTTTCTGTGGAGCGTAATGAGGAAACCAGTTGCTGGGACCAAGCATGGTATCCTTGCTCCTCAATGGGTGTCGAATTGGCGTATATTTGCCGAAACTTCGTGTAATCGGGTAATTTTGCCTCTCCGTAGGGTCTTGCCAAAGGATAGGTGCGAATGGTGGTGTTGAGTATGCAGTGGTCGCTGCCGAGGGTCTCTTCAGTGTTGACCCAATCCGCATACTGAATGTTTTTTGTGAGGGTAAGGTCCGGACATGTGTCCCGGGTCACGGAGTTACCCACGCGAGTTGGGTAGGCAGGGTCGGTGTGAAGAGTTAGGCCCAGCGTGGACATAAGTTCCGCCAATTTACGTCCACGTTTCTCTTCACGTGCATACCCCCAGAGTGTGCTGGGGGCATTAAAATCACCCACGATCACCAGAGGGTCCCTGCCTGCAGCCTTTAAGGCGCGGCTAAAAAGGTCTGCGAATGTAATGTTGCTTAGTTTCGGTGAGCAATAAATGTTTAGCACGTGCAGTGGCGGGTCCTGTTTACGCAGCGGAAGGAGTGTCACCATCACGTACGAGAAAGCTGGCTTAAGGTCGAGATCAACTAGGTTGGCCGTATAATTTTTGTGCACGCAGATACAAGATAAGGGTCCTGCTGAAACGTAGTATAGTTTGTGAGTGTGGCAGCACTCCCTGGCTCCTGGAGGGCTACCACAGCAGGAAGGTTTTGAAATGCTGCGAGGAAAAGCCGGAGGTTGGCGCGCTTAGTGTGAGCCTTAAAGCCCCGACAATTCCACTGGGTGATTTGGATGGGAGTGGCCGTATTGGATCGTGGGGACTTCCGAATTCTAAGGGTGCCCGCCATGGTCAGTGGAGTTAACGAGCGATTGCGGTGGCGGTGCTCCCGAGCCAGCACTCGCGGGGAGGGGGGTGTCCTCAATTCCGGAGGCGGAGCAGCTGTCATCATCCTCAAATTCGATCTGTCGTCGAAGCGTTTTAAGGTACCGGCCAGACACGTCCTTAATTGGGCCGGCTCGTTTGGTGAAACGCGCAACTTGTTGGGCTATCAGGGTAGGGATGGTTTCTGTCATTTTAGCAATGGCGGCATTTACAGCCGCTGAGATTTGGGTTTCGAGGACAGTTATACGGCTGTCCATACGGACCTCAAGGGTGTTCACACGAGCCTCGAGTGCGGCAACCGCGTCCTGCCGCCCCGCCCCGGTCTCACTCTCCATTACCTCTACTGCGGGGGGAGGAGGAGGGGAGACTAGTTGGGTCTGTTTGGCCTCGGCTGCCGCTAGTCTTTTCTGTAACGCTTCGATTTGTGCCTGAAGTTTGGCAATAATATTTTGGTCGGCGTTACGCGATGAAGAGGGGATGATAGGGGGGGATGAGGAGGCAGCTCTACCCGTACCACCCACCTGCTTTCCGTTTTTGACGGCGTTGGCCCATGGCCCGGCTTCGCCGCATGGTTGCGCCGTCGGCTGCTTTTCGGTTCCTCCAGTAGGGGAAGCAGGCTTGTCTGTCTTGGCGACTTCCCGGCGTGGTGGCTCACTGGGAGTCTGATCTTTGCGTCGTTTCTTGGACGCCCTTTTGGACTTTCCGCCCTGTTGTGCGGCCACCTTGGAATTACGGTACTTGGCCGTACATGCTCGAGAGTTTGTGGCGTGTGCTCCACCGCACACAGAACATACGGGTACACATTCATGAGGGGCCCGCACCCCCTCCTCCACAAGCGGAACCTGCTGTCCACACAGGCCACACGTATCCGGTCGTGGGTTGGGACAAGTGTCCATCCGATGGCCGACGACACCGCACTTGCCGCAGGCCGGGATCGTCCGGTAGTAGGGTTTGACGGGGATCAGCATTGTGTCGTAGTGAACAAAGCGTGGCTTCTCCTTGCCGGCGAAGGTTACACGCGCCTTGTTCGATGTGCCAAATTTACGCACCTCGACGATGGTGCCTGACCTCCAGCGTACGCTCTCTCGGAGCGTCTCCGTCGTATCTGTGTTGCGGACTACGATGACTCCGTGGCAGACATTGCTACCATCTTGTCGCAGGTACCCGTTGAGCAGAACCTGCCTGTGCTCGATGTTTACCGCGAAGTCCCCGATGATTTTGTCCGCCGTGTCAGGGTCCGGGGTGTAATCACGATCAAATTTTGCTCTCTCGATGGAATAACTGTCAGCGTCTCAGCTCGCTTGGGCCCGAGGTATGCCTTAAACGCAGGTCCCGTACCAGTTCTCTGAGAAAGCATCATGCAATGAGATGCACTCTCGTGGCTTTACGACTATTACATAGTCGTCCGGACTCGGTTTCGGAAACGGGCGAGGCTTCCATTTGGTGAGAAACTTGCCCTTGCGTCCCACAGCGCGCGAAGCGGGAGGCTGCGTCTTGTCAACTGGCGTGCCGGATGCCGAGGCAGCGGCGGACGCCGCCTTCTTGGCGTTGGCTTGCGAGCGGCGTTCCACCGCGTCGTTGAGAGCTTGGCTCCGAAATCTCGGTGTAAAAGCAGAATTTGGCGTCTCGGAAATCGGAACCGTGTCCCACGCCATGGCATGCGGGTCGTATCCACGCTGGTTGATCGTAGAGGTTGCCATGTTGCCTCGGGAGGCCTGTGCCACGCAACCGGCGTCAGCGTCGCCGTTTGGCTTAACGGCGTCGCCAACGTGGTCGGGCGATAGTCGGCCGTAAAGTTGTTAAAAATCGGCCCACCTGGATGATACTGGTATCCACGTGTTCCCTGTGAGCTGCCGAAACGATCGATGGCGGTCTTGACGGCGTACAGTGAAGTTGCCCGTGGTTCCAGCCGAAAATCGGCGGAGCCCAAGCGCAGCACCGCCGTGGGTCTGGCACCGCTAGGGGCGCCCAAGGACCTGCCGACGTGCAAGTCACCCGCCGTACAAGCTGGCATGGGCCAGGAAAAAGATAATGACCGGCCGGGCCTCAACACAGGCGACTTATCACTGCCACCAGTGAACCAAGCTGCCCAAGGAGGAGCTATCCTGGAAACCGACCAAGCGGACGGTGGGAAGGAGTCTGACGATGACACCATCGATATGGACCACGAGCAAGGACCTCGCTAGCAGCACCTGCGGAAAGCGTGGCCGCGAGAGCAACGCCGAAATGACAGAAGGCGACAACGCGGCTTCCGATGAGCCGCCTTGGAAGGCGGTGCTGGGGCGGCGGTTCCACACAGAAGCCCAAGCGTAGCGTCCCCCGGACAGGAGGGAGACAGCGTCGACGCCGGCGAAGACGCCGACGTAGTCGCGCGAGTGGTGTGCGCCGGTGGGCGAGTGGGCCAGCGTTCGGTCATCCTTGTGTCTGAGACTCCTGGCCCGTAATGCAGTAGTGTATTCTGCGCTGCTTTTGAATCCACGCCCCGTACCCGTGGTGCTGTCTGTAGTGTATGGGGGGGCAGGACAACGTAAGGATATTGTCGAGGTCGGAACAGGTGCCATAAATTGGTATGGGGCACATGACAGCTTCTATGTCATTTCGACGGGCGCATTGGCTGACTACAGCGGTTCGCTCCTCTTCCTGGCATTAATGAAAGCACCATCCTGTCCACACGCTCATTAATGTGAATGGCAACGAATCTCCTTTCAGCACTTAAGGTGGCAACAATCAACGTCAGGGGCCTGTCGTCAAAAGGAGACAGTACCAGCTTAACCGCCTTTTTTCTGGAAGACGATATCGACATAATCGCCGTTCAAGAGACGAAAATTGAAAGTCAGGAGCAAACGGACCGGATGGTGCAAACTTTCAGAGCACGATATAACGTTTGCGTGTCCCACTCGATAGGCGCGTCAGCTGGATGTGCGCTTTTTCTGCGTAATTCTGTGGGAATGTTTGAAGAAGGTGTCAGTGTTTGCGGACGCGGTCGCTTTATTGTGTGCGATTTTTTGTACTCGGAAATGGCATGGAGAGTGATTTGTGTATATGCGCCAAATAAGGAAGTGGATCGCCGCCTATTTTTTGAAAGTTTGAAAGTGTATTTAAACTGCGATAGGCACGTAATATTTCTTGGCGATTTCAACTGCGCTGATAGAGCAAAAAAAACCGCCGACACATGATTTGAGTGCGATAGTTTTAAATAGCCTAGTGCATGAGTTTGGCCTGGAGGACGTCGCGTGTGTTCTGTCGAACATGAATGCACCACAGTACACACATTTTCAACGTGAAAGTCACACAAGATTGGACAGAGTTTACGTATCACTGGGTCTTGTGCCTCTGTGCGAGGCCTACAACGTGAAACCGCTGTCCTTCAGCGACCACAGCATGGTGACGTTTACAATAGGTCAGAAGCAAAGAAAAACTCGCTTTAGTTGGGATACCTGGAAATTCAATGTAAAACTACTGAATGATGAACCATTCACAA
This sequence comes from Haemaphysalis longicornis, assembly GCA_013339765.2. NCBI lineage: Eukaryota > Metazoa > Arthropoda > Arachnida > Ixodida > Ixodidae > Haemaphysalis > Haemaphysalis longicornis. Next base: position 94,018,377 of record CM023458.1, read on the forward strand.
CTGGTGTAAAGAAAAGATTAGAGCAGGCAATCGGAACAGAAAGTGGGCCACTTATCACTGTCTGGGAACAGCTAAAAAGTGACGTTAAGTTAAGTGCAATAGAAAGATCGTCCGTCATACGTCATCAAGAAAAGGAGGAGGAAACACAACTACAAAGCCAGTTGCACTTCTTGCTAGGCATTGAGGCTCAACAGCCTGGAACTTTTACAAAAGAAATAAGAGAAGTTAAAAATAAGTTGGAGGTCATTGACATCGAGAAGTACAGGGGTGCCATAGTGCGCGCACGCGCAGAGCGACTCTGGTTGGGCGAAACGCCAACCAAACGTTCCCTGAGTGACGAAAAGGGTTATGCGCAAAAGAATGAGATTAAAGCTATTCGATACAATAATGTGGTTTCTAGGCACCCTGAAGTCGTGGAGCGCGCGTTTTTTGAACATTATAAGGAACTGCTGGGAACTGAAAAGCAAGGCAGTAAAGATTACGAGCTAACTTTCTTGCCGTCAATGCCAAAGTTAAGGGATGATGACAGAGCAAGCATGGAGGCGCCCATCAGTTTGCAGGAGATAAATAACGCCATCGACGAATTATCCATAGGGAAGTCACCGGGGCCAGATGGATTGGGAACCTAGTTTTACAAGTTCTTCAAAGAAGATATAGCAGTAATTTTGTACAGGGTCATAACGGAAGCGTACGAATCCAAGAGAACACCGCCTTCGTTCCGGAATAGTCATATTGTGTTTAATTCCTAAAACTGATGATCCTGAAAAGCTGTTGGCGGTAGAGTCGTGTCGGCCAATCAGCTTAACGAATGTTGATTACAAAATTTTCATGAAGGTTTTGGCTAGAAGATTGCAAGGAGTAATAAAAACAATTGTTGGAACCCATCAAACATGTGGAATTCAGGGACGATCTATTTTTACCAATATTCATGTCGCAAGAAGTGTATTAGAGTGTTGCGACGCTCTAGGGGGCCACGTGGCGATGATCCAAATTGATTTGCAGAAGGCCTTTGACCGTGTTGCGCATAACATTCTTTTCTCAGTGTTAGAACACGTTAACGTAGGATCCGTCATCCTCGAAGGTTGTAAAGATGTCGTACACTCAGTGCTCAGCTCGTGTTATTGTAAACAAAAAAGTGGGACGAAGTTTTGATATACTGTCGTCAGTGAAGCAGGGGTGCCCCTTGAGTCCCTTGTTGTTCGCGATTATCTTGAACCCTTTTGTTTAAAGATTCTTCAAATGAAAATATACACGGATTCCGTTTGCACTGCAGTGAAGTTAAAATTTTGTCATATGCCGATGACATCGCTGTTTTTTGTAGTGATAGGAAAAGTGTGAGGGAGGTGGTGAACGATCTAAAGCGATTTTGCGAGTTGTCTGCCAGTGCAGTAAACTGGAACAAGTGCATAGGATTTTGGCACGGTGACTGGCAAAGTAAGCCAGTGTTTTTCGAGAACATGCCTTGGACGACAACTCCGGCCAGGTGTCTGGGCATCCCCCTTGAAAACTACCAGGATGCTAGAGAGTACTGGGACGGAGAAAACTGATAGAGTTAGAGAGAAATTAACACAATGGGGGGGAAGGGATCTGTCAATGTTTGCCCGTGCATCAGTATGTAATGTGTTTGCTGTTGCCAAGGTATGGTACGTCCTACAGGCGATTTGTATGTCAAGAAGGAACATACAAAAGCTGCACAGAGTGTTCGCGGTGTTTTTGTGGGGCTCAAGTTGGGAGCGCATGAGTCGAACTAATTTGTTTCGCTCGGTGAAAAGTGGTGGATTGGGACTGGCACATTTGTTTATCCGACAAATAGTTTCTAGGTTTATGTTTCTGAGAGATCAGAGAGATTGCTTTCTACGTACTGTGGTACAAGTCCCGACTACGTGATGTCATTCCAGACTATGTAGTTTTAACTTCTGAAATGTGATGTGTACGTGTGCGTGGGTTCTTGCGGGAAGTTGTGGATGCTTTTAGGATTTTAAGGGTTAGGTTTTCCTCGGAGTATTTGAGTAGTGTACCGCGAAAACGTTTGTACAAAGATATGATTGATGTGTGTCTGGCTGTTCCGGTTTATCGTCAGTTATATGCGGTGGGTTCAGGAAAAGATGTTCTAAAAAGAGTGAAACGAATGCCAGTACGTTCCTCTGTTAAATCTTTCTTCTTTAAACTTCATAGCGGCACGCTTCCGGTAAAACCATGGCTGCAAGAAAAAGGACTATATGTACACCCATGGACACTTAACTGTAGACTATGCCAAAAGCTGGAAACAATTGAGCACATCTTTCTGGACTGTTGGGATGCGGTGTTTCACTGGGACATCCTCCAACGAACCCTGAAAAAAGACTTCCCATTAACGCCTTATGGCATTCGCTTTTTGCCTGTAAACAATGATGGAGGCGTGCCCTATGATATGTTCATGGCACTTAGTCTGCATTCTATGTGGAAAACTCGCATGGCGGTTCAAAATGCCGAAGAGGATGCTCGCACAGTGCGAGAGTACTTCATTGAAAGCGTTGCTTATATAAGAGAAGTTTATCGAGTGATGGCGGAAGAGCCTGAGTGGTTACCCATTCTGGATGTTTTAGCGCAATTTAAGATGTTTTAAGCCACTCCCTTCAGCCGATTGGTGGCTGGAGCTAGTAATTTGTGTACTGAACAGTGCGTGTTGTGTTGTCGCCAAGCAGGCAATAAAGAAAAAAAAAGTTCGCTGGCTCAGTGGTCTCGCGCGTTCCGCCCGCCCGGTCAACGTTGCGGGTTCGATTCGCGGCGGGGGCAACTTTTTTTTTTTGAGCGGTTTTTTTAGCATTTTAATGGTTTGCATATCCATGGTTTTCATTTGTCTGCATCCGAGGATGCACACAAAGAATCCGCGTCGGAGCTGACGCGGCTTGACGTGACGAGTCGGCGTGTTTACTTCCGTGGTGAAGCACGTATGTGGGGGAGCAGACGCCGCAGTAAAGTCGCAACGTACCGCAGCGCCGCCGTGGCAGAGCCTCCTCGCAACACTGTGACGTCACTGCTTGAATCGGCGCCCAGAAACCGAAACCGAATCCTGTTCACATGAATCGTGCGATAATAAATTTTTTACTCAGAATATGTGCATGTGAGAGCATGTATCATGCTTTCTAACGAATTATAAAACGTTTGCAACAAAGAATGCACAAGCAACAAATTTGGTAGCACAACACCTTTAAATAAACTCCTATGTATTTATATTCCTCGGCCGTTGTCACAGCAGCATAATTACGGTATACGTATTCAATTGGAATGAAGGTTTTCTTGTAAAGGTGCCGTTAATATACTGTTTAACATAAAAAAACTTTTCTGAATCAGCACACCAGGATGTTATTAAATTCGAATAAAGCTGCAGGTATACGGAATCACTTTCATTCGCTATAGTCCGGTAAACTACACAGTACTTTTGAACAAAAGCTATAAGGCCAATAGTATAACAATGCAAAAGCGATTCATTCCGTTCATAGGATGAAATGTACTTCGCAGAAGGTGACATGGGACACCATCATTTGCTTTTTTGCAGTCCAAGAATATTTAGGCTTATATATTGCAAAAGCCAAATCGTGCGTGAACTCAACAATCTGCGTTGAGAAACGAAATCCTGACAAAATCCGTGTTTGCAAGGATGCTGGCGATTATGTTTAACCAAATGAGTCTTATCCCAAGAGTAGCTAAGCTCACCTTCAAACATCGGAACTAAATTAACAACTAGGCTTAGTCAGTGACAAGGCTGTGTTGTTATCGCAAATTTAAAATAATTTTTTTTTCTAAATAGGCAGTCGTAAAATCCCATGAAGTAACATAGTGCAGGGCATGAAGTTGATCTTACCAATGCACGAGCGAGTCTCTACGTTTATCACCAACAACATAGTGCAACATTGCTTGTCGCAGTTTAATTGTAGGCAGACTAACTTGCGCTTTTGCTCGCACTTGCCTTTCTTTGGTGGGGAGTCCTTGACATGGTGGCGGTTTAGCTCCTGCGTGGTGGCCGCTTGCTCGACGCCCTTGAAGGCCAGTTATTCTGGTGAACCATTTCCATCTCGGATCGGACATCTCCGCCGGGTCGATGTCTCCAATGCTCTCCATTTCTAGACGGGGCGAATAGCCTCGAGCTGATGCGTCGACGAAGCCGGCGGCAGAGGCGTGGTAGCGGCGATGACTGGCGAGGCTTAGCTCACCCGTCGGTGTGGCACAGTCTTCTTGTGGCAATAAATGACATTTCGATGGCCTAAAAGGTTCCCTGCTAATGTCCAGTGAGTCCTTGCACCTCGCCCGTTCACCGAGAACACTCATTACTGTTTGACAAACGATGTTCGTTCATTTAAAATGTAGAAACAAAGAGCGGATGAAAAACGCGTCCCCGTCGTTCGGCTCCCTAACGGCTTTTTCTCCGCCCAGGAAAAAAAACGGTCGGTCTCCTTCCAAACACGTCTGTGCATGAATTCTCGGCGCCCAGGCGCGTGCCGTTGTTCGGCTGTATGCCGCTTGCCGAAAAAATGACGTATTACCAGATACCTTACGTAGGCCGGTCTCCTCTTGAACACCGGTTGCCAAATATTCTGTGGCCATTCGCTTGCCGTAATTCGGCCGAGGACAGCTAACCGAATGAAAAACGTATATTCTGGGGCCGTACGTCGGCCGGTATCCTTCATAACACTGGTTGCCCGAAGAAAACGAATATTCTACCGCCGGACGCGCGGTTCACGGTTGAAACAACGAATGCACGGCAGCCGCGCTCCGGCCGGTCTCCTTTCGAACACCAACTGCCGCAAGAATACGCATATTCTGTGGCAGGGTCGCTTGCCGTGCTTCGGCCGATTACCGCTTCCCGAAAAAAAAACGGATGCCCTAAGGCCGTACTTCGGCCGTTCTCTTTCTCAACATCGGCAGCCGTAAGAGAACTGAATATCTGGCAGCCGGTTAGCTGCCGTTGTGCGTCCGTACACGGGCGGACGGAAAAATACCGAAGTGCTGGTTGCCGAATGCTGGCCGTTCAACGCATGATCAGTGGCTGCCAGAACCTGGATGCTGGCCGGACATGCCAGAAAGCGGCCATAGACGGGCCGGTCTTGGGGCACACTTTCTGTGCCGCCTGGGACATTTGGACATGGGCCGAACATGTCTGCCGGAAAACGGTCGGACAGAAAATCACCGGCCAAAGTACACCGGCCTGTTTTAGGCCGAACAGTCCTGTGCTGCCTGGGTAATTGAGCGCGATCAGTCGAATGCAGAAAAACGAAATTGGCTTGAGCTTACCTTCCACTTGATTATTGTTGGAGGACAAAGTAAAACGCGATCGGTTGGCGGGGGGAGAGGGTAGGCAGTTACGTGACAGGGATGGTAATTTTGATTACATCTACACCCATGTGAGCGGCTATGCTGTTTGGATTTCTGATCCAAAGGACATGATTTATTTTTGATGAGCAGAGCGAGCTGTTCTTTTAAGCGACAAAGCCTCCTCGCTGGGATTGAAACGCAACCCCTTTATTCAAAATACTCGCTCCAGGGTCTCCCGGCAATGCTGTAGTGAACGCTTTAGACGATGCAAGGCGCCGTCCGGATTTTGTAGCCGCATGCATATGCAGTATTTTTCTTTGAAAAGATTTTAAGCAACACAGACAAAGTGACGCTGGGTTGCTTTAGAGCTGAAAGTACATTCCCAGTCTATCGGAAATAGCATGAGTAGCCCGCTGACGCACATTTTGCCTCTTGTACACTGGTTTGGAGTTTCTTCATTACAATGCTCCTGGATCATCGATGAGGGCTTAGTCGTGAGTACGATGACAATACAAATCCGTGCAAACGTACGAAGTATGCATTTCATCCTTTGGATACTGTAGAACATATGTGGCACATCTCTGTAGTTCACAGTTTTACTGCGCAGCAGTAGTGTTTCAGCGGACGTATAACCATAACTGCGTTTTTTACTGCGGAGATGTTTAGCACATCGTTATTTTTCGAGCCCGCCATTCAAAATACCATGAAAATGCCGATCATTCCCACAGAGGGGGATCGGCCAAGAATACCGAGCATACCCACTGAGGCAGACTGGCAAAGATTAGCCAAAACGAGCATGCCCGTGCGCTTACAGTAGTTGGCCAGGATTGGCCAAGAAAACTGATCCGGTGTTCGCCGTATTCGTGGCAACACTTGCTCGGAGCGAGAAAGACACTTCATAGCTTACGCCCATCCAAGGTGATGTACAATGATCATCACTTCCCTAAAAATGAAAGTAGCTCACCCTCATAGTAACAAAGTTGAACTTAATGTTGTTGCGGTAGTGAAGAAGGAGAAAATCGGCTTCAATCATGGACATTACCCATAATGATTGTCGTGAAGGCTGCGTACAGCGGCCCTCTAAGGTAATATCTAAAGATTATAACTTCGAGAAAAATTAAGGAAGCTCACGCTTATAGCAACAATGTCTCAGTAAAGGCCGTTGCGGCAGCGAAGAAGAAGCAAATCGGCTGCAATCAGGGACTTAAACCTTCGTGGTTATCGTGAAGGTTACGTACAGCTTCGCTACTTTAAGTCTGGCGCGTTAGTGTGAGATCCCATTATTTTTATACTCCCGAGTAGTCACGGTGGCAGGGAAACGTTACATTACCTGTAATAGATCAGAGAATCACCTGCTTATTTTTTAAATTGATACGGACATTCGAATGTGGGAATACGTAAACGAATATTGATATTACCGGATGAGTACAAGACAGACATCAATATGCATTCCAGCAACTCGAGCAGCCTGCTTCAAAGTGATGAATCACGGAGCTGTGATGGAAATTTACAAGAATTGCAGTCGTCAAAAGCCACAGGCTGTCAATAAAGAGTTATTGATGGGAGAAACTATCGGATAGAAAAAAGAGGGGGCGCGGCGGCCTGTTTTCTTGCAGCTTCAGTTTCAGTTTAAATTTAGTATTCGTAACGAAATATACGATGTGTGAGCAGAACAAACTGAGAAGAGTCCCAGAGTTTAGCCCTCTAATGGGGCCCCTTGTCATTTATTGAGTAGAGGAAAACTTCTAAGCAATAGCGAAATTTTTGAACAGGATGGTATTGAAAGACCGCAATGAAGCTACACAAAAGAAGTTATACAGAGAAATCGACGGGAAGAGTAAATGTCAATAAAGTATTGCGTACAGTAGTTGGCGGTAAATTCACATGTTGAAGTTACATTAAAACTGCTTAGCACTATCAATAAGGTGAGAAGACATTTCAATACAGAATATAATACACACATAGTTTTAAATGAATATCCAGAACTCTAACACTTAAAAATGTACAGAGAGGAAGTTAAATGGCGTATGATTGTTCAGATATGTTTGATCGCAGTAATGTTTGGAAACGTTGGAGCGGTGGTGCGGCTTTATAGTGAGAGGCAAAGTGTTCGAAACGTTTATGATTGGGAATCACAGTCTTTAAGCCGTAATTTCGTGACATGTGCAGTCCATCTGTAGAGGGAGCGGATTCGTAAATTATGCGTTCCGTGCTTAACTGCGTACTTAGGCAAAAGTGCAGAATTCTTTGACGGTGATGATGACGGATTTATAAATTTATCTTAACTTTACACCAATACTAAACGATCTCAGTGCGCAGGGAAAGCCGTCGAAGGCGTGCCGAAGACTGAAATCGAATGTAGGTATTCAAGACAGCCTTATTGCCGTTTCAATTTCCCCTCACGTGAAATGATAACTTTTGGCAAATCACTGTTATAGGGCCGGTTTCGGCGGATCATGTCCACACGAACATTTCCGTCACCGGCAGTTCCCTCGAAAGTGAGTTTCTCAGCAACTTCCTTTTACGCTATGTGAAGGTTTCAAAAAGTTGCCAGAGAGTAAAATTAACTGCGTTTGGTGAAAATTAACTTAGGTAAATATCAGCTGTAAATATAAAGAACAGAGATATTGTTGCCCTGGAGAACCATGTAGTTACCAGAATTTTGAGATTGCATAATTTTGTTTTCTCTTTTTACCACCATCATTTGTAATGCAACAATATTTTCTACACGTATGTGGTTATTTCATACCCAGTCGTTATGTGAGATTGAACTTAGGTTTGCTTGATGCATCCGCAAGTTAACCTGAATAGCTTGAAGCCACGTGGAATGGTAAATAATCGCGCCGTTTCGCTAAAAGTTCTCGTTGATTTTTTTTTGGGGGGGGAGGAGGGGTTCTGATACTATTAAACCTCTCCTTTTAACTCCTCGCAACACTCATTTGTCATTTCGTGTCAAGCTTTTTTGTGCACCTGGCACTAGGGTTGGAAACTTGGTTTTTAGTACATTTTCCGTTTGTACTGTGTAAACCAGACTTGCTCGTTTAGAAGGGGCTCATTGCTTTAATATTAACCATCCATGCTAACATTGCTACAACTCTTTTATTGATTCTGAAACCGCAGTCGTAAGAGAGACAGATCTTGATCCAACCTTGCATATTTTTGCTGCCTCGTGCTTTGCCCAACATTAACATTTTAACTGGACTGTCCCAGTAGCGGCAGTGGGCTTTCCAATATTAAGAATATCGTAAATCGAGAATGATGAGTAAGACGTCTGCACCGAAACTCAAGTCACCCGGGTTTGAGCCTTATACCTGGCAAACGTGTTTCACTAGTGTATGGTCTTGTGCTGCATAAATGTGACGTGTTGAGCGTTAACGACGGGTTTTTGTCAGTTGCACGCAGCAAACCTTCGCCGTTTCTTTTGAAAGAAAGAAGGCAGTGAGCCCGGTCTAAAACACGTAGAAGATGCTCTTTTTCGCTTTGGTTATAAAATTTATGGCCACACTGACGTCCGTTATTGTAGTTTTGGTCAGTTTTTGCGAAACTATTGGATCCGGTCTCGTCTAAATTCTCTTGGAACTACTGGGCGCACGAATCCCACAGTGCATCACTATCCCCCTACTGTGCCATGACAAACGTGTTCAATTTTGCTTTTATTTCCGCGCACCATATCTGAGTGGAATCCCCTGCCCATATCTCTTATGCAATTGATCTTTTGGTAGTTGAAGCGATGTGTCTGCGTGTGTGTTTTGTTTTTGATTTCTCCTCTATTGCTGTATTTCACCCAGTGTATCCGATTTGTGACACCAGTGATTATGCCGCTCCTACTTGGACTCCTTCAGTGGTTTGCAGTGGGTCAGGTATAAAAAAGAAATAAATTTCTATCTCTTGCACACATCTGCCAACGCGGTGCCGCCAATGTAATAGTCAGTTTACGGGAAATGTTTATTAACGGGAGTTGACACAATGCAGCAAGAAGCTGCCACTTTTGGTGTTTAATCCCTACCCCCTGTAACAAGCAGGAAAAACTATGTAGAAAAGATGTAGAACCGACCTAATTCGAAATTTAACAGAAGATAGGAACCAAATGTATGATTCCGTAAATGTCGCCACGTATCAAGTATTGGGTTGAGAAGGTAGTAATCTAGGTCCATCGCTTGCATCGACTTAAGATATTACGCCTCAAGCCTTTCACATTTAAAAAGAAGCTGACATGACTACGTAACATTATTCTGCCTTGTACTTACGTTTCGATGGAACAGCAGTTGTCGTTTCAGTGCTCGTTGTTGCAGTGTTTGGTTTAGTGGTTGTTGTAGTTGTGGGTGTGGTAGGGGATTTAGTATTTGTAGTGGTCGTCGTCGTGGTAGTGGTAGTGGCAGTCGTCGGCGTGGTAGATTTGGTGGTAGTCGTGGCTGAAGTGGCGGGCATTGCGCTGCTTGAACTGAGCGAGGTCAGGGGCCTTCCTGAAGAGGTGCTGTCTGCGAATGATAAAAAACCAGAAATATTCACCAGATTCAAGTTTTAGACATGTATTTGAGCATCATCCAAATGATTTAGGTGACATTTCAAAATTCGAGACTAGAATGTCTCGCGATTTCAATTCTTCAAGGCGAAACGACAGTGAGGACATAAGAGCAGCGACTTAATTACTTTTTTGGTGCAATTTCAGAATACAGCAACGCACCTTAACATATTTCGCTGCAGTGATGAGACACCACAATTTCATTGCACTTTTGATTTAATTTTTATATCTGTCGGGAGATTTGATATTCGTACGTATGTCGACTAGTGAATAAAAATTGCTGCACACGCATTTATTTATTTATTGACAAATAGTGCACCTCATTAGGACATTAGGTGAAGGGGCAAACAAAATCCTGTGCATATAAATATAACATGATTCAATTAACACAAAAGAAAATGATATGAATTTACTTGTGCCACATCCCGACAGAAAGAAAACATGCAGATCACTATAATCAGCAGTTCGAACCGTATACAATGAACTAAAATTAGCAACAAAATTTGGTATAATAGAGTGAGGACTTCATCCAAGTGTTAATTCGAAATCTGGATAAATCGACTAAACAAGGAAAAAAAAGCGCAAGAAGAAACCAGAGAACAAACTGATACACATTTTCACGGCGCATTGTATAAGCCACACACATACAATACCACAGTCTTGAAACATGAAATGATGAAGTGAAATGCAAGAAACGTTTGTTCAGACGGAATCCAGATCGGTGTCTGATGCCGGTTGTGTTATCTAGCTGATAAAAGCATGCCCGTTCAATGGGCAGTCTGGTTATTTTACTCATATTTATTTATTTATGAAAGCGGTGTAAAAGGGGAACGTTGTAGCGAGTGGCTAATGATTGACGTGAACAGTACTGCTTAGGTGGTCTTACGCCTTATGGTGGATGGGGTGCAAATTTTGAAAGCTGTATTTCTCGCAATGGAGGTGCTCAAGCATACAAAAAGCGGGGAGCTGTATTAGTGAGCTTTTCGAAGGTGCCAGTGAAAAGGTCAGTATGAACTTTCTCGAAATGCTGAAATCTGGATCGTCTAAAGTGCGAGAACTCCTAAACAGCCAATGGTCTTGGATGGGAAAGCATCATTCTCCAACGGCATCCCTGATAATTTTTGTTACCACCACAAGTTCTCAAAGGGCGTCATACCTGTACGCGCTTCTGAAGACATATTTCAAAATTTCAGAAAAAAAAATGCCCAGCCGTACCTTGCGAGTCGTCACCAGTGTCGGGAGCGTAAATGGTCCACCCTACCTTCTCCAGGCTCCCCACTGCTTGTCATCCCCACTTAGGCGCATTTCAGGGAAGTGGGAATTGATTTTATTGGCCTATTCCCAAAGTTCTCCACTAGAAACCGGTGGATACTCTGCGCGTTGACTACTTGATACATCATGCCAATACATCCCCAATGGTGTCCACAAATTAGCATTCGTTAACACCGCATCGGTTTCCCCTATGCAGTATCTGCTACATGTCCAGCGACAAATGGTGATAAAGCCGACGTGGTTTTCGCGACACAATCCTGCTATTTTCAGTTCACCGCTATTTTAAGTCTCCCAGAATGTTTGTTGCGCAAAATCAGCTCACTGACTGGCTTGCCTTCGCCCACTCACACCCCAGTCTCGGATGAAATCGCGGTACGACCGACACCCATTCAGCCACAAATGCTGTGGGAGATTGTGTAAAACCGGGGACTACAATTAGGAAGCATGTGTTGTACCAAAGCTTTTTGGCGAGATACGGATGCCCTTTCATCGTCATCAACAAACTTGGAGACGTAACCTACATGTTCACTAAACCTAGCTCGACCAAATGTCACCTGAGAAAGACCCAGACCGCCCACGCCGTCAACTTAAGACGCTTCCACTCTGAGTCAGTGCAACAAAGCGGGGGCCAAGCATCTGTAGTTCGCGGGGCAGCTGTGACACTGGCGGGATTTTTTGGACGATTTTGAATAGTGCGCCCTCTCTTATCCAGAAGTAGGAGTATGTTGCGGGTACTGGTGGAGTAAGAAGTAGGCGTGCTGTCAGGGTAGAAAGTGGGCATTGAACACAAGAAGACGAAGAAGAGGATGCTACGACAGTGACGACCAGCCAGCTTCGACGCCTGGCCCGGCCAACGTTCTTGATTGTAAATTTATCCCATCGCTGTCGACCATAACAAAATGGACCCCCCCGCATGGTTCTCTTGGGGTGATTCTTTAAGGCAGCAAAAGGAATTCAATTTAAACGAGCCTATTTTTTTGCAGTACAGCGCCATTAATAGATACAAGCAACTCTCCCGACAAGCCGCACCATTATAACGACAGGACTGGCAACCTAACTCACATTAATCCCTACCCGCACCTGAGAGAGCTTCACACAATATATTCTACCATTCATTCTCCCAGTAAAAGCCCTTCCTTCGCAAAAGAGCGGAATCCCTCCATAATACATGGGACTGCTATGACATCCTCAGGACTTCCTTAATGCCGGACCCAACCACGCAGTTGTCAAAATCCGCGCGGTTCAGCTCAAACCGGGAAAATCAGCGCTAGAGGGTAAGACGGGCTGAACTGAAGTCAGCAGCTACAAGGTGCTGAAGAAGGCCATTCATTTTTTAATAGGAAGGCATCGCTTTCTAATGAAGTTGAACCGTTCCTCCCTCACAGATGTTTTTTGGGAAACTTCATTCGCTGTCTCTACTGCTCGTAAACGGTACAAATTAGGACGCCCTACTTCACGAAGCCCAAAAATAATTTATTTTTAAATTTGCCTCTCAGTAAACAAGAGGGTTACATGCAAGATATAAAACCTTGTGCAAGCACACCGTGAAACCAAAACTTCCCCGACTATCTGCTTCGCTTTCCTGCAAGGGCCTTCGAAAAGTCAATAGTCTTCGACCGACCGTAGCAGTGTCACTCTGGCCTCTCCATCTTCCCGCCACTCATGCTGTTTTTCTTATTTATTCCTCATCCTGTAGTAATATTAAAGGGATTTACCGCGATCGCACTGCTCTCCCACATGTTGTTCATTTGTTTTAATGTCCTTTGAACACCCAGGTGAGACGCATTTTTAAGTGCTAATATTATCTCACCTCATTTTGCCACCGCCTTTAGGGGTGTTTTTCATTTTGCTGCGACAAAACCAATCCCGCTTGCATTTTTAATAAATACTGCTGCTACTGTCACCTATTTACATGTGTTTTTCTTTAATATACCTATGTTTTTGTTTTTCTGCGCAGTCTTGACATCTGCGGCGCGTACCTCTAAGTAGTTTACAAACGTATTGAAAGTGTGTTCCTTCATCATGCGTTCGTTCAATTTTCGGCTGATCGGCTGAGTCGAGTGACGACAGAGAGGCGGACAGACGGACGGACACACCGACAGACAGACAGACAGACAGACAGACAGACAGACAGACAGACAGACAGACAGACAGACAGACAGACAGACAGAGAAACCGACAGATGGATGGATGGACAGACAGACACAGACAACAGACAGACAGACAGACAGACAGACACAATGAAATTTTTCGCATTTAGCGGGACCATGAATCGTCTGAAAAATCGCTACTGCGCATCACTTGTCATAGGATACCCGTGCGCCTAATTGGCGCGCAGTATTCATACGCTCCCGTTACTTTCGCCTATCAGGTCGGGTGCTGCTGATATTAAAGCTCGTGGGAAGCCCGTACCTTTTCTTTCGGTCGTAGTTGCTGATAATTCCGTGGTAGAAGTCGTCCTTAGAGAAGATGATAAAGTCTCTGTCGTTGTCGTCGTCACCGGGTCAAAGATATTAACTGAAAAATCAAATTGCGCCGTTGTAAATGCAGTACCGAAGTTCGTAATATTGTAAAGTTAGGCCACAAATCTCACTTATCCCCATTCTCCTTGGCAGTGCTTGTTTATAATGAAGGTCAGCTTAACTCCACCGACCGTTTCTCTTCCGTGTGATTGGTTGTTATCCTGCAACCCGCTCAGGTTCAACACATCTGGAACAGCTTGTTTGTGTTGAATATTAAGAAGAGCCAGGTACTCCAGGTGAAACGCCCTAAAATGCCTCGTAGCGGTACTCTGATCTTCCATCTCAGCCAAGGTCAAGAAACGCATCGTATCGTTTCGGAGAGGTGCAGCAAGCGTTACCCACCGCACTTCGGTCCTGCGTCGAACGAATTTGCGGCTCTGACGGACACTTTGTGGGGGAGAAAAAGTTCGACCAGTATGCAAATGAAGCCTCGCCGCACGTTGAATCTCACCTGCGGTATTCGTCAGTTTATTTGTCATTGTTACATGCCCCCTCCTGGCTGTATTTCAATACATTGGATGCTCGTTAAACGGAACCTCTAGGGACTGGGAAAATATGTTCCGTTTATCAGGAGTTTCGTTTAGAGAGAGAGTAGATTCAGCATCGTACAATCCCCTTCATGCCGCTTGGTCCCGACGCGGTGGGCGTGCGCGTCATTGGCTGCTGCGGAAGCGGATCCCGATTTTCGAAATCTAGGCAACGAGAAGAACAGTACATAATGGGCACAAACTTTATTGCACAAAAGTAACCAGTGACCTTGTCCTTGTCCTGTATTATTCTCATCAGACGACTCTTGGGGACGGCATACTTCGTCGCAAGCGCGGTTTTTGTGAAGCGACCACTCTCGAAGCCGTTGATTACTTCCATCTTCCTGAACAACGCAAGCGCATTCTGCGCTTGCGTTGTCCAGGAAGATGGAGCTACAACCAGAGTCAAAGAAAATCAGGAACTGCCGGAGACGGAAACCCGAAAATGTCCGGGACGAGAGGGGGGAATCGTGATGCGTACCACCATTGCGCTGCGCTTGCGCAAATAGTTGCAATTTCGAGTCTGTTTTCGGTTCCGTTTTCGCGATGGTCGGAAAATATGGGTTCGGATTGACGAAATTTTTTTACAATGCCTAATACTAAAACAACTAAATGTGAAGCCTTTGTTCGGTTTAATCAATTTCCGTTTATTGGGATTCCACTGTATATGTTCCATAAGACAGAGTATTAGGATCGCAAGAAACTAACGTCGAAGCTGGAAGGCGAATGACTGGAACGTGCAAATAGATCTGGAATCGACACCTGCTGAACCAGTCATGCTCAGAACAATAACATTTTCATATGCCACATAAGGGGACCGGAGCAGCTTCACGCGGCAAATATTTTTGTAGCCAATACGATAAACAACTGAAGATCGGTTTCAGTCAAAAAAATGTTGTGGATTGCTCCGGTATTAGCGTTTTTGGAGCAGACAGCGGCGGTCTACCGCCTTATCAGACGCATTGTGCATCCTACGGTTGCGTAGAATGTTAGTGATTCTATTGGTGCTTTTAAGTGGAACACCGTAAGTGGGGTTCGTATCGCGAGAGTTATAATATTCCAGGGAGACTGGTCTTTCCAAACACTGATGCACAAGATGGGAAGCAGGTTGTTGTCCAAAGCACTCCTTGTCTTAGCCATATTTTAACCCTGTGCTAATAATAACAGAAAACCTGTTTTACAGAAAAATATTGGTCGCTTCTGAACGGAGGGTCCGTAAAATGTATACACAGGTTTTTATGCAACGAAAGTGTCTGCAAGGGCTACAGCTGCTCTGTAAACTTGCCTTCCATTGGTCAAATTTTTAACCTTTATCATCTAAATTGGGCGGACGGATATAGGTGATGGTATTGTTTATTGTATCAAGCACCGTCCGCTGCTCGGTAAAATATCACCGGTTGTAGCCCAACCCAATTCATCGTGGTTTTGAAAAAGCGGTTTATGTTTGCCTGTAGTACGTGCATGGGTTACTTTCAGAAATGGTTGTCAGGAAAAGACGCCTTATGCTAAATAAAACGCATGTACCTCGTAGATATTTTAAAGATGTATGTGCATAGACTCACATATCTTGTTGAGGAAGTAGAAGGCTACCACTGCTGCGGCAATGACAACCAGGAGTAGTATGCCGCAGACGCAGCGCATACACCGCGACCATCCTCTCCTGCGAGAAAGTTAACCGGTCAACATTTTATCATACCCATGTGCAACCAACAATTTGCATACTAGATCGCAACATCAAAGCACCGCGCTTTGTTGTCCAGAATAACTTCAGTACGAAGTTGTAGGCGCACTTTTTAAAGGAGCCATGAAGACAAAATACATGTCTGGTTCATTCGAAAGATCGTCTCGTTAGGATCATACTGATACCACTTTTAACACACTCTTCGCTCAAGCAAGATATGCAATTAGGAAAAAAGGGAATGGCCATGGGACCCACTAGCTCATTTCCCGCCACAGAACCTATGATGTCATACCAGCCAGCTCTGCGATTGGCGAGGCCGGCGAAAGCAACCGCAAATTATGCAAAGCTTATCAGCTTCCAGAACAAGATATTTGCGCTTAAATTTAGGGCACATTCTTTTTATAGCAGTAACACTGGTGGGATAGGCAGTGGAAATTACGAAAGCACATTTCAACATACAAGTACCGAAGCGAACGGTTGTTTGTACTGCGCGCACTATGCTTCTTTTAGCTGCCTAGCACACCGCCGCTTTAGAGTTGTCTTACACGCACTGGCAGATTGGTGCAAGCGACGTTGCCTTACGAGACCCTATTTGTCGAGGATAGTCCATTTTTGACGAGAAGATTACTTTCTACAGTAACAAAAACAAGCCGCGTGTCAATACGGTGAAAAAGCAAAGCAACAGCAGACAACTGCCCGTGCATGGGTATGGTAACGCCATCTGGGAAGACTGACGGAAAGCAACCCTGCAGACGAATCCCGCAGTTGGAGGTTCGTTCGTATACGCGCGCTTATGGCGTCATTGATGACCGCCCGAAAACGCACAATTTGGCGGTTGAATCAAAATTTAAACCTAAATTGATTAATTTCTCAGTGAATACGACAACATTTGTTGCTGTACAAGCGCTAGGAGAATTATAAAACGCAAAATCTTTCGAATAAAACCAACTTGCATTTTGTCCTCATGGCTCCTTTAAAGAGCGGTCAGACTTTTTGTCATAGTACACATGTTCGCAAAAACTCATGTGATGTTTATCAGGGCTTTCAAGAAAACCAAAGAAGCTTAGTAGGCGTGGCTGAAATTGCGGCTTGAAATGAAAGCCCCTCTTGGCGGTGAAACAACCTCACTAAAGAGACTAGAACCAACGGTAATCATCCTTACATCCACGTCCAACCGCTGTACCACTCTGCCGAGCAAGTACAAAAGCACTTCTCCTGTTCTTAGACTACCGCAATCATGATTTAAGCAAAATTGCATTCGTAAATATGCTACCTATTTATTCTTTTATCCTAACGGCCCTTACGAGTATTAGATAGGGGTGGGGGTAAAGAATTAAACAAATTTCCTAATCTGCTGCTACATTTACAAAAAAACTGGTTGATTCCTCTGTCAAAGGAATCGGTAAAAGACGAGAGTGAAATGTGCAGCGAAATCTGCAGCTGAGCACGATTTGCGGGTAGGCGGCTGTCGTGTGGGTGTGCTCAGGGAGCGACGTCCTGCTGGCGGGTCGCTTCGGCAAAGGTGTACTGGCATCATTTCCGTGACGGATATGACGTCAGTGAAATCTTGGGGTATCGCGGCATAAAACACTTTGGTGTTAAAAATGTTAAACCCGAAAACGAACAACCATAAGTATACCGTAAGTATACCGTACTCTATAGTACTAAAGGTTGCTTCCCCGCAAGAACACACTGTGTGCAGGTGTGCACCTTTCACAGGCCGCTTACTTACTTGTACTGGCGTCCCTTCCGTGACGGATATGACGTCAGCGAAATGTTCGTGTATACGGGAATAAAACACTTTCGTGTTAATATTTACCTATTTGTAACACGAAGTGTCTAGCATGCAGTGTTCGGCCGCTCCAGCTCAGTGCTAAAATGACAGCTAGTGTGCCGGCTGATGCCACGCGTATATTTAAGGCTGGGTTGCGTGTTGAGTTAGTCTGGCAAAGTGACGTTGCGGTTGAATAGCGTCTTGCAGTTGAATAGCATCCTTTGAATAGCATCTTGCAGTCGCTATTCAAAGGACGGTATTTTACAACTGGAGATTGTAGGTTATTTAACAGGGAAGCTTTCTAGCCATTTGTAATTTTATGTCCGCAGTCAAAATATCAATAAATTGCGGACCACGCGTGCGTTAACAAGGGCCTCACGGCGACCGCTGAGCGGTTAACCAAACCAAGAAAATCCCGAGTGCTCTTGTGCGCGTATCTCGCGAAGACCGCACAGAGTCCGGGCGCATGCCCTTCAAACGAAGCATACCCACTTAGGATGATTGGCGAAGATTGCGGCGACCACTCGGCAGTTAACGAAACCAAGAAAATGGCAAGCGCTCTATTGCGGGTACCTCGCGACGACCGCCCAGCGTCCCCGGCGTATGTTTGCAAGCCAAGCGTACGCATATCGGAAGAGCGGCAAAGATTGCGGCAACCACCCGGTAGTTAAAAGACCAAGGAAATGCCGAGCGCTCGTCCGTGCGTGCCTCGCAGCGACCGCCCAGCGTTCCACGTGCACATTGGCAAGCCACGCAAACCCACTTTTCGAGACATGGTCAAGATTGCCACCTCCCCCCCAAAAAAACAACTCAAGCGTTCGCCGTAATCCTGGCCACACTTGCCCGGAACTACGAAGACATGTCATAGCGCACGCCCCTCTGAGGTGCTGTCCAATGATTACCACTTTCAAATAAATGAAGGAAGCTCACGCTTAAACCAACGACGTTGGAGTAAATGCCGTTGCGGCAGCGAAGAAGCAGCAGAACGGCTGCAACCGTGGAACTAAAACCGGCGTGATGGTCGTGAAGGTTGCGTATAGCTTCGGTATACCTTTAAGTGTTGCACGTTAGTGTGAACTTCCTTCATTTCTGCTGTAGCATTGGCGAACATTTTAACAGCGAAGCTGTTCTTGGTCGACGCTTTCTTGGGACGAAATGGGGTAGCACGGTCACGACAATGTGGAGAAGGCATGGGCTAGCGAAACGGAGAGCAACGTCAAGCACACCTGCCGCAAATGAGAGAATACTCCTTCCGAACGTTTATACGAGCAAAGATTACCTAAATTACTGAATATGGTGGCAATTCTTATACTCCTCAACAATGTTATACTCCTCAAAATGAAAACATTCGGAATATTTGAAGCAAGACACCAATACCTAAGTGATGTTTGCTTTGTAATGTTATAAACTTACAAGGCTGAGTAATTTTTGCGATAGGAAATAAAAATACATGCCGTGAAAAAAAAAAGCCCTGGCTGTCATCCTCGGGGAACTGTTCATGTACAAAAGTAAAAAAAGGTTCGAGTAGAGGGCGCGATTAGATGATGGACCACGTCAAAAATAAATTGGCGTTAGCGGGAAGCTATTTGCTGGCTTTGAGGAGTTCTTAGCCCTATAATTAGGGTACTCCTGGCAGTATAGTGTTCACATCAGCGATCGCAACGTTTCAAATAAAGCTGGGCTAATTTTACTACTGTTGGTAGTGTATTTTAAACATATCAATGGTTGGTTTGGTTTGTTAGTTCAGATTACGCTGCGTCGGGTCACAATTGGTTATATTACGTTACGGTGGGGTATATGAGGCACGTTTAAATTAGCTGATCGAAAGACATTAAGAGAGAACGGGGTCGAAAACGCGCGTTTAGTGATCAAACGAAGCGGTGCTTCACTTCGGTGTAGAGCGCAAAACGAAGTGCGCCACTGTGGACACAGTGTTGTTTAAAGGCTTCCTGGGGCCAATTCATCAAGTTAAAGCACTTGTTTAGAAGGAACGAAGGAAGGAATGAAGGGACGAAGGAAGGAAGGAAGGAAGGAAGGAAGGAAGGAAGGAAGGAAGCAAGCAAGGAAACAAGAAAGCAAGGAAAGAAGGAGGAGGAGGAGGGAGGGAGGGAGGGAGGGAGGGGTAAGGAAAAATGGAGGATGGAGGGAAGGAAGGAAGGAAGGAAGGAAGGAAGGAAGGAAGGAAGGAAGGAAGGAAGGTTAACCGGCAACTGACCAGTTGGCAACCCTACATGTGGGAATGGTCAGCAGTACATAGTATTTCCGTTCGCCGCACGAACGGCCCCACAACTGCGCATTCGCAAGGGGAATTCCCATCATGTAAAACCGGATTTGCCTCATTTGAGAAGGCATTAGAGCGCTTGGCTCATTTTTCCTAATTTTTGCGTATTCCCGGCGTTCTTTCCTAGGCGTTTCATTTTGGCCTTTGTTTCCTGGACATATAAAAGATGCGTATTTTTTATTTCATCAGTTTATTTTAGTAAGTTTGTTTTACTTTATTATTTTTAATCATTCAAAATCTTGTTCATTTCAACCTTTCATACTTTGATCTCATTCTGGGACTTGCCTTTCGCCAAATTCGTACATTCAGTCAAGCTGATTGGCTATTCCGGAAGGTTGGGTTGAAGGCAAACTGTGCCGATATCTTATAGCGCACCCTGCTGACTTGACAGACAGGACCAGAGCAGACCAGACAAGATAGCACCCCACCGACCGACTCACCGAATAAATGAACGACTGACTGACTGACTGACTGAATAACTTACTGGCAGACCGTCCTACGCAGTGACCGACATAGTGACCCATTGGCCAACAATTGGTACTATTACCTATATGCACATTCATTGCTTTAATTGGCTAGGGTTCCGTGCATACTTACGGTGAATCCACAAGTACACAGGGTGCCTTCTACTTTGAGAAAGAAGGCGGCAGTAGGCAGCCTTAACCTCCTTTACAGTTTTTAACTGTTCCCTTTTCAGAGCGCGTATTACGTTTCAATTGGCTCAAATACTTGTGGTGACCGCGGAGTTGTTGCACAGACATAGGTGTTTCAATTCCTCCCTGAAGGAGGTTCCAAATTGGGCTTGAACGTAGCACTATCTCCGACTACTTCTGGCAAGCAATTTCTTACTACAGTGCCTACAAAGTCTCAAGAAAACTGCGAGAAATAATTTCAGCTCATGCTTCTGAATTGACGCGACGAAATGGTTCGAGCATTTCGTTTTATGAAAAACCTCTGTTTGCAGCAAAGCCAACTTCCTCGCGATTTATAAACAGAAAATGGTTGTAAATAATCTCATAAAACTTTCCCAAAAACAAATACAGGCTAGCTGCGCGCTATGGCGACTGTGCCATTACCGGACGCGTCATTATTTTTTGTGATTAGGCAGTTCACGGGGAATTTGGAAGTATTTGTGGAATTTTAACTGCTGTCAACCAATAGGCTCGTACGCGAGAAGAATGGGCAGACCAATGCTTGTCTCAGACGAAAAAACTCCAGATCTGTGTAGTTTTATCAAACAATCAAAAAATCGCACTTGCAGCCATTACCAAATGATGACAGAAATAAATACGTGTACCTCATGTAATCATTCTTGCTGTGTATGTTATACATCACCGAAGGTCTTAAACCATCAAAGACTGTCTTGCTCAATAGATTGGTTCCCTCCAACCATTTGCCAGATGTGTCTTTACTAATCATCCGCCTTCACAGTTTAAGAGAAGGTAAAGGTTATTGGAGCGTTTAATGACGGCTGCTACAACTTGTGTCCTCGTGGCGTACATCTTGCATATTATACTTGGCATGGAACGGGGCTTGGAATATGTTTGGTGGCTAGAGGAAAGAGTGATTTGCCAAAACATCTGCTCCCACTTTGCTTTACTGAGCGCAACCGACAGCTCTTACTGTCTTCCCAGAGGAAGCGGATGTTCAACGTCTTCCGCTGGCTGTTGGGACTCATCAGCGTCATTGTACGGAGGCTGTCGGACGTCAGTACTGTTCGACCTGGTTGGGCCGCCGATGCTTGCGGTCGAACTCTGCGAGAACAGAGGGAACTGGTGTTCTGTTTGTTTTTCCACGGTTTAAAAGCACAATAAGGCAGAAGCGTGGCGGTGCTTCCTTGCGCAAACCTGGCAGTACTTTGTTGGACATGTAAGAGCACATATGATAATATTGTTGCAAGACAAGAAAGATGTGGGCAATGGCGCGCTGAGACGTGCAAGCCCGACCGAAGACGACGACGTCCTGAATGAGGCGTAACTTCGGTGTTCGCTCGTGGCAACGTGGCCAATCAAACAGCGCCCATCAAGGGAAGGCGTGACCCCAATTTCGTCCGGTCAACCCAGATATAACTTGCGTTTTATACACTTGTCCCGTCAGCTGCGATAAGAGAGACTTCATGCTGCAAACATTTTGTATGCATTTTTGGCAATGACCAAACTTAGATTTCACCCGTGTTCTCCAGTCGTTATGCTCCCTCTTTTTATTTAAACTTCGTGTTGCAAACATTTAGTATGTATTTTTGACAACGACGCAACTTAAATTTGAAATTACTGAAAACCCACGATACTGATAAAACAAGCGGACCTGAAAAATGCTTGTAATTTCATTACCTTTGTTGCCCGCTCTAACCTGGTATTGCTGAATTTTTTTCACGAAAACAAATTTTGTGCGCTGCGCAACAAAGATGTCGCGAAAGCCACACTGTAAAATATATTTCACAAAGTTCTGTTAATCCTAGCTAAATGGCCGTCTTTCGAGAAAAGGAACCTACTGAGACCATTTATGTGGTTTCGCTTTGCCTGGAAATGCATTATATAAGAACGTACATACTTTATTTCGCATGCCATTGTGACGCCCCGTTACACATCATTAGCCTTTTAAGATCCACTTTTGGACGAAGGCCTCTCATTCACCTCGACCCGCTGTTTCCCTGTTTCGCCCCTCCATCGAGTTATTGACCTTCCCCTTTTTGTGGGCCTGTCTCTCAGTAGCCGCTCTGTTGCCATAGTGGTCCCCCGCAGCTTATTACCATTTAAAGCTGCGCTTACGAACAATATTGCGCTGATGTTACACGATATAGAAGGAAACATTCGCCTTTTCCATTGCTTGCGTGTGCAATGAGAATGCATCTTCACTCATGACTAGGAACAAGAGCTGGCGAGAAGACATTTTGTTTCCCCTTTCCCGGTAGTGTCTTAAGAAGTGCATTCGAATTCCTCAATTCAGTAAGGTTAAACACGTGGCATTTGAAGAGCAAAGTAAAGAACAGTTTGGGCTGGTTGTTATCCAGTAAGACGGCTCACCTCCCGATCATTTAAACACACAGTATAAATATACTCGCACAATTAAACCCCATGGCATCAATCTTGTCTGCCAGTTTTTCACCTAAAGTGCCGAAGAGATCATTTTTGAAAATACTAACACGCGTGCTTAATTACAGATCACACGGGAATTTAACATGGTCACATTTACACCATCATGATTCTTTTCATTGTGAACATGAGGTAATTTTTTAGTACTGTGAGAATCAGGCAAATCGACTTTTCTGTTGGAAAGAAGATTTTCCACAGCGAAGCGAATTCAGGCAGACGGCAGTATTGTGAGGTCGTTGCGATGCAAAAGCAAAAACCCACCCTCCGAGCTGCACTTACCGCTGTCTGCCCGCTGCTGCCTGAAAAGAAGCACAGATTTCAATAAGGTCAAAGGATTCCTGCAGGTATGTTCGGCGACTAACATGGCTTGTAAGCATATAGCCCTTCAATACACCGGAGGTCGGAAGGTGTTTAGTTTGTGACCATCTCTTGCAACTAGAAGAATAAAGAACATCGGTCTGCGGAGGTGGTCAGTCATCATTGTTAGAGTTACAGCTAGAATATTTGTGCGCTATACTTCCCGCAATACACAGAAGACGAGGAACCGTACTGCACATACTCTAGGTGTACGCGCAGTCATGGCCGCCCATCAAAGCATCGCCTTATCCATCATGGCTCCTCTTCTGTCTTGACTACGTGTGGCAATATAAAGTCACTATATATATTAGACAAGCGGTTGGCATTCGTCTGCGTGAATCTGCGCAGCTTCGGTCTGTAGAACAAGATTCTTCTTAGACGTGTTTTGAAGAAGACCTCGCCTCGCAAACTGCGACAGCCCACCCCCGCCCATGGCAGCGTTTAACTGAAATATTACTTACTGCTGCTCCTGGACG
Source organism: Haemaphysalis longicornis (assembly GCA_013339765.2). Taxonomy (NCBI): domain Eukaryota; kingdom Metazoa; phylum Arthropoda; class Arachnida; order Ixodida; family Ixodidae; genus Haemaphysalis; species Haemaphysalis longicornis. The sequence continues at coordinate 94,042,173 of CM023458.1, forward strand.
ACGCGGGGGAGGAGGCTGCAAAAAATTGGCAAGCATTTAGTACAACTGGAAATCCGAGCAGTAAGGATCCACAGAAATCAACCGTTAGCCCCCATAAACAAAATTGCTCTGATCGGGTCGGGGAAATGCGAACTGTTTCCTGAAGAATACGCCTTCAAACAGCCACAGGCGGCCGGTGATTGCATGCTCGCATTCTTGTCTAAACGGAGCCCGCGAAAGGTATGTCTCTGTATTCGGCTCATTTATCGTTCGATAACTGTTTGCCTCGAACGGGACCATGCCCCCCGCGACTCAGGGGATCCCTTGTTGGGAGTGTGTGCATGCAGCGGGATGTTCAAGCGCAATTTAGGTTAGGGTGCGATAGCACGCAGTCCAGTTTCTTTACCGGAGGAAACCTTGCCGTTTGTACTTGCCGTTTCCGATTTGTCTTAACTGTGGTTTTGTTGTATTGTTCTGTTGCTCTGTTAATTTACTATTGTAATTTGTTCCCTGGAATGCTCACTCCTGCCATAGCCCCAAAACAAATAAGTGCAAATAAACACATAAACAGGATGCTTCGGTTGTCTTGCCAGGATGGCGTATACTATCGCCGGGATCGGGGCTACTGCACCGGGGGGGAGGGGGACACAACAAAAACTGTGTCTATCAGTCAAGTTTATAACAAATAACTGAAAACCACACTTCTAAACCATTCCACCCGCTTCACTATGCCACCGTCGAAAAAACAGCAGGTTGTTATTGGGTGACGATAACGCTGCTATGTTTACACATTTCTTTTAGATAATCAATTCAGAAAAATAAACGAAAATCCCAAATGAAAAACTCTGGAATTTTGTTTCTTGAAACGGTGTGTGCTGCACCCAGGTCAGTCAGGTTTTGTGTCGCACATTCTTTCGGCTCACATTCCGATCTCGTTCACACCATGGATCGGGGGCAAGTTTTAAGAATAGTCTGCCTTTGTCTACCCAGAGGAGAGAAAGAACCACTGTTCTTTAAAAACCATTGCACGGTAGATTTGTTTTAAGATAGCACAAAAAACAACGCGCAAAAAAAAACAGCCCCAATTATAAGCGTGCTGCCACACAAAATAGCGCCATGGTTATGCTAACGCGGGAATCTACAATTGAATGAAACATACCCGAAGTCTGTTCATCACGTGAGTAGCGAGTTCCGAGGGAAGGTCGTGAGTGGTAGGAAGGAGATGAATGAGAGGGAGTTATGTGGCCATAGTAGCTAAGACTTTCAGCGAAGCAAGCGGGTACCAGGCAATGTTTTTCCTCTGTTATGGCTGTATTGAACCGCGGTGCAGAAGTGAGCTCCCACGCCATGGTGAAAATGTGCTCCCATAATTCTAGTATTTAGGTCCGGAACTTCAGACTGTGTGTTGGTATCACGCCTTAGCCATTATGACTTCGCGAGGAGTGGCTGTCAAACATCCTGTTTTTAAGTTTACGTTTTTTTTTAGAAGAAATGCTAAAATTGAGGTTGGACTGTTGAATGTGTAAAATTTGTAACCACAAACCAAATAATGATATCGGGTAGAGTACTTATCAAAATCTGTACTGATATGTAATGTGTTCGCAATCCGGATTTCCCATTTGTTGGGGTTGGTTTAAGCCCCGTAAAGAGGCTAAAAAAATTTGAAATATTTACCTAATGTGGGAAAAAATATTTCAATATTTTAGCCAGCCTCCGACGTAATGGGGAAGCACTAAAAAAGTTTAGCACTTTTCACACTCTCAAGGACGTATTATAAAAACTTTCACGGATAATTGACCTCCTAAAACTAGATAGTATTCCTGATTAGTGCAAAGGTTGTACACATATAGTACCTAGATAGTGAATATTTATTCAAGCCTCCAAAACCAAGCAGTTACGCTCGGCGTTCATATCACCTGTTATCCAATTTCCATCTGTTAGTGCTCTGATTTCAAATAATCTCTCTCCACTTTCATCGGCATCTTAGGGCATAACAATTGTTTTACCACGTTTGTACTCGAAACACTCGCCAACAAAAATAAATCGAAGGGTACAACAAATAGCAAGGAATTCCTATGCTTCCCAACTTCCTCTTATATCCACATTGCCCCATAGGGGCTGGGTACTTATAAGAACTTTGTACGGATTAAATGTAGGAGTAAAATCCGTTCGACATTTTAATGCATACGAGTCTGTATGACGAAATAGGTAGCACTATTTCTACGAGTTGGCACCCCTGGTACATGCAAATGTTGACGCATGGCAAGCACAGTAGAGTAGAACGTCGCAAGAGAACACAGCTGTTGGGCAAGTTGGTGCATTATGTTGCATTATGTGCATTATGGTGCATTATGTACTTCGCTTATCTGTTCATTTATATGTATGCTTACCCTTCAAGAAACTTCAAACTTCGAATGGAGCGCGACTTGGACAACGACCAAAATGAAGAACGACGGGACAGAGCGCTCAACAAGCGCTGTCGCAAGACAAGCTTCTCAAAGCCCCTAAGAGGATGACGCAGCCAAGGGGGTTAGTGAAATGCGCAGTGCTGCCTAGTACGCTTCAGCAACGCGGCAGTTTCTCTTCTTTTTAGTTCTTTTTTGAATGAGTCAGATCGATACCTCTGACACAGATAACCGGACCACACAAGGGATATTATTATCACCGCTGCAACTGCACCCGGGCGGTCAACGTAGCGTTGTTTATAATGCGCAGGTTTGTTGTCTAGTACCTTCCGAACATAACCGCGTTACAACCTGCAATTGCAAATCGATATATGATTATAACGGTGGTCTCATCGTAATGATAGCCTAAATTGCTATATTTGAATGAGGAAATAAAAACAAAAATATGAAAAAAACAAGAAGCAATAGTACTACCAAATGACCTACTCAAATTACAACTAGGCATCTTCTTCTTCAGCATCCCCACAAAACAAATGCACAATAAAGAACCCCGCAAAAGCCCGAAAACAAAAATAAAATATTGTTGCGGAGCAGGGAATATGGTGGAAATGAAACAACCCTCAGAAGCCCGGATTGGCTCAAAAAATACTGCGTCGCGTGTTTGGCACAATCAGTAGCTGTCGGAAAGTAAATAGAGATAATTATTCGAAAGCAATAAAAAGAACGAGAAACAAAAAAATACGAATACCAAATTAACCAAAGAAATAAAAAACAACGTGTTTATAGCCTGCCTCCAAGAAACAACGAAGGCAAATTTACAAAAGGCCCCACAAGAGGGATGGAACGACAGAGAAAAAGAATTCTGAAAGTGGACCGACTATGTACGGCCATCATTAGTACAGAACGGAAAATTTGTACACACTGGTAAGGGAAAGGTAGAACGCCACTCATTTTTAGCTCTAATTGCTTAAAGGCAGATAACTGATCGCATAGAATTTCAAATTGTACAAAATTAAAAACCTGTAAAACGAAACAAATGAAATTTACAATATGCACTTTATGCAGTGCTCACCCAAAGCAAAACGAAAGTTGAGAAGCCATAAAAAACAACGGAAACAGAAAGAAGCATGCACCCGTTCGTCTAACGACGACGAATCTAAGGCGAAGCTTTCTCGTGAGCGATTCCTTGGTTGTCAATCTTACACACCGAGTATGCGCTAAGGTATGCACCACTCTTTTACAATAATTGCTGAAACACTCGGGTATGCCCTCCCGAGACCTAACGGTAGCCTTTTGGGGTGTATGACGTGAGTACCTGCTGCTTGGCATCCAGTGAGTACATTTTTGAGTGCGCGCGTTCAAGGTGTTACACTTGAAAATGTGACGTTAGGCCTAATGTTCTCACCGCAATTTCAAACGTTAGGCCTACCGTTCTCCAGCTAATAGCCGTGCCGCGTGCAGAGAAAAGTCATTCTGATCGTACGTAGAGCTGTGAGTTCACCTGAGCACATGACTTTAGGCCTATCTACGACTCCCGTCGCATGCCTGCGCCACCTCCTACCTCTGCTGCACACTTTCTACACTTCACCCACGATCATCATCATCGTCAAATAAGTCGTCTTTCCTACAGTGCGTTTTCGCGTGCGGACATTCAGAGTGAAAACCTGTTAACCTCGTTTTAATAAAATATCGTGAAACGAAAGAACCCTTCAGAGACCTGCAACTGCTAACATATTCCTGCTTGGCGGATTTATACAACTTAATGGCTGAAATAGAGTAAAATGTGACAATTAGTGGAATGTAAATGCAGATACTCACAACAAAGACAAAAAGTTACACCATCTTCCCATGGGGAACCCTGATGAGGATGCGAAGCATTATGGGGGTTCCGTGTGGTTCCATTGTGTTGCCGTTATGTTGAGTGATCTGGTGTTTAGTAGCGCCAGAGGGAATTTCGGCTATTGGGTCCACACTGTGGCAAAGGCACGCAAGTACTGTTGTGTGACGGTGAGTAGGCGGTGGTTCTCGAGGCACCGAAACTCATTCATCCTGTTCTTGTCGATGTTGTTGTCTATGTGGTAGAATCACTAGTCTCCGTCAGTGTTTAGGTGAGGTAAAGGTTGTTGACGTTGGTGCACCGGTTGAGAGCAACGTACACGCCCTCCTCCTCTTCGCAGCTTTGTGTTCTTCTCGTTCTTCTTGAGCGGTTCCCCTACGGGAAGATGACAACGGTGGTTGAACGCGAAGCTATCTCGTGATGGATTCTTTGGTTGGCCAATCCCTAGGAGCATCCTGCCACAATCATCATCAGCGGTGCCTTGCGGGGCATGCGCAGTGGGGGTGCGGACGGCGGACAACCACGACAACGACAAGGGAGGGAGGGACACAGCCCTGAGCATCAGCTGAGAGCAACGTACCGCCCTCCTCTTCGCAGCTGTCTTCTTCTCCTCCTTCTTCAGCGGTAACCCTAAGGGAAGATGACGACGGTGGTTGAACGCGAAGCTATCTCGCGATGCATTCTTTGGTTGGCCAATCCCTAGGGACATTCTACCATAATCATCATCAGCGGTGCCTGGCCAGGCATGCGCAGTGGGGGTGCGCACGGCGGACAACAACGACAACGACAAGGGACGCAGAAACACAGCTCCGAGAATGAGATGCTGCGCATCTAGAACTTAAGCAGCTTTACGCAACGCGAGTGCTGTCAAGTGCGGAGCAGGGATTCGCCAGAGCGGCAGTGTCCCCGTTCTCCGCTCTATGCGACCACCCCTCACCCTCTTCCCCTCCCTGTTTCACTCCTCTCTTTTGAAGAATTGAACAGAGGGTTGTTCAATGCATTTCAATTTTCCCGCCTTCGCAGTGCTCGCGCGCCTTCTCCTGGGGTAGCTCGCATCGATTTCTTTGTTTTATTCCTTGCTCTGCCTGGAGCAGCACGAAAGAGAGTTCTGTTCTTTTGGTACTGGCTTTCATCTCGCACGTGGTGGAGCACTTCAGTGCCGTTTTGAACGCGTCCTTTTTTTTCTTCCCCGGCCACTTTATTTCGCTTTAATATTGTAACAACCAACTCAACGAGCATTCCCACATAAATGAACCTGGCGACGTCCTCAAATGTACCTGCAGTTTTCGTTCAATAATGGAGACATGCATGACCAGTGCCACTGGTTACACAAGTTTGGAACGGTTCTTCCAATATAAACCTTTTTTCAGGTATCCGCTTAACTTTCAGCCGGACGGCTGATTCGAGGAACAAGCGGGTATCTTTTCGAAGTCGAAGGCCCAGAAAGTACTCCGCACGTAAAACTAAGAATACCAAAATCGAGCACCCCTCATCTAACGACGATGATAATTGAACACTAAGCCTTCTAGTTGAGGCCAACTTTCGGGGACATCCCGAAAGCTTCGAAAATCTGACACCACGTGGCGTTCCGAGGTGGAGACCTTTTCTTTTTTTTCTTTCCTTCTCCCCCTAATCGGGAGGCCCGAAGCCGCTTTTACCAACGCGCCCCAAGGGTCCTCCGCTTTCCGGTGAAGCATGCCGAATTATCAAAAGAAGCAAATAGGAGGGTCGGGACGTGCACAAAAGGCCGTGCTCTTTTGTGCTCTTCTGCTCTCCACCATTCCTAAACATACAAGTAAACACGGATGGGCGCTCGCGGGCCGCGCACGAGTGGGTGTCTTCAGTCCCGTGGATGCGACTTCTTACCTCTAGAGATGTAGCCGTTTTATGCTCCTTGCGCTGTAAAATATTTCAGCAGTGTGCCTGCGAGGGGCTGCAGCTGTACGTATGTGTTGGAAGCAAGCGCTAACAGCAATTAACTGCACTTCTCCATGCGTTTTAACGTAGTAAATATTCAGGGAGTGGTCTACAGTAAAATTATTATTCAAAGGCTTGTGTTTAGAATTGTGTTTAGTCATCGCTACTGAACATTTTAGGTGAGGCGTTGCTGACGGTTTTTTACTTCGCGGGCAACTTTAGCTGCCGAAAAGGTGCGATGTTTATAGCGTATATTATCTCGGGAAAAATTATGGTGTGACCTGACAGATCTTTCATCACGGCGAGTTCATTTACTTGTCGTAATTAGGTGGGCCACAGTGAAATAGTAAACGTTGAGGAATTGTTGTAAACATATCAACATCTACAGGATAAGAATGGTTACAGAAAATGGCTGTAACTCTTGTTGTGCTCAAGAGACCCCGAGGCATATTAATGAAGTCTGACTGCTCAGAGGCTACATGTTCATGTATAGTTTTATCTTAGGCGATATCGCGCGCGGGTAATTACGAGTCACAGTTTTAATACAAAGAACATGAAGCCGCTGCCCCTAAGACATCCTATTAGCGTGTTGAAAACACCGTAAAACAGACTGCTTGAATAAAACTGCAGGCTTTTCAAATTTGATTACTATATTGAACAGAAGAATAGCTTAAATCGCAAACAACAATCGTGTCGTGTTCCTTGTGCTCGTTCGGACTACGTCTGGTCAATACGCTCGCAAACAAGTCCCGACAATTAAAAGCCGCTTAGTTAGAATTTTCGGTTAACTTGAAGTGATGTTCTGGTTCCGGAATTTATACGGGCAATTCGATTAAAAAATTGCCTGATAATTCGAAGCCAAAACCAATTTTGTCGGTCAATTGGGAAGTATTTTGAATAAAAACATACAGGTAGGAGTCATTTATTGAAGAAATTCAAATTTTTCAGCGTCAAAACACTACCGTGATGTGTTATGCCGGCGCCCTCGCAACTGAGGCCGCCCGCAGCCATGCAGTTCACTTGAAACTCGCGCCAGCGTTCGCATGTCTACGTTCTTTGTAGTTTCCTGGCTGCACACAACTCCGTGTAAGCATTTGGGTGGTGAAGGCTTCAGGCTTCAACTTTAGCGATAAGTCTTCACACTCAGGACAAACCATGTCGTTCGCTTGTATTGGCAAGGAAAGTCGAGGTTGCGACCAAAATCAAGAAGGAAGATGTGTAGCGTAGTTATGGCATTGCTCTCATTGTGCTTTCTGTTTCATTGATTGATTGATTATGAGGTTAACGCTCCGACGCAACACAGCTGATGAGGCGTGCTGCAGTGGAGGATTAATTTATACAACCTGGAAATCTTTAACCTGTGCCGAAATCGCGAATACATGGGCGTTTTCACTTCTCGCTTCCATCGGAAAAGCGACCGCCGCGGCTGGTAATCGACCCCGCGTCCCTGGGCTCAGCAGCACAACGCCATAGCCATGGCGGGATTCTGTTTGTTTAGGAGTTTTGTTAGTTCGAAGCTTTGTATGGTCCACATGGAGTTCGTATTAGTAGGAGTCAACGGCATCGCGAAATTGCAATTCGAAGCGCTTTTCTAACTCATTTCGTAGAATCATTTTCATTAATATCGAACAGCTTAGCTGCCTGATCAGCTGAGGAGGAGTAATGGTCAGTTTTTATACGAAGATTCCGTATTTTGGAACCAACTGTGCGCATCGCTGTCGAATTGTTCATTTTGGCTTTCTGAGTTTTTAAAGCGAAGCTTCCGAAAGGTTCAAATATTCCAGCAAATATTCAACAAATAAACACGTTTTTGGCAATGCCGCACAACCAACCCCTGGCCTAATTTATCGCAGGATTGCGAACAAAAACATATTTAATAAATAGGTTCGTATACTAAGTCCGAATCGAAAGGTCTGCGGGCCGCGTCTTTGAGACCCCTGCCTCAGAGGAATAGATCAGGAGCAAGGCGGGCCGGGAACGGCTAGCGGGGCTCCGGCCATGGTTGGGGTCAAGATGACGACGTAGGCCACGTCTGAAGGAGTATTGTACTGAACGGCGTTCGAAGGAACGGCGTTTCTTGGAAGGCCGAACGTCTGTGCACCCAAATGTCTGGATCCCCGGCGGAGCTTACGCGGCGTTCGATGGAGGAATAGCGATGCCACGGGAATGCTTTTCACCTTTCATCGTTTCTCTGGAATGGCCAACATGCGCGTCTGGCCGATAGAATTGTTCCCTACCGGGGAAAGGTGGTTGGAAAAAACTGTCTGGCGTGGGGTGCCGACGGGGGAGTTGCGCTCGCTGTGAGGTCATTCGATCTGTCGATTATTTGATTATAGGGTTTAACGCGCCGGCGCAACGCAGGCGATGAGGCGCGCCGTAGTGGAGGGCTCCGGGTTAATTTTGACCGTCTGGGGATCTTTAACGTGCGCCGAAATCTCGTACACACGGGCGTTTTTGCTTTTCGCCTCCATCAGAAAAGCGGCCGCCGCGGCCGGGAATCGAACCCGTGACGTCGTGCTCAGCAGCGCAACTCCTTAGCCACTGAGCCACCGCGGCGGGTTCATCCGAAGTGTCACCGGCTATGAATAGGGCTGGGCGCGCCGCAGTGTCTCGGTATGCTGTACTGCTCAAAGTTAGAGTACGCATGCAGTTCGTCACGGCGCGGTCTGGGGGTCGACGGGAATGGGTCGAAGGGAGTGCCAGGACCTTTTGTATTGCCCGCGTCGTGTTGACAAAGGACAGGAATTTTGTCATTGTTGGGCATACTTTGGTCGCATGCGGTATGGACAATACCTGAGAGAGGCCCCCGGAACGTGGACGGCCAACGTTCAGAGTTACTTTAGTTGGTCGGTTTCAACCTGTGCTTTGATTTTTTATAGTGTAAATGTTTTTTACGCACGTAATTAAGCTCCGCGTTATTTCCTGTGCTTTTCCCTTATGCGTATTTCTAACCACAGCAACTGATTTGTGCGTCGAGTCAACATATTTGGCTATTTTCGGTTGTTTACTTTATCTACTACCCTGATTGTGTTCGGTATACCTTGTAATTCTTGCGCGTAGATTTCATGTGTGACTACAGTGCTGACTTTTATTTTTTTATTTTTCTTCACTAAAACTTGTATTGTGAAAATTGCAGCCATTACTTGTTCTGTTATGTTTTGTTACTCGCAAATTTGTGCTGTATGATCTGCAAAGCTTACTCGATTACTCTTACAAAGCTTACTCAAAGCTTACTCAAAGCTTACCCCCTTACTCAATTCCCTGCGCAGGGCCTGTAAGGCATTTTAGATAACCTGCAATATTGTAATAACTATTCATTAAACGCCTATGTATTGCTCCTTTCGACACAGTTCTTTATGCAAGAATTTTAATGATGTGCCTGCATGTAACTTTCTATTTGCACAGAAGAAATCGTTTCAAGGAAGTCGAGTGCATTTATATTAGGCTTTGTTTATATGCCGTCCGACAGTATTGTAAGCCCTCCACTGAAGCGCGCCCACCGGCGTTGTTTCGATGAAAAATGTCCCGCCTGGCTGTAGTGCCTAGAATGTACTAGGCACTGTAGTCTGGCACTGCTTCGCCTTCCATTAACGCACCTAAGGTGAAGGAATCTAACACAACCTAACAAACAGAAAAAAATTGAAGACACCGAAAACTAACCTGAGCTGCGAAAATTACAATAAAATATGAAGATGTCAAAAATAATAAGCAGAGAACCGACAAAGGCTCCTGGGTTATAAGGTTAAATGGATCTTTTTTCTAGTACCGGTCCTCCAAGCAGCTGCCACGGCGAACTGAAATTAGTCGTAAGCTGAGGTGCGCCCTTTTGTTTATTTCACCTGAGGCTACTGCCAAGAATGGCGTACCGGCAGTCCGCGCATGCGCAGATCGCTACTGGTAAAAAGTCCATTAGCCAGTGTTTAAGGTGTGGTAGTGTATTTTTATGTAGTTTTCCCTAAAGGAGCTTCACAAACATTCGGTTGCCTGAAAAAAATGCAGAAAATCGTATGAAAAGATTTATGTAGGCTGGACTGCCACGCTAAAATGAATTTGAAAACACTGTTGTCGCTAGCTTTTTCACAGACGAACTTATAGGATATTGTCGAGGAGGAAGAACGGTCCTTTATGGAAACAGGTGTTCAAGCTCGCACGGGTTGTGCTCGCAAATACCACTCATTCCCGTATTAGGGCTTTCTGGTTGCACGCGTACTTCCATTTCATTTTAATTCTTCGCCCAAGCCTTCCCCCATTCCCTCTCCACCCTCGTCTTTAGGTTTCAATCTCCCCCGGATTCCTTTTCCCGTCATATTCTTTTAGGTTTCCCTTGAAAACCTTACAGGCCTCTGAAGCCTCACTGCATTGATGCAAGAAAAAAGCTGTACGGTCACCATGAGCTCACACAACCTCAATTACGCAACAAAAAACCACCCCAACTTGAAGCCGCTGAGGACACAATGTCCACGTATCGTTGGCGCCTGTCCCCCCCATCGAGGAACAAGCTTGCTGGCTACACCTTTTCGTGCGTGGGGTCCTGCCGACTGCGCCTCCCCTCCAGGAATCGCTCTTTTTTCGCCTTCTGTCGCCCCACCGGAAATTACCTCTTCAAGTCGTGCATATCATAGACACCCCAGATAAACAGCGTTTTCTTCCATGATAAAATGGAAAAAAAAATTGAATAGGTTGGTTTGGCGAGAGCTCAGACAGTCGTCTTCATGAGAAAAACAAGTGACACACCCCTGTCTTTACCAAGGGGGCTGGTAGATGAATAGGGGAAAGCCTGGAAATTACCAATAAATATAGTATTATCAAATGAACTAGAAATGTGCTCGGAATAGCGATTTCATAATACCTTTTTATCGAATGTAGTGACTGGGCTCACTCTAAGCGTGTGTGTAGAACAACCTTTACCACTAGTAGAACAACCTTTACCACTGTGATGCTAATGGATTGTTTCAGGAGGAGCGGCTTTGTGTTCCTTGTATTAAAACTGCGACTTGCAATTACTCACAATATCGATTGGGATAAAACTTCCTGCGATTATATAGCCGCTTGATCCGTCAAGCGTCATTCATTCGTTTCAGGGTAATTACAATAAGTAAAGAAACTGCGCGGGGCGTAGTGACATAGCAATCCTATCGCACCGTGATTTCTTCCCGAGATACAGAACTACAGAAGCTTCGTAGGAATGTTGGCTTCGTCGCAAAGCATATTCTGCTGAACGATCCCGCTTACGGGCCGCGACAAGAGGAAATGAAGTCGAGTGAGCCATATACAGCTTCCCGCAAAATAAAGATCACTGCCACCTAATTCTCACATAAAACATAATAATTGCCATCGTTGATCGACTCATCAATCAATCATTTAAATTATTTGACTAATTAAAATGTTTGATTGATTGATTGATTGATTGATTGATTGATTGATTGATTGATTTTTGATTGATTGATTGATTGATTGATTGATTGATTGATTGATTGATTGATTGATTGATTGATTGATTGATTGATTGATTGATTGATTGATTGATTGATTGATCAAAACATTCTTATTCGGATATGGGGAAAATTCCCCTTGATTAATAAAATGCCGTCGGGGCCGAAGCCCCTTAGGGGGTCGGGCTGTCGGCGTCCCGTGTCATCGTTATCATGTAGTCACGGCACTAAAACACCGGGACACTCGTTTTCCAATTCCTCGCGCTAGACCGTAACGCATACTAAACGAACGCACCGGGACACTCGGTATACAACGCTTCGCGCCAGAAAGTTTTATCTCCGTCGTCAAAAACTCCTGCTGAAAAACACACCGTGAAACTCGCTTTCCAACGACTCGCGCTAGGACGCTTCGTGCTTCAAAGACACGAGACTTACAGCAAAGCTGTATATCCTACCCCCAAACGGTTTCATCTCCGTGGGCAAAAGCGCCGAGCCGCCGAGAATACACATAAAGTCGTACACCCTTCGCCCCTCCGCAGGTTTCACGTTAGTGAAGATGGCCCGGGACTAGTTTGCTAATCATGCGCAGGTTCAACCTTCGACTCCGCGTCCTTTAAATGTACGTGTACAGAATATAACTTGCAGAAACGGCCTCTACAGAAGGTTTTGTACCGAAAAGCCTTCGTCCAAACGTTTAAATGTTCGATGAAACGGCCGCCGGGAGTTCAATAAAATGGCGTTTGATAAATTGCCGGGAACAATTTCGCAATCCGTCCACCTGCACTCTCTCTTTTTTATTTGTCAGAGTTATATGTCCCGTGAGTGCGCGTTAAGTAGTTTTAAATATTTCCCGAAGGTAATTTGAAAAATCTTCATTTGCTGCCCCAGTATCGCGACACAAGGAAGAAATCGAGAAGCTCGCTCTGGGAATTCGAAAACTTTAGGGGGGGGAGGAACCAACAATTTATGCTCTGCAGGGCTGAAATTTTACCTGTGCGTGCGCTTTAAGTAGTTTTAGGTATTTCGCGAAGGCTTTTTTTAAAAATCTTTCTGTGCAGCACTGGTATAACCGCTAGATTTGCGAAACAAATCAGAAATCAAGGGCCCCGGTTGGAAAACTTTAGGTGTGTGAGGAACCGGTAATTAATGCTTTACACTGCTGTAATTTTTGCCGCGAGTGTGCTTTAAGTAATTCTAGGTATTTCAAGAAGGCCTTTTGAAAAAACTGCTTCCGTTCGAGAGCTACAATTTTTTTTTTGCTCCCTCCCATTCAGTTACGCTCGCCGTCGACGGCTGCCGCCGAGGAGGGCGCTAGGCGTCTTCGGAGGCGCCTGTCCCCGAAAGTTGGGAAAATTAGTTGACCAATCCAACACTGAGTATGTGCTACTCAGGAGGCACGCACTACTTTTCAAAATAATCGCAGCAACTCTCAGATATGCGCTCCGTAGACATAATGTTTGAGTTTCTGAGTCAATGTCGTGAATCGGCCTGTACGGCTTGGCATACAGTGAGTACTTTTTCAAGTGGGTGCCGGGTCATGAAGTAAGACCTCAAAATGGAACGTTCGCCTAACGTACAGCGGCTAACAGCCCTACCGCATAGAGCAACGTCGTTCTCATCCTACCTTGAGCTGTGCGTAACGACGTCCGACGTTAAGTTCAGAACACATACATACGTCGGCCCGTCGCACGCCTGCGGCAGCTTCTGCTGCACATCAACCTTTAGCGGAGAGACCTACCTGAGGTGCCGCCAAGCTTCGCAGGGAAGTGTTTTACTCTTTCTATTCTTCACCTACGATCACTATCATCGTCAGAGAATGCTGGCGTTTCTGCAGTGCGTTTTCGTACGGACATCATCGGTGAGAGGCTGGAAGCTTCGAATTGAGGACGACTCAGCGAGCAATGGAACGGAAGATGATAGGTGTAACATTAAAGGACTCGAAGACAGCGGAGTGCGCCAGGGAACAAACGCGTGCAAAGGACATAGTAGAAATTATGAAGAAGAAATAGACGTGGGCAGGGCATGTAATGCGAAGGCGAAGTAACAGTTGGTCATTGGGGGTAACAGAGTGGATCCCCAGAGAAGGCAAGCGTGGCAGGGGGCGGAAGAAACTTGGTGAGCAGATGTCATCAAGAAAGTGGCGGCGATAAATTGGTCGCTGTTAGCACAGGACCGGAATAATTGGAGATCTATGGGAGAAGCCTTCACTCTACAGGCGGCGTAGGCAGGCTGATGATGATAATCACGAACGCAATAAAAAATTACATCGTATACATACGCTCCCCTCACCTAAAAGAACGATAGCGAAATGACAAAAACCTGACAAGAGCGACGGACGCAAAAAAAAAGTAACTGTAAAAAAAACAGAACTGTGTAACTCGAATATTTGTAGAAAGGGAATTTTTCATGGCCGTAACCCACTTAATCGCTGGAAAAGTGTAGATGCGAATAATTAATCATACTGATTTTAAAAAGAAAAACAGTAAAGTAGAAAAGTATAACAATAATTTAAGGATATTGAAAAATGTAACTGATACAGCGCATCCACAAAACTAACACATTTGGTCGCTTAAATAGTGTTTTTTTTCGCCTCCAGACAAAAAAGAGGTAAACAGCAAACAACAGAAAAAAAGAAAAAGGGATTAAGAAACTGTAATGAATAAAAATGTGCATCTTATACACCACCCCCAAAAACACAGACGAAACTTAAGATCCCCTAATCCAGTAAAAGATCTACATAAACACAAGGAAATATCTGGAAAGCTTACTACGTAACGCCCTACTTTTGCGAAAAAAAAAGATTTGCGGAGAAAGCACATTTCATCGAGCAAATGGGTAAACGCTGGCAATTGTTCGGATGAAATTTCACAAAACCATAATCCAGACGACGCTAATGACAGAAATTAAAAATTATCTTTCCCATTCGCCGCCCTCACAATGCCCTGAATAGGCACAATGCATAACTGGCGATGCTGAGGCAAGCAATCGCCATAACTGCTTAAATAAACATACGACAAAAAGAAACATTCTGAGGGTTTACCTCGCTGAACCGACAGCTGGGCTAATGCGCGCGTTGTAGTAGAGGGCTACGGGGTAATTTTGACAATGCGGAGAGGATTAACAGGCGCCAAAATCTCACACGTGCGTTTTCGCTTTGCGCCTGCAAGCGCAAGAAAGAATGGAAAAGCATACAATATTAAAATATTTCAACTTCTTTGGGTATTTGCATAGAGACCTGCATATAAGAAATCCTTTAGCCCTAAAGTACAAAATAGATGACGGATCGCGATTTCGGGGTGTTTTGTTTCTTCGAAGGGTAGTCATACCTTAGAGCAGCTATTCTAAAGCATCATAAATGATCTCGACCAACCGCGTAGACCTAATCAACGTAAAACAACTTTTCAGTTCTAAATTAATCGGCACTGCCTCAGGCTTGCAGGGCGGAGACCCTGCTCAAGAAAAAGTTGGAAATGGCCTACGGTAGGGCAAAGAAAATGAAGCACTGTTAATGCGAGTTTAACGCGGGCGCAAGACGCAGCGACCGACCGAGCGTCTGCCAGAAGTGTGCGGCTTACACATTCTCAAGTGGGCCGATGGGCGATGTCGTTTGGCAACGGTAGTCAGCTGAGGCTCGTTGCGGACTCCTGTGTCGGCGG
Source organism: Haemaphysalis longicornis (assembly GCA_013339765.2). Taxonomy (NCBI): domain Eukaryota; kingdom Metazoa; phylum Arthropoda; class Arachnida; order Ixodida; family Ixodidae; genus Haemaphysalis; species Haemaphysalis longicornis. The sequence continues at coordinate 94,057,399 of CM023458.1, forward strand.
AGGGAATGGCAGTCGTCGCTGTAGACACGGTTTACTTCAGGCCTTGTCGGAGTGCGGTGGGCCGGTAATAAAGGAGCCGGGCGTTTCGATGGCTCCTCTACGGACGCTGATGCTGCTTCAGTGCGTGGCCGGGTGCTGCTATGGTTCTTCCTTGTCCTCTAATGCTACTCGTGGCGGCGATGACAATGAAAGCGATGATGATAAAGTTTAAGTTGACGCAACAATGACAATGATCTCAGCGGCGTTGAGGTGGATGATGATGATGGTGGGGAGGATGATGACGATGATGACGACGGCGACAATTACGACATTCATTTAGCGCCATATGCGGACGAGGATATCCGCGAGTTTTGATTTACACATTATTAACCAGCCTTCCGCTGCTGCATACGCCGTCGTTGCAAGGCCTTTCAGCCCGTCCGCCATGCTATGGTTGATTAGTCAGAGGCATCCATATTACGGTGTACGTTCCGGACGATTTTAAATAGGAGTGGTTGTCATTAAGTAATCCAAACGGCAACACGCAATGCGTTGGACAAATACACATTATTCTACCTGTTATTACTAATTTGGCTACGCATGATAATATGATAATATATAATGTGTTCTCGCCTCGCATGTGAGTGCCGACTTCGACATTATCCTACTGAGTAAGTCCCCTCACCAGAGAAATGGCGCCCAACTTCCCGATAAGCGGAATATTCATAATATTCAAGCGACACTCGAAGCATTTCGCTTTAAGCTGAAGAAGATAAATTGGGACCCGATATGTCATGCGGACACCTCTGCTCAGGCGTATGATAATTTTTTATGTTTAATAAGGGCCTACCTTGAGCGCTTCCATTTATTTGCTATCAAAAAGGCCAGCTGATTATCAAAATCTTGGATTTGGGACGTTTACCTCATATATATAAACATATACAACCTTTTAAGCAACCCTACATACACTTTAGCCCTGATGACTGGAATTTATTTACACTTCACGGAAATAAATCAACGTCCATCCTTCGTACTGCGAAAAGGAATACCTCTGTAGCCTTTTTCATCTGCAAATGTAGAACAAGGGCTGGCATAGGACATAAACGAATAAATATATTATTGAATTGTTCTTTGATGGATCACAGAGCAGCAGAAATAACTGTGAAAGATGTGCTTCTGAATAGCCGTGGGGTGGCAGAAGCTTTGCGTGATACCTTTCTTCCACTAAAGCTTTTCCATTATCCTGCCACGGGTGATGAAATCCACAGGGCTCAAGATGCTACATTTCCGAACCGTACGAGAGAGACTGAAGCCAGAATGACAGTTAACGAGCTAGACACAGTAACGGCTAGGATGCGGATGACATTATTAGATTCCGTTAAGTACACCCTCGATATAAATGCCGCACAAATTTTTATGGCCTAGTTTTTACTACTGGCAACTTTACTAAAGCGAGCAGCTAGGTAAGAGCCTTTTTTTTTGCAAAGGAGTGGTCAACAGAAATGTTTCTAACTATCGCCCTATTTTCATCCTTCCAGTGTTCGAAAAAAGCTTAGAAAAGTATTATATTGTGGAACAGATAAAAAAATTCCGGCACATTTAGGAAGATAATAGTCATTCGCACAGTTTTTGTGAGGACAAATCAGCGAAACTTGTTTATTAAACCAAAGATATTTTAAAAGCCATTAAGGACAAACAAGTGATAGCTGGTGTATACGTCGGTTTTTCAAAGGCTTTCGACTGTCTGAACCACGAGACACAGCCAAGAAAACTTGGTCTGAATGAAATAAGGGGCACACCCCTACAACTTCTCTCCACTTATCTACAATGTCAAAAAAGTGATAGGTGGTTTCATTTCATTATTTAAAGAAGTGAGTTGTGGTGTTCCCCAATGAAGCACCCTTGGTCTTCTCCTCTTTAACATTTATCTGAATGACATCACTAGGATTACACGGACACCAACATTTTTTATATACGTAGATGACACGAAACTGCTGTTCCAATATTTTGACACTATGGCATTTCTACTCCAAACAGATACTGCCTGAATAAACTGGGGTTCACGAGTTTCGAATGCTTATGGCTGTATAAAGCGCTTGGCTTTCGAAGCCTCTGTGGGACGCCGCGACGAAAGAACGCCGTCTAGCTCTACTTGGGTCCAGGGAGCGAGCTACGACGACAAGGCGAGCCCCTAAGTGCTCTGCACTTAAAATTGAGAATATAAGTTCTAAATATCGCCCCCACATAACGGAGGCAAAAGTAGCGAATGCCCGCACAGATCGACGGAAACAAAAAAAAACGTGACAACGGATTCAGCGTGCAACGTTCTGCAGGTACAAAAAAAATTTATTATTTCGCGTGGTTAACATATCTCTTCATTATCGCACGCGATAATGAATTATAGCGGGCGATAATTATCGCCCACGATAATTCATCCAATCATTAGTTGGATGAATTTTTAAAACGCCTTACCCAGAAAATACGAGAAAGTACAGGACAGAACTAAATAAATCAAAATACCCCCTTACGCGGCCCTGACCACACGGAAAAGAAAATAAGTGACTTGCTTCTGCAGAAAATACCAATTTGGTGAAGTTAAGGCACATAATGGTTGTAATAGTGCAAACAGACATGTATGAAGAGAATAAACGAAGGACGATTATAAAATAATAAAGTAACCCAATGTATTTGGGGACTGGTATGAAAATTTGGCTAGCAAAATCCGCAACCTACACAACAAATGCTTACAAAAGACGATTCGCCTACCTTTCGTGCATTTTTACTGTGCTCAATCGTGCTATGCCTACATGAAAAAAGTGCTCTCATTTCATAACTGCCAATCAGCTGACTGACCGTGAATTAGATTTTGTTTGTTGCATAGAATGGTGCCTATACCTTCCACGTATTAGTTAAAACAGGATAAATATTCTGAACAAACCACCTAGTGGGAATCAACGCAAAACATCTGTTCCGGGCTAACTTATAGGGTATTGCCTCACGCTCCCTGGCCCGAGACCTCAAATAACCATTACGTAAGAAATGGCTTGCGGTGGGCCATAGAAAACCAATAATTGTTAAAGGGACCCTGCAACACTTCTGATAAGCGCTTTCACTGTTTTCTTTGCGTCTAGAACCACTACGAACGCTATATATTTATTGCCAGCACCGAGCTGCACTGCGTGATTTGCTCGTCGCACGAGATACGCCTTCCATTTCTGCTTTCTTTTTGAGGCTTTTTTAAGTTGCTGGAAAAGCGTTCATTGCTGCAACTGAAGGAAAACCGACCAGCAACCGCTACGTGGCCTTAGTGATTCGGCCCGTCGAAATGTTTTGAGCGAGTTTACAAGTTATCTGATGCGCATAGAGCAGTAATTTTTGGCTGAGGTACTTTGCGACCCTCTGATGTAAGTACTGGGTGTTGTTTCGGGAGACTACGTTCTGCAAGCATTTAGATTTCAAAAAAAGTTGAAAAAAGTGTTGCAGGGTCCCTTTAATGCGACTGATAGTGCAATGCGAGTGCAATGAGCTGCGACAGTAGAACCATCTGGTCTGTTGGTGGCACTTTCTCAAGTGGGCCGATTTCGGTTGGCAACAGTGGTCAGCTGTGACTCGCTGGGGAGTCCTGGGTCAAGAAAGATTACGGCAGTGGTCGGTGTACACGAAGGATACGTAAACCGCGGTGTCGAGTCCAAAGGACTGGTAACACAGCGGCCGAGGTTTCGGGTGGCTCCTCGAAGGACGCTGCTGCTGCTGCTTCAGCTTCGTCTTAACGCGTGGCCAGGTGCCACAATCACTCTTCCCTCTGTTCTTTCGCTCCACGTGGCGATGACACTCATGATGATGACAATGTTGATGACGATGATGATAAAAATGAGGGTGATGGCGACAATGAAAATGATGACTGGGACCAATGTAATTACGAAGAAGATGGTGGTGGTTATGTTGAGGACCCCGAAGACAACAACGATTAGAACATTGGTTGAATGGCATGTGCTAACAATATTATCCGCGCCTTTTACTTTTCTCCTGATTAGGCCGCGTTCCGCTTCTGTATACGCCGGCGTAGCTAGCGATGCCAAACTCAGTCTGCGCGCCATGCTGTGGACACCATGGTGGCTCGGACCTGCTGTGGCTGCCGATGCTGCAGGATAAAGGCTGAGATTCCTGAAAGCAATTGAATTTTATTGAAGGATATCGCGTCATGCAGAAAGTCAGTTCCCAATGGTGGTGTAAATAGAAATTGCTGAATGCGCTTCAATCCTCCTACGGTATTGGCTGGCAGTATCTTGCCAAACATATTACTCCTTAAGAACTTTGCAACGTGCGAGCACAATTGCGTTCAGTCGTCTTTAACTAGGACTGTCTTTGTTGGCCTAGTTCCATGCGAAAGTATCATCTATATTTCACTCGAATCAGCTTCTTGCCGTGCGGGCATCCACGACGCCGAGCAGACTGAGTGAGCGTCCGGGCACAACGAAGAAAAATAGCGATCATTGACCAAGCGGGCAACGACTAAGATTTGCAAAAAAATCCCTACTTGGCTCAGTAATACATTTCTTTGTTGAATAGCGTCAATAGAAATAACCGGTCGAAGGAAATTTAAAAACGAGAAAGTACAAGTGAAAAACTGTAAAGCGAAACATAAAATAAAACAATAACAGATCTGTATGTTCAACAATAACCCCGCACCCCCAACCAAGGCTGACGCAAAAACAGAGGCGCAACAAGAACGGCGAAAATAGAGAGGAATCGGGAAGAAGGACCAACCCAGTCCCCCTGCAATTTGCTCAAAAATTAATTATTGCGGAGTAAAACATTTAGCCGAATTATAATGCGTGAACAAAGGTTGTTGTTCGCAGAAATTTTTTAAAATCGATGTTGTAAAAAATGGAGGAAATACAGTGAAAATATAAACCAACTAAATAACTAATGTGCACCACAAAACGAAGACAAAAATAACGAATTCCCGCAAAGAAAAGATTGAAGAAATAAGAAAATCAATATCGTAAAAACGAGCCAACCATGTACCGCTTTGCATTTTTCACTAAAGAGTTTGAATTGGCGAAATTACCACATCTTACTAGCGTACGGGCAAATTGAGATAAATATCCGGGTGAAATTTCAAAACCACAATTTGCCTGAAATTGGAGAAATTACAGAACAGAATTAAGCCCCTGAAAAAAATATATATCTCACACGCCGTGCCGAGAAAATTAAGCACGACAATATATGGCTTGCGTCCGCAGGAAAATACTTAATTGGCGAAGTCAGGTCACTTTTACTTACCTAAATTTATTTATATACATACCCCGCAGGCCCGGGTACATAACTAAACGGGTATTAGCTTAAAACAAATAAATAAAAACACTTCTTCAGCGCAATATTTTGAGAAACAAGTCATACGAACACGGAAAACGACATTAAAAAGAAGAAAATGAAAACAACACAGCCGACGAAGGTTTAAACACTAAAAATTGACGAACAGGCAGCCGCAATACGTCAATAAGCCTAAAAGGAGTTCCAAGGAAGGACAAGGGGGCAGTCTGAAATGAGGACGTCTCGGTTAAGTTGGCTACGTGTGATGGCAGCGAAATCCGTTCGGCGATACTGGACTGGAGCGGGGAATTTTGAATTTTGATAACTGTTTGTTCTGGCGAATATCGGGTTACATTTATGCGCATGCTCAAGGCGAGATGAAACATCAGGGGCGGTGCGTATGCGAGATCGTGCAAACGAGAGGGTGCTACGATACAAGAAGCGGAAGTATGATAGTCTGGAAAACATTCTGCGCGTGGCGAGAGGCGGAAGTTAAGGGGATATTTTTTAGTAAAGACACACTTTCTGTCGACAGTGATACTATGAAATTAACCTTGCAGTTTTATTTTAGACGGCCTTTAATACGTTCTCAAGATTAATGTGACAGGGCTGTTATATTATCGAAGCATAATCTGATGAAAATCTACTTAATGAAACATAAGCACGAAATCTGGTAACGAAGTTAGTCTGCCGTAAACGATGCTTGAGGGCTGCAATATTTTCAGTTCTTTCACTGTTATAAGTTCTATATGAGAATTCCCACACAGTTCCTATTAAAAATATTACTTAAACACTTCAATGAAAAACTGTTTCAACTAACGGGTGGTTGATTGTATATCTAAGAGGAGACTGATCACTACTTGTACAAACTTTTACGTATTTCATCTTACCTGTATTAATTTTCGCTGGCCATGTGCGATACCAGTCTGTTAACTTTATGCGATATTAGTGTGTTAACCACGTGCCCCGGATTAATTCTTTTTCTGTAGACCACACAGTCATCGGCGAAAAGACGAATGTGCGAGTCCATATTATTAGCTATGCCATGTGTGTTCTCATAGTGTAATCATTGTGCGATCATGAAAAAGCGTAATCACTAATGTTTTCACACATATAAGGCAAGAAAATAAAGGACACTTATCAAAAACTCTAAAGCAGCCCAAAATATCTGGGTACTCGTATCGAAATCTGCCCATCCGAAACTCGTTATAAAGGTGAGCCGCTAAAATTCTGGCAAAATGCTAGAAAATTATCTGACCTGCATATATTTTGCATATTTGAGTTAAATTTTCTGCTAACACGAAACAAAAGGATAACACTTTTGGACTGAAACTCAGGAGACGAGACGTAAGTTGGTATTTTTTCTCTATTCAAAGGACAGTGCACTGTAGAGATAATATTTCAAAACAATAAATATTCTCAAACCAATACGCAGTGCCAATCAACGTAAAATTACTGTTCTGGCCTACGGTGATCGGTACTGCCTCGTGCTTGCTGGGCAGATATTCTACGCAAATAAACGCTTCAAAACGGTATATGGTAGCCCGGAGAAAATAGGAATCCTTGATGCGAGCGACAAGAGTGGGCATTAGGCGGCGACACATCAGAAGTCAGGACGGAAGGGTGCGACTTACACATTCTCAAAATGGGGCGATGTCGGTTGGCGACAGCAGTCGGCTGTGGCTTGCTGCGGAGTCCAGGGTCTATGTTTGGGTGGCGCAGTCGTCTGTGTGAAAGCGTTATACTTGAACAGCGGTGTCGAGTACCACAGACGGGTAACAGAGCGGACGTGTGTTTCGATGGCTCTTGTAAGGACGCTGCTGCCGCTGCTTCAGCTTTTTCTCAGCGCGCGGCCTGGTGCTGCACTGATTCCGCCGCGAGGGGTTCCCGCTTCGGGGATTTAAACGTCATGGAGGACACAAATACACTCAGAAACAACTCCTTTTTACAGCCCCTGCCACTGAAGCGACGAGTTCGCCACATGACTGCCCTCGGGTACCCCACAGGACGACCGCCTGACCTTCGGCGCTGCGTGCATGGTTCCCATACCGACCCTCCTGAACTTTAATGTGGAGACCGGATTCCTCAATTTCATTTAGTTTGTGGCGAAGGGCGCACTTGCGCAATGAAAAATCGCACTGCCTTATACTGTGGATCAGACCACAGAATAACGTAAAGCTTTATTCTGTGGGACATACCACTGGGTTATGTTGTCTTTGAACATAACCCTGCGGTTATGCCTCAAACTGAACATAGCCCTGTGAACATAACCCTGTTCGTGGCGCACGCAGGGGTAGAGTCTTGGTTTATGGCACAAACACCCTTGGTTCAAGTCCGAGCAGTTGTCAAGTTTTATTTTCCAAAGTGAATTGTTTGCTGTCTCTTATTTATTTATTTATTTCAGTACCCTCATAACCCAAAGGCGCTTCGAGAAGGGAGTGGTACAGCGTACATTCTTAGCAGAGAACCATGTTTAGCAGGTTCTTTATAGATACGAATTAAACACAAGAAAGGTAGCGGCGTTATCTAACACTATTCAAGGACAAGATAGAAGGTAACAACTTTTCATAACCAGCATACAGCAGTCAGGCACTCCAACCGTACAAAAAACTCTAAAGATATACACAACGAGAACAGTGCAAAGCAAGGAACTAATCAGCAGCCTCTACTTCGAAGTGGGCGCGCAGTCACTTTTTGAATTCTTCTAACTTGTTAGTATCAACGACAGCTGCTGGAAGCTGGTCCCACTCTGATGACGTCTTTGGAATGAAATATGATAAGTAAGAAGCACTAGGGCAAAAAGGCGTGCCCATTTTGTGGTGATGATCCAGGCTCGATGAAACGTAGGGTGCCGGGATGATCAATAAATTAACCTAAGTTATTTCTACGCCCTATTTATTTAGATAAGTGTGGATTGGTATCTTCTATATCGCGTTTGATGAATACGGATCACCTATACCGTGGTACGGGCGACAGAATAAACCTGAAAGTTAGGCTTTGATCCGGTACACAGAATAATGCTGTACATTATCCTGTGTTCATCATCATCAGCACAGCAGCAGCAGAAGCAGCCTATTTAGCTTCACTGTTCCAGAGAGTAGCACTGCAATAAAAATATTCTTCCGAGTTCAGCAAGGAGCGAAGGAGGGCGAGGGCCAAGGCGCTCGTCCACCTCCACGTTAGAGACGAAGGAGCCATGTACGTCGACGCCGCGGAATACCAGGATAGCGAGGGGGCTTACGCCGTGGTGGTAGTCGGGGCGTCGACCGGCGAAACGAGAATGGTGGCAAGCGGGAGAACCCAGAAGGCGCATTGGGCTGAGGAGATGGCCATCGCCCTGGCCATCACCGACCTCGCGTGCACGACGGTGCCGTGCGATTCAACGGGGTGAGAAACTATGCTAGAGGGAGAGCGTGCAAGGAGGCCGCGCGGGGCAACACCAACCACAACGAGACTACAAACGAGGCGGCGCGAGGACTTAACCAAACCGCGCCGCTGCGGCAGAATCCGACCCGTGGCGGTGGTGGAGGGAGACCAAGGAGAGCATGACCGTCTTATAGGGCGAAACTTATTTTATGCGGGAAGCAAGAAGGCAACAGAAAAAATATTTATTTGAAGAAAACAAATTTAGTGTACCCTGTTACTGGAACTCACGGATGTTTTTTTTTCTGTGCAAGAACAGCAAGCGACCACAAGTGTAACGCACTGCACGCCGAAAAATATTTTTCAGTAGATGTTGTTCAATGTTTTAACCCTTCCTGTCCCGGGTGATTCCAAACAAAATCACATTGCTGTAAGTCACTCTGGCGCATACAGAACCAAACCAAAACTGCTAGTTTTTTTGGGAATTGTCCTTCAAGGAATAGTTTTCCGATAGACATTCCCATTGAAGCGTTTTAGCGGAGCCGGACGCTAGAAAGAAGAAAAAGCTCCAGTGAACACGAAATTATGACGTCGAGGCTAAAAGAACTAGAGGTCCTAGCTGTATTCCCAGGCTTGTAAATCTGTAAATGCTTGCATTGCAAAACTCACATTTTGCTTGTAGGCTCATGTGGTCATAACATTTAGGAAAACAAAAACAAATTTTCCGCTCAAAATAATATTTTTAATTGCCAGATGTCTTCAATGATTGGCCTCATTAAGAAATCAGTAATTACTCGCACTACCAGCTCTATTTTTCGTTTATGGGCTTAGGGGAGCCGTAGAATTTAGTAGAATACAGAGAAAATATTTTGTGCTTTAAAGAAAAAGTCGGGACTGAAAGGGTTAAGACCGAAGCTCTTTGCCAAATCGTAGTTTTTCGTTTCCGCGGTTAAAAATACCAAGGAATTGGCGAGCGCGCGCTCGTGTGTGCGTGCCTCGCGGCTACCGCCCAGCGTACCAGGTGCACGTTTGTCAAGCCAAACATACCCGCTTAGGGCGATTGCCCACATTTGGCAAAAAAGAAACTGCAGCGTTCGGCGTAATCGTGTCAATACTTGCTGGGAACAAAAAGGACACGTCATAGCATACGCCATCCAAGGTAATGTCAAATTGTTATCACGTAGAACAAATTGAAGGCAAGCTAACACGTATAGAAACAATGACGGAGTCAAGGTAGTTGCGGCAGTGAAGAAGGAGCAAATCGGCTGCATTCGTGCCCTTGAACCTTCGTGATGGTCGTGAAGGTGGCGTACACCTTTGCTACATTCAAGTCTTGCGCGTTAGTGTGAGCTTCATTCATTTTTTCTGAAAAAATGTGCAGTTGTTCATAAAATCCAAAAGGCCCTTGCATACCTGCCTCAACTGGTTCCCCTCCGATTAAGTAGAGATGGTATGTTGGCAGCGCTTTTAACCTTTTCGTCTTCCTTCCCATAAATACGGGGCTGCCACGCGGCTAGGAGAGAGAGGTTCAATATCAAAATCAAATCAAAATATCAAAATATTGTAGCCCGCTGCAGAGTATTTAAGTTTTACCTCTGCAATTAGCCGGGCAGTCTTTTTGCGTGCGTGTTCCCTGTATCCGAAAGGCCCTCACTGCGTATCTGTTTCGCCTTTTTCCCGCCCAGTATACAGAGATGCTATGTTGGCCGCTATTTCCCTGGTGTTTATGAGCCTGTAGACAAAGCTGCTACAAAATGTGGTTGCCTTGTAATGCAATAAGCGAGACATGTACGAGTGGGAGCGCATCTGATTGATTTCGGAAGCCCGAAAAAAATTTCGAAGCCCTCACTCGCAGTTGAGACCCAAAGACTGAGGAAACAGAAAAGCTGGCGGTCTGCCCTATTGTTTACTTGGCTTTGCTTAGGTCTGCCCCTTTCTTTAAAAAAAAAAAGTTAAAAATCGAAGCTTTCTTTCTGAAACTGAGTTTTATCAAAGACCACAATCCACCCTCCTGAAGTCCGGAATGCCAACTACTAAAGTCTAAAGGCTAAGACTGCTTCAACTCAGCCAAAGTCCAAAACTAACGCCCGCGCTACGAATCCAAAGAAAATGCTGAGCGCCCTGAATGCAATGATATCAACCGGATAGACGCCAGTTTTATAACGCGACGGACCGAAGTTCCATTCCGACCACGAGAAGCGCTTTTTTTTTAAAGACGCTCTCGAGACGAGAAGAAATATTCGCCAACAAGGTGTATGCGGATGCGGCTTACACAGCCGACATCATTTCCAAATGGACAAGAAATCACGCTTCGGCATCTGAATGTATACCTTCCGTGCGGCTCATACTATCCCCAATTTCTTTCATCTAATTTGGTCTTGTTCAGCATTTTCAAGGGGCAGAGAGCAACTCCTAGACTCTCAGGCAGCCCCGCATACACTAATAGCGCACTTGCAGCTTATTAGAGGTTATCCAAGCACACTTGAAAGGGTAGCAAACTTTGCTGTACAAAGGGGTCTGTACAGAGTTGTATAGTGGCTGACTGACTCCCACCCTTTTTTCAAGTGTTCGTGCACGCGACTGTACCCGTGTGAACTTTCCTGACAGTGCTCCACATACCAACGACCAGTGCCTATGTGAACACTCAAACCGTGACTGCAGCTAACCGGAACAGAACTCTAAACGATTACAACGTCATGTGAACATTAATTGTAATACGGTTCTTCCCATTTCCTTTTCCCCCTAACCACCACCAGGGCCTCAGGCCTCATCAAAGATAAAGGTCATTCTTATTCTTCCTCGTTCCTACTGGGTGCACGTATCACTGCTCCCCGCCTCTAACAACCACGTATCCAACGGGTATATGGCTGACACAATGGTTGGGTTGCCGGTTTTACGCGGTAAAGGTGCCGGGTTTGAATCCCGGGACCTGCAACCAGATTTTTTTTCCCGTAAGGCGCGCAGTCCCAGCAGCTGCACGTGGCCTTTTTGCCTCCTTGCCTCACACTTCTTGGCCTAGCGTCCCCCCACCCCCCTCCCTCCACGTCGCAAGGACAGAGCTCAAGCTCAGTTCTGCTTTTTGAACAGTGAAGGGTACGGAATACAAGGAAGGCCGTCGGACCCCGGAATTTTTAATACTAAAGGCTCAACATAGAAATTCTTTGTTCATTATTTCCCCGCCTTTTCTTTCTTGTTCTCGCTGTCTGTTATTTCGCGACCTTCCGCTTCTGAAAATCGCACCTGCTGCTTGCTGTGAGTCCGCTAGCACTTTCTGATCGCCTTACGTCAACACGCAATGGCCGTAGAACCGTCCCCTCGACTCCTCATGTGAACAAAGCGGGTGCCGGCTGCACGACCCACTCAACCCACGGCGTAGAAACACTAGATCACGTTTCAGAGTATCGACACTCTTTCCGGTCATTGTTGTATGCCGCCCACAGCGGCCATTGGTCGAACCGCGTCACGTAACATTTGTTTACCATGGAAGGCCCATGGGCGCTGACATTGTGGTGCCTCTGTGTTGTCGCGCGCGCGCTCTTCAATAAGTCGTGCTTTTCAGAGCGCAGTGTGGCTGTATGACACGGTCAGAGTGAGTTTTTAAACGCGCCGACAGAGTAGCGATGCCATGCCGCGCTGTACTGGGATGTTCCAACCGGCGGGAAGGTGGAAAAAGCCTGGATCGCTTCCCCCTCGGAAAGAACGACAGTGGCCTAGCGTAACCTATACCCCCTTGAAAAGCGTAGATTAATTCCTGGCTCTAGCTTAACCTTGAGCTAGTAAATAAGCTACGCTAGCGTAACCGAGCGTGACCCTATCGCACCGGCGCGCTGTCTCTAAATCTTGGAAAAGTAAACACAGCTATCATGGTTGCCAAACGGCGCCCGGACCAATTCCGCCCGTCAATGTCAGCCGTAGTAGGGAGCATAAAGCTGCGCATAAAAAGCCCTCAGGGCCCCTCTCACGCACGGGAAAATCCAAGCCCGCCGAATCGCGATAAAAACAGCTCTGAGCTCGGTAGGCAGACTTGACCTTTGCCATCCTAACTGGAGAGAGGCTTCCTTTCTAAGGAGGGCATTGCTCTTGACATGGGGAGAAACGGGCATCAGTAGGGGTCGCTCACCCATTTATTTCCTTTCTCGAACGCCCCGAGTCCCGACGTACAGGTTACCGCCCGCCGCAGGCGAGGACACATCTCTCCTGCGCTGCGGATAGCCAGGGAGAGGCGTCAGAAAAGGCGAGTGCCGAATTCGAAGTGATTGACGCATCTTTTTTTCGAATCCGATGGTCGGCGCCGAATGCTGGCGGAAACCTTCGCCCCTATTCGGATTGCTTTACCGGGATTGCTTTACCTTTGCACGTGTAGCAATCCCCCCGCCGCCTAGAAGCGCGCCGAAGAACAGAGCGCATTCCGGTCAGCAAGAAAACAGAGCGTCGCCTAATTGTCAAAGACAGGCTCGCTTGTATACAGTTTGAACGTAAGAGAGGAAGGCGGACGAGGGACAGGAGCGGCGATAGCTGCTGCCGCGACGTAACGAAAGATGCGCATTCAGCCGCGCGCGCAACGCAATGGTGACGGCGGCGCAGAATATGCAACAGCAAGGATGCTAGTGCACGAGATAGAAACGTGTGATGCTCTACCATTTCACTTTGATCCGAGGCAGATAAGTGCGCATAAGTGGAAGCTCCTTGACCGCGCACTAAATTCAATGATTGAGACGGGCACATTGAGACCTTCACGAAGCGGCTGGGCATCTCCTGTTGTCTTCACATTGAAAAAAATTACACCATCTTCCCGTGGGGAACCCTGAGAAGATTCGAAGCATCATGGGGTTCCGTGTGATTCCATTGTGTTGTTTCATTTATCGGAGCACGAATGGTAACGTAATGTGCACCCCCACGATGCTTCACATCTACGCTGACGGGACTGTTGTTTCCGGTCAAACTCATCATACAACGACGTAGCAGAACCGGCGCAGGCGATCTCTCCGAGAAGACTTAACCGGTGCTCGCAGCGCGCACCTGCTTTTTTTGCTAGCGAGGGAGGGAGGCGGAGAGAGGGCGCGTGCAGTCCACACCGTGCAGCGCGCAGCTGCTTTATCGCTGGCGAGGGAGCGGAGAGAGGGAAAGCGCGCGTGCAGCGCGCACCTGCTTATCGCTAGCGAGGGAGAGTGAGAGAGCAGGAGAGGGGCTGCGGACGGGGCACGCAGTAGTGACATACACCCGAACAAGAGATGTTCTGCATCTAAAAGACGGTTTACTGTGGCTGTGCGTATGCCACAGAAAGCTGAACACCCTGATGGAGAAAGATGCGTACCAGTTTTTAAACATTCAGTCGGTGATAGCTCAGCTGGTCAACGCTCGCTACTTCCCTGTGCTTGACGCTAACAGAGGTTACGAGCAAATTGAAAGCCCCATTAGATATTGAAGAGACCACATTCACTTGCCACCGCAGTCTTTTCGAATTTACTCGGCACCCGTTTGGTTTCTCCAAGGCTCCAAGTTCGTTCATGCAGTTTATGGACATCGTCTTGCGGGACGCGAGGTCCAACTATGCTTTGGCATACCTGGAAGATGGGTGATCTATTCTGAGACTTTTGAGGAACCCTGTTTGACTTGGTTGATCATATTGCCCCGATATTCAATATGAATGATTTTATCTATCGTCTTATTAATTTGTTCTAAAAATGATATAGGTAGTCTTCGATGTGTTTAGCTGTAAGTTATTTTCGGGTAACCACTTTGACAACATTTCTAAATATCGATTTACTTCTTACTGGAGTTCTCTTATACTTCTACCGGAGAAAAATATGTTCGTGTCATCTGCATACATGACTATCTGGGGTGTACAAGGTATGTTTGGAATATCATTCACATATATTAGGAATAACAATGGTCCCAGCTTTGACCCTTGCGGAACACCCTGTTCTATTGCCAATAACTCCGATGAAATACCGTTAAATTCAACAAATTGCTCCCTATAACTTAAATAGTTCCTTAATAGGTCAGCCGTTATTCCGAGTATTCCTAATTTTTTTTAGTTTTCTTAGCAATATTTCATGATTGAAAGAGTCAAATGCTTTTTGTAGGTCCACGAATAATCCGAGTGTAATTTTTTTTCCTCTATATGTTCTATTATACTGTCCTTAATATTAAGTAGAGCTTCCTGCGTTGACTTGTTTTTTTGAAAGCCGTACTGATACGGTGAAATGACCTTGTGTGTGTTGAAAAAGTTTGTTACTCTATTATGTACTACATCTTCAAATATTTTTGAAAAGACAGTCAACACAGAGATTGGCCTGTAATTGTACAACTGGTCATCGCCACCTCCTTTGTGAATTGGCCTAACTCATGCTACTTTCACTTTTTGAGGCAAAACTCCAGTAGATAATGTCAAATTAATAATAAAAGCTAAAACTTCACTAATTTCAGAAGCGATGTGTTTAAAAGGAAGTGGTGCAATACCATCGATGCCAGATACGACGTTGTTTTTAAGTTTAAGAATAAAAGTTTGCACCTCAATCCGGTTTGTCGGACTTAAAAAGATAGAGTTTGGAAGTTGTGACTGTTCCAGTATAGCGCTACTTTTATCTTCATCGACCTCCGAAATGTAAGCCCCTGCTTTGATGAAATGCCTATTCATTACGATTTCCATTTCGGCTGATTCTACTCGTCTACCGTTCAAGCGAGTAACATGCGACTGCGGGCCTTTCTTGCGGCCCGTTATCGCATTCACTATTTCCCAAATCTTCTTTGAATCGTTACGTATATCCTCGAAGAGGCGTTCATAGTATCTGAGCTTGGCACTTTTCAGGTCGCTCTGCAGTTTGCTTCTATATTTTTTTAATTCTAGAAGCAGGTTATGGTCACGGGTTCGCACAAAGGAGTGATACATTGAGTTTGTCTTTTTAATTCGTTTAAGAAGTTGTTGATCTATCCAGGGCTTTCGCACTTTTCGGGAATTTCTTTGTTGTGCCACTGGTTGAAACGCTAAGTCGTAGCACGCCAGTATGTACCTCAAAAATAGGCCATAAGCTTTGTTTGAAACGTTTTGAGCGAAAACTTTCTTCCAGTCGAAAACACTGACAAGGTATCTCAACTGCTCCAGTCCCGAACTAGTTATTCTACACCGAAACTTTCTCTCACAAGTATTGCCGCTTACAGTAACCTTCGTGTTGGAAAACCAAAACACTGGTAAATGATCGCTAAAATCAGCGGAAAGCACGCCAGCCTGAATCTCATCGTTGTTGGTACTAGAAAAACAGATATCTAGCAGGGTAGCACTACCAGAAGATGCCCTAGTCGGTCGTTCTACGAGATTTGTGAAAGCATGGCATGCCAGTACGTTTTTTTTATTTCCAGAGACCACTTATCCGCTGAACTCATGTCTATATTGATATCCCCCATAATAATACGAGAGTTGTTATTACTGCTACCAAACTGAAGGAGTCGTTCAAGAAAAAAGCTAAAGCTTTGCCTGTCACCATTTGGTGGTCTATAGACCACAGACACTGTGGTCTTTCCCAAACGAGTTGTTAAGCACTCAACATCGTTATTACTCCTAGAAAAGTCGTCAATGGCCGTATACGGTATGGATTCTTGAAGGTAATTTGCAACTCCACCCCACTCCTGGCCTGTCTGAAAAGGTGTTTAGATCGGTATATATTGAAGAATGGAATCGCATCATGTTTAGTCACTAAGTTTCCGAAAAGCACACCAGATCAAGTTCAGGTTTAATTGTTTCAAAGATGATAATAATGTCATCTACCTTGTTTCTCATGCTCTTGGCATTTATATGCATCAACGCCAGTTTACGACAACCGGTAAACGATTTGGAAAAACTGTCAATGTCATAATAAGATTTACCGCTTTCCATAAGTGTCGTAAAGAGGGGAAATTTGTCAAGTGGCCTCTAATACTGCAGTCAGTACTTTCCTGAGCAGAGCCCCAAATGCCACTTTCCCGACATATTTCGCGACCTAACTGGAGGTCGACCTAACTGGTTTCGCCCCTGGATTCAGTCAGTTCGGGGTACAAATTGGAACAGCCTTGTAAAATATCGCTAAATTTGGCCTCCCCCTCAGCGCTTAACGTAGCCTAGCAAGAACATTGCAAGACCTAAGAAAACATGGCAAAGCCTAGCAAAATGTAGCCTAAAACATAGCAACACCGGAAGAAGCTAGGTCAACCCCCAGCTCCACTGTTTTTTGTGCAACTGAACGCCTATTTCACACCCTTTCAACACCCTACAGAAAAACAAGTGTGCTGCAGTCGTTCAACGCACTTTTGGCCCCACATATACAGCATTTTTAAATTTAACACTTCAATTGATGTTTCACGTGCGAACGCTAAACTTGGGCCATCAGGAGCACCGTAAATGGAAACGAGCGATCATTGCAGACAAGCAATGTTTTTTTTTATTTGGAACATTTCTTATGACGTGGAGAGGACTGTATAAGGGGATATCTTGAACTTCACAGTGTAGTTATGCACGCATGAAAGGCATTAATCAGTCAAAAGCTGAACACCTTTTCCACACCCTTGAACATCTTACGTGAAATCGAGCGCGTTGAACTTACATGGTCAACACACTTTTTCCGCGCAAAAATGGCGTAGGGCTACGAAAAGAGTGTTGAGGTTCAAAAAAAGGGGTGTAATGGCCTCTCAACGCACTTTTTTCCCTTATGCTACGCCCTTTTTGGCCAAAAATGGTGTAAAAAACTTTACTGTGTAACTTTCTCTCCACGCCATCTTTGAAGGCTCCCTTTGGGAGGGGCGAGCGATTAGGTGCTTTCCCTCCGGGAGCCGTCGCCACCGCGAATTTGTTCGGTGGGTGGCCAAAGCGTGGTTGGTGGCGATTGCGGGGGGACAGCACCTACGCTTGCTTTACCTTGCTTGCTTGCATAAACGTTAAGGGATGCTTCCTGGCGTTTCTTGGCTTTGTAACTGTAGCAATGAGCTTCACAAAAACTCTAATCGAAATATTTAATTTAGTGCAATAAAGAAGAAGCGTTCAATATCACTGAAAACACATACCACCGGTAAGTTTACCCCGAACGGAAGTTTCACCAAATTTGTTTAGAGCTGTGGTAGTCGGTAATGCGAACAACGTACAGCGAAATCGGAACTTTCAAAACTGAAGCGGCGGAAATTTCGTCATAATACGTACCTAAGAAGTGTTACTTCGAACTTCCAAGTCTATTCACTAGCTTATTTCTAAACATTCTAATGCACAAACCAAACCTAGATACGTGGTGTGGGGTCACGTCCAAGCAACTTGTCTGACAGCTATTCCAACTCCGGTTTCTGATACAATGATATGCAAAACTCTAGATTATCTGCGTGCTTAACGGGAAATGAACTTAAGCAATGGGAGTGTTTGGGCCTGTGTGACGGCAAATGAAGTAATGAAGAGGTAGCGTTTATGCCTCCCCTGGCGTGTAAAGCATACTCGCACCTGCCCCTTTTGCTTCACACGCTGTTCTCTACGACTTTCCTTCCTTCCATTCGGCCCCCGAATAATCCTCAGCACTACTAATTTTTTTTCAATAAATACCTCGATGAACCCTACTCTCCTACAGCCATGGCATCTTCTCTTCGTATGCTATCCTCCCTCTCGTGTACTTGTCTTCCCTTGCGTCTCCGCTCGCAATCCGCTGATTTCGCTCCCATCATCCTTAGACTCTCTGTTTGGCCGGCTTCCCCTTTTTTCCAGATCCTGGCCATTGCCCATCCCCGTATTTCCCATCATAAAGTACCCAATACCAGTATTTACACTGGTTACAACGCAGGTTTTGTACGTTGCGGGAATGTTCCATGTGTGCCGGTGAGCCAGCTTACCAGGGCCTTTCATGTTATTACAAGCCGGAGCCTGTCTACCAAGCGGCCCGCCTCTACTAAGGGTGTGTGCGTCACAGTTGCAGCCGTCGCGGGAATCGGTACAAACAGGCTCCAGCAATACGTGGTCGTGCGAGCGCTCTCCAAAGCACTTGACCCTCATGTACAAAGTTTGTCGTCATTTGACGCTGGAATTCACCCGCTATATATGCTCTTGCTTTGCCGTCATTGATGTTTCTTCTTTTTTCTTTGCTGGGTTGCCGATTCACCGTGGAGAGCATGCATAGATTCTGTGTGCTGGAAAGTGGGCTTAAATGAAGAGTTTTTTTGTAGCGTACCCTTAGACAGCATATTATCGTGCGCTATGGTTTACTGCTTCGTACAATTGTGCAAGACGGCCACCCGCACAGCAAAGAGAATTTCCTCCAGGCGTTTTCAATCGCTTCAATACGCCAGCACTTGGAAAAATAATTAAAACCAGTTTCACGCCCGTAAAACATCCTGAAATACCGGAGGTGGCTTCGGCACGCTGGGGGCCTCCTCCCGCGGTGAAGGGAGTCGCTCACAACGCCACTTGTCGCGTTGTGTACGTACTCGAAGCTCCCCACGGAGGCGTGGTAGTTAATTGTTGCATAGGGGATGAGCCTAGATTGCCGATCGCGCACTGGACAGCCGTCGAGGCGGAGGCGCCGACTGTAGACCCGGCGGGGTACCTTTGCCTGGCGTGACAGGCATGAACGGACATTGCAAGGCCCTTACAGCTCCGCTACTAATAGGATATCTCGTAGGTATAGTAACGGTCCTCATAGCAGCCATTAAGAAGGGTGGGCTGTCACGCCAAGCTTTTGCATTTCTTGGGTGAGTATGCCCACCTCAAAATGCTGCTACAAGCGTAGCACTAAATACTGTAAAAGAGACGCAGCCGTAGAAGAAATTCGCGTCTCCAATACTCTGTTCAGTCTTATAAATCGTCTATTTTAGCGCATGGCGCTGCAACTTACAAAATGCCCCAGCTAGTTAGCTCGGCTGTCTGAGCAGCCGTTGTCTGCAAACCCCATCGTTGGTGGAAAGGGAAGCATATGGAGTAAGGGGTATCTAGGCAGCTACATTGAACAGACATTTCAATCATAAGTAAACTGTTTTAAATATTTTTATGATGAATGCCAGGGTGACTGACATCTGCTCCATAAAGTGAAAACTACACTGAGGTAGGTATCGATATGAAAAAAAAAATTGGCTCCAATCCACGCTGTGAAGGTGGTTGGAAAGCAGAGCTTTAAACGGCACCCACAACAAATGACCATGCTTCGTCATTTGAACTGACACACGTGGCTCTACAAAGAGTGAAACCGGAGATACTGCCAGCCGTTACCGGGAAGTCGCGGTACCGGCGTCCCGAAAGCAGCAGCAGCAGCGTCGGCCACGGCCGGGCTAGATCTACCGGCGGACGTCGCCGCTGTAGCCTGGCCGTGCATCGGCGGAAAGAGAACGGAGAGGAGCATCTTTTCAAGGGTGAGACAGCGGAGCCTAGCTGTCCTAATGCGCTAGCTTGGGGCTACACCACCGCGCGACACAAGCGCAGACACCGAAACAATTCGGCATGTGAGCTTAGTGATTCCCATTTATACCGATTTAAACTAATAAGTTTAGTAGGTTTGAGAATTCCAAGAAAGGTTTGAGAAAGGCTTGAGTTAGGTTTGAGAATTCCGCGCAATGGACGCGAAGCTGCATCAAAACAGGCTCAAAACAACCGCCACTGAAGCAGACGCCAAAGTTGTACCGGCGACACCGCCACCGGCGAGTAAGCACTCCCACGCGCGGGAACGCTGGGTAAATTTGCGGCGCCATCTCTAGTGTGCTCCGTGAGCGAAACCCTCCGCCCCGCTTACACTCCCCCGCCCGCCGCCACCTCCTACGCGTTAAGAGTTTGTTGTCCCGCACGCCACGAAATAACCGTTGTCTGGAATACTAAAAGCTTTGCTTTAAAAGTTGCGTAATATAGTGCTTAGCGGCATGGCCATCCACAACCGACGACCATGATAATGGGTGGCGCAGAGGCTTTCTTCGAGCAATGATGGCCGAATTATAAATACAGTAATGCCTCGCTAACTCGAACTCCCATATCTCGAAAAATTGGCTAAGTCGAAATTTTCCGCGGCACCGAACCATTCCTATACGTCCCATATTTCGTTGCTCGTTATTTCGAAGTATTTTCGAAACAAGCTGCTGATATCTCGAAATCTTGACTGAGATCGGAACGAAACTTCCGCTGCCATGGACAGTTTCACAAGATTTGCGTGATGCTACCGCGCCTAAGTGCCTCGATTTTTTTCTCGTTTAGCCGCGCCTACCACAAAACCGATGTTTCTCCCCAAACGTGACGTCTGAGCCTCGAGGCATATCAAATTTGCTCATAACAAAGTCAGATGACGGTAAAGTCATGCGCCGAGGTACAGTGTACTATAAGATAGAGGTGTTCCTTGCGGGGAAAACCCAATGGAGAGCGCAGGCCCTTTCTGCAATGAAAAAAATTGTATGGAGCGCAGGCCTTCCCCGGACAACTGTTGCAGCCAGCGCCACCTATAATTTTTTTAACCAATCTCGAGTATAATTGAAGGGTTTTATAAAATTTTAGGCTAGAAAATAAGGAAATAGGACTATTTGAGCTAATACATAAGGGTTTGTTTAACATCAAGAACTTCTGAAGTCAACCGATAAGCTGCAGCCGCCAGCAAAAAAGCCGGGGAACGTCTCTTGTATGTTTTTTTTAAAGACGATAGTCTTTCTTGGGCTACTTAAACCCAGAAATTTTGGTCTGTCTGTATGTCTGTCCGTCTGTCTGTCCGTCTGTCTGTCTTTGACTCGATTCAGCCACCCGACGAAAGTAAAACAATGCCTGCGCAATAGTCTTATATAGTCACAGCTAAATGTGCCCGTCTAAATCCAGTGTAATGTTGATACTTGTCAATATTGTTGAACAACAACAAGACACTACGCATATATAAGACAACAAATTAATACAGATGTGATATTTGCAGCGTTCCTTTATAAAAAATTGTACATGTTTGATTTTGGCGAGAATAAATACTTCATCAACTGAAGAAAAAAATATCATTCCGCCGTCGCCTGCTGTCGCCCGCGCCATAGGAGCTTCTGGCGGCATTTGAAGAAATCAAGTGGCAAGAATTACGAAAGGTTCCACTAGATAGGTTCCACGTTCTGCTTGGAATACACGTGGACTAGGGAAACGCGGTTCTATAAATATTGAAGTAGGGCGCCTCGATTCACACGCGTCTTCGCAGTACGGCATCGTTGGCATCGAGACACCCGGTTTGGGGCAGTGGAACGCGGGAAATTTAAAAGGATTTAAGCAAACCTTTGGCGTCTTTACCTTGGGAGGAGCGCGGCGCAACAGGAACAACATGAGAGGTCAGCGGGAAAGCGAAGGGAGGCATTTACTTGGCAAAAAGTCGATAAAGACTATCGTCTTTTGACGACATTTGCAACGAAAGGAGCAGATACGCGGCCAATTTTTCTCTCCTTGAAACCTTTATGAAAAGCAAGATTGGATGCTACTGTTGAAGAGCTGGTAAGTAGTGGCCCGTTTTCTGCAAAGAACGCGATAATTTATGGCAATCCGCGCAACTGCTTATCTCGAAAATCTGGTTATTTCAAAATATTTTCGGGTTTTTACTACTTGGAGTTAATGAGGTATCTGTTTGGAAAGGTGCATCTATTTGTAAATAAATCCTTTCACCATCACCCGGCCGCATTGGCTTAGTGGCTAAGGCGTTCTGCTGCTGAGCTCAAAGCGAATGTTCGAGTCCCGCCACGGCGGCCGCTTTTCTGATGGAGGCGAAAAGCCAAAACGCCCGTGTGTTCGAGATGTCGGCGCACGTTAAACATGCTCAGGTGGTCACAATGAATCAGCAGCTCTCCGCTACGGAGCGCCTCATGGCCTGTGTAGCGTCGGCGCGTTAAACCTTATAATGAATCAGTAATCAACCTCCACCATCAACAATATTTTCTGCATCCAATATTGAACAGCCTTTTATGTTCTAGTGATGCACCCGGGAGTGCCATTTTATTGGCTTGCTTATCAACTAGCTGGCTGGTTAGACCTGTACGCCTGGAAAAAACGAAGGAAAGTGATGTGCTTAACATTGACACGACTGCTAATATTTCAAACGCTAAATGACGGAAATTGCCATGAAGACAACATACAACTTCGTTTAATTTGAAAGAACTAGGATTCAGCATCTCACTCAGCTCCATTACAGCCACAAAAGATGTTTTTTTAACGAAAAGAAAGCAAGAATTACTTAAAAACTTTCAAATTTTGCGCCACAGTGACGTGTTATGAGCAACGATGACGTCATACGGGCCAACAATAAAATATAATTTTCAGTGCGTTAACTGCACGTTAGCATTCAAGTGATGCGGTCAAATGGAACTAGAAGCCACATTACTGACGTCCAGTCATCTATCGCCACGACAGGTCAGTTAGGCGGCCGCCAATAGCACAAACAAGGTTCCGTGACGTCATAGAAAAGTTGCGGTAAATTGGCTATGGGGTCGCGACTGCTTCACACGTTTTCTTTAATATCCCCGCTATTTGTTCGAAGATTGCGATGATATTGGTATCATTGTTATCGGGACTAAGTAGTCTTTCTAATAACCCCAACTTGTAATTTGTCTTCATGGCTCCTTTAAGAACAATAATAATGCAAACGTGCAACCCAGTGTTACCAGAACAAATATTAACTAGGTACCCCTACCGTACCTAAGCATCTTTGCCGCTTTAAGTAATTTTAAAAAATACTTATATTTACGTCCAGTTTTATTTACTACACCTGGTCATTTTTCATTCCTGTTTGCTTCTAAAAGATCTGCGCCTGTCCACAAAACTGAAAGGGACACTGAAGTGATTTGTAAACATTGCGGGATTACTAGCGCAAATTGTAGTTCGGAGTCCGTAGGCATTGTTTCGACCACTCTGGCCGCGTCTACGCGAATTTATTTAGTAGAAAAATCAATTCGAAAATGCTGTCCTCCTCTCTTTACGCTCGCCCATTTTCTGTGGCGTTTTCGTGTGACGTCAGCAGGAGATGAGCTGGAAAATGGCTGCGCTACTGCACGGTTCGCCGACCAGCCGACCTACCGATCGAGTCAGTCGGCCCAGCGTTTCGTCCGCCGGCCGCCGACGGGTCGTCGCTATTCGCTCGCTCAATTGAAACTAAGCCACAACACCTTTGTGAATGAAAGAATGTGCCTTTCCTTACTTTGTTAGTTTGTACACTGTGTCAAACTCAGAGTCCGGGTCGCTCCACACAAGCGCTGCACAAGTGCACGTGCGACGCTTCGCTGACTTTACGCTAGTAGGAAAATCTAAGGCCAATTGAAGGCGGGAGAAGAGTCAGCGAAGTCAATATAGGTACTAAGAAAATAAAATCACCTGAAACTTTTACCGTACAGCGCAAAACTAGGGAGCAGGAAGCACTTTTTGCGCTGGGTAAACAAGCACAGCGGTCAGCAGCACGACCGCACATCTGCGAACGCTTTTCCGTCAAAGAAATGTAATTGCTAGACGTGAGATATTGTGGAAGTTTGGGGGACACTTACTGCAGGAGTGATATACAACAAATAGTCACATAAAGTACTTAAAATGCTTAAAATAAATAAAAGTGTAAACTGGTCATACATTATAAACCTTATATATCCTTCCCAGCCAGCGGCGGGTCGTGGCCTAGCGGTCTGAGGCGCTGGAATTTGTATTTAAAGTTGCGAGTTCGAATCCCCAAGGGTGCATGTACTTTTTTTTTTTGTAAGTTGATTTTTTCGTATGCGGCCGATGTTTTCTGAACTGAGTTCACCATTTTTGGGCCGTAACGTTCACTGCATCTCGCAGAGCGCGCGCACACTGACAATGACGCGCCAGCGAGTTCTCGTTGGCGTGCTGTTGCCACAAGCACCGACTGCTTGCGGGCAGTGGGCCCAGGCCTGAATCAGCACACCCTTGGCCTGGTGCGAACTATCTTTTCACGAACAGACATGAGTGAGGCAAGCTCCGAATATGCGGAAAAAGCGCATAGCATTTGAGAGTCTGCGGTGACGCGGAGGGCGTTCATCCACTGCGTAGGCCTCGTCTAGTGATTTCTACGATTCCAAGCCGCCCTGGGAGGTTTATCTTAGACATTTGACAGCCGACAACATGGCAGAAGCGCGGTACGGCGATAATTGAGAAATCGAGAATGCCCATCCAACAACGCCACCAGTTGTGTTTTACAGATACGAAACCGAAACCGAAACTTGTTTGGTTGCTCACCTTGGGCATCGTCCAATCACGGTGCCCCCCCTCCTGACGTCAGAGCCTTTAGTTGGTGCGGCCGCCGCAAACCGCGCATAGTAGTTTTTGTTCTTTCGCGCTTTGTAAAATAATTACCGATTTGTCAACCAGATAAACGATGAATATTGTGTTAATTTGAGCCAGTCTACACAGTGCAAGCAGAAACGGGAGCTTGACAAATTCACTTAAGTGTCCCTTGAAGGGATGACGTGATGAGGCACTGCAGATTGGCGTCATACTGACGTACACTTGTCCCGTGTAAGCATTAACAGCACGGAATGGCATCCATGGCATGCTACAGAAATGTTCAGCCGAACATTTTGCAAATAGTAAACTGTTTAATATAGGATATTTCTTGCTTCTACATTTATCTATTTATTTATGCGAACACAGGAAAAATATCTAAATATATCCTAACCTTTAGGACGTTTCTTTTGAACAAATATAATACATTTGTCATCGCCTTCACCCGACCTTGTTTTCAACATCAAGCTTGCAGTTTTATCAGCTAGAGATACAGGCCTGCTACAAATTGCGAAAAAGTTGATGGCCGTTGATTTAGCTGAATACTGTGGCTTTCAGAGTCCAGCAGGGGTGTTCAGATATACAAGATGCGATTTTAAACCAAAGATGAGACGAAAGGCTGCACTGTCAAAACAAATTTTGGTTGAGCGGCCAACGGAGAAGTCGTAGTCTGTAAAACTTTAGGGCCAAAGGTGGTCTCTAACAGCTGCTGGGAAGAAAATTTAAATACAGGAATCCCTCACTTACTCGAATTGGGATGTCTCGAAATGTCGACCATGTCGGCTAAGTCCAAACTTTTTATCGCCGCTCATTGACCCCCATAGGCGCTATCTATTTGCCCCCTTTGTCTCGAAAGGCTTTTTCTGGCGAGCACGGATAACTCCAAATGTTCAACTCTTATCTTAGCTCCCACTTAGTTCGAGCGCTTAGCTAACACTACGAGCCAAACGCGTTCGTGAAAGGGAAATTTACAGAAAGCGCTGCATGATCCAGATGTCCCCGTTACCGGTACGCTGCCCGGAGCCTACATCGTTGAGATAGCTGTGGACGGCGCAGCCGACCATGTGGACGATGAGGAGCCTCCAGAAGTGCCGGCAACGGCGGCACAGAATCATGGTGCACCCGTTTCTCAAGAAAGCAGCGGTAGTAGCGAATTGATGCTCTGATTTGATTGATTGATTGATTGATTGATTGATTGATTGATTGATTGATTGATTGATTGATTGGTTGATTGATTGATTGATTGATTGATTGATTGATTGATTGATTGTTTCTAGGGTTTATCGCGCCGATGCAACATAGGCGATGAGGCGCGCCGTAGTGGAGGGCTCCGGATTAATGTCAACCACCTGGGGATCTCTAACGTGCGCCGAAGTATCGTACACACGGCCATTTTTGCTTTTCGCCTCCGTCAGAAAAGTGGCCGCCGCGGCCGGGAATCGAACCAGTGTCCTCAGTGCTCAGCAGCACAATGCCTTAGCCACAGAGCCATCGTGGGTGGTTGCATTGAGAAGCTGGAGAGCGCGCTTATGTGACCAGATGCGAACACGAAACAGGTGAGCAACACGCAGTTCTTTGTGTAGAAATATTAAAGGTGAGTTTTTTCAGCGAAATGTTTAGCCGCTATTACGGAAGCTCCCCTGTGCAGTGGAGGTTTTGCAGCAGCACAAGCTGTTATCTCAGTGACCTGGCCAGAAATTTGTAGCATTTCGCTAAACTCGAAACTCCTCTTATCTCGAAATTTTCAGCGGATTTTACGACTTCGAGTTAACGCGGGGTTACTTTACATGCACAGCTGGAATATTTTTTGGAGAAAAAATTAAGAGAAACATTCACTGCCCGGTAAACGCAAACTCGTCATAACTAAGTTGAAGGGGAGCCGCTTATTTCGTTATATGACATAGCAATTTAAAGTATTGTATGCTAAGTTGAGTTGTACAACTATAAGCATGCAAAGAAGAAAACCGCCTCGCGGCCCACCCTACCCCTACGCAACCACGAATTAGACG
Organism: Haemaphysalis longicornis; assembly: GCA_013339765.2. Taxonomy (NCBI): domain Eukaryota; kingdom Metazoa; phylum Arthropoda; class Arachnida; order Ixodida; family Ixodidae; genus Haemaphysalis; species Haemaphysalis longicornis. The sequence continues at coordinate 94,084,270 of CM023458.1, forward strand.
GACACTGAATAAAAGACGAATATTTCGCTTGCCTAATGCGCACACTGCCTATTTTATTGACCGCTAGGCATAGCTCTAAAAAGTTCGTGATGCTCCTTTGTTTCGGACATAGCAAGTGAGACTTCCTCCAGCGATGGCCACCGCAGTTATGCCGTTTTCGCCATCGCCATGGGCTTGAAGAAACGACGTAGAAGGTCAACCGCATCGAGCGCCTGCGACAACGTTGGCATGTCGAACGTGTGCTTGGGAGAGCACGACGTCTTCGTCACCGCTTTCGTCGGCTTGTCCACTGACATTTGGAGTAATAGATCGTCGGTCGGCTCCTCCGTAGTGACTGACCGCTTCGGTATCGGCGTTGACGTAATCGCAAAAAAATCATCTGCCACATCAACATCCCCGCCACCCGCCTGCCCGCTCGCTGCCCTCCGCTGTCTGAGCAAGGATAGAGAGAGATGGGGAGAGAGAGGAAGAGGGAACACTATTCTGATTGTAAAGGAAGAGAGAGAAAAGGGACGGCGGTGGAGGCTCACAGCCATCTCATTCCAGGCAGCTCCTGGTGGCCTTCATGATGAAGTCCGCCCGGCTCCTTTGCTCCTTTAGCTTTGTTAGGGTATAATCAGCCACTCTGTAGTTTGATGTACCCTGATGGGCTTTGTGTTTGAACAGTCCCACACGGTGTGGGTTTGAACACACGGTACTTTAAGGCGTGCACAGTCTGAGAGAGGTGTGTATTTATGGTTTTTTAAAGGTAAAGTAGAGCTGGTGTGAGCGGGGTGTTTGTCTGTGCTTGTCGAAAGCTTATCTGTTACTGCCGGATCAATCTGGGGCGAGGTGACGGCAATGCTTCTTACCGGATAAATAGGGATTGAGTGTGAGGGTAGCAGGATTAGGGTTCTCGGCTTGGTCATTGATGTCGGGCGCACCGAGAAGTGTTTCTCAGGCGAGCAGGTCAGCTCTTTCATTCCACGCACATGAGTCTGCCGAAAGATCCAGTACACCGTAGTTGGTCCTGTGATGGATGGATTGCTCAGCCACGCCTGGCGTAGCAGCGGATGGCCGGCAGGCCGACGCGGGAGTTTTAAGACAGCCCCGCCGAACACGTGTCGTACTCCGCGGAAGAGTGCACGCACCTTGGTCGGGTTTTTTGGGGGAAAGACACTAATATAGTTTGTTATATCCATTGACAGGTTAGTTTCACTTCGTCACAACGAGGTCTCAAATGCATGCTTATCTGTGGAGACTTCAGGGGGGATTTCATTTACTTCGTTATATAGGTAGCAGATCAACCGCGGCTGCAGAGGGAGCTCGCGCTGCCGGAGCAGGGGGCGTGAGAAGGCGGGCGTCTTCTCACAGCCCCTTCATATCCATTATTTCGTTATATTCCGTTACGTTATAACGGGGATTGAATGTAGTTTTTTTCAACGAAAATTCGCCGCATGCCTGCACACTTGGCGGCAAAGGTCGTTCAAAGGCGAAAGTCTTCTGTCGTGACTGCCGTATAAATGCCTCTTTCTCTCCCTCGACCAACCCTTATGCTCGTCCCCTCCCTCCCAATCCTCCCACGATAAGCACAGAGGAGGCTTGCTTAAGTCAACTCAATTTTCGCCTGTTCCACTGCCAGCGCGATCTACTAGAACCTTTTCATACTGTTGTGTGACCACTCACTGAGAATACACCCTGCGTGAATCAAACAATTTGGGCGGAATATATGGAAAAGTAGGGGGAGTTGCTCTGCTCGTTTTTCTTGTTGCTATTTATGTTTCACCTGTACACATTGCACACTAGAGTGCGTTCAGTTTGGTCGCGCGCGTGGAAGGCTCCGACACCTATGAGCAGGATACCACTCCTAAATACAACATTTCTTTATCTGATAGCTTCACTAAGAAAAGAAAATTGTGTTTCGAAATACTATTTTGTAAATTGAAATCGTCGTACTATCAAGGGAATGGAAGAGAGTAGGTGCAGTTACTGTTTACGGCCCACTCAACAAAAGGGTGACTAAGCTCGCCGCGCACGTACCATTCGCGCTTAAGAGAAATGGCAACGATCCATCTGCGTGAACCGTGTCCGGTACGCAACATGCGACACAACCCCGCCTTGCGTTCACAAGATTTGAGCCAACGAGCTGTGGCCACCCTTAAACTGCCCATCACGAAATTTTGCTCCCAACCGCATCAGCTTTCCTATGCCCAGCCACTGCTCGGACGGCTGCTATTCGCTCCACTGAGAGCAATAAAACGCATGTCTCACTCCAAGCAAACATCCTGAGTAATTAGCACTTAGGCAGTATGAGCGGGTTTGACTAGCGAGAAAAAATGACAAGTTCATTATGGGTCATGGCAAGAGCGACAGAAACAGCGTACGCTAGATGAACAGTTGCGTGTTACACATGATTGCAACCAAGACTCCTATTTCAATATTAATCGCCATGCGGTCACTGGATGGAGGCCGTTATCCAGAGCGAAATGTTTCCGGCAAACAACCACGCTAACCCCGATTCCAAGCTGCGGCGTCCGCTTTTCTGATGGAGGCGAAAGGCGGAAACGCCCTTGTGTTAAGGGACGACAGGCTCACTCACAAGTGCACTCACACACCCCCACTCACCACTAATGAGTGAGTGGTGAGTGAGCCTCGCCGTCGTCTTAAACTGGCTAGTGTGAATGTGAATGACTGCGAGCCCCACGCGCAGTGAGCCCCGCTCACCACTCGCGAGTGCATTCGCGCTACTCGCGGCATTTGCAGGGCTTACTGCGATGTTCGCCATTATTGCGCTTGCATTGGCCGTTGGCTATTCATCGCAGTAGCCGCTCTCTGTGATGGTTGTAATGGCGGGATTGGTTTCAGCTTCGGAAATTTGTCGTCACTGAGCTTCTGCTATGGGGCACTTAGAATTAATTCTCTGGTGGCGTGTTGAGTTAAAAGTATGACTTCAGTGAACTTCTTACACCTTAATGTACTGATACTGTTCGGTTTCATGCCTCATGGAGGCTACACACACTCGCGTGCGCAGGGAGACGACGTGTGGTGAGCGAAAGCGCGAGTGAGTGCGGGAGTTGACGGCAGATGGTGAGCGTTAGCGAGTTCGAGTGGCGATGGCTAGCGGTGAGCGTGAACGTGAGTGAGAGGGAGTGGTGACGGCATGCGGTGAGCGTGAGCGCCAATGGGTGCGAGGGGTGGAGGGCGGGTAGTGAGCATGAGTGCGAGTGAGTGCGAGTGGTGAAGACGACTGGTAAGCGTGAGTGGGAGTGAGTGAGGAAAAATATATTTTTCTATGGTAGTGTGAGTGAGTGGTGTTCGGAGCACACGAGAGAGACGACCGACCCGTTCAGCAGCAAGAATGGAACTCCTTTATTCCCGACAGCCTCGGACCACGCGCTCCACGTCAGGCGCTCTCGCGCGCTCGCTCACACGTGTCAGAGTGGCCAGCGGCCCCAAAATCTCCCCTCTTATACTATAACAAAGGTGTGCACTCCAACGCTATAAGTTCAGCCTTTGCGGGGGCCCGACCACTCGGCCAGATCTTGTGCGATAGCTGCCTGGAGACCGCGCCGAATCAGGAACAGAAACTGTCCCAGAAGTTGGCGAAGTTGCGATCTTCCCGTACTCTCTTTGTCTTCGTGTCCCGTCCACTCTTCTCCCTCGCGCGACGCGGAGTCCTGCGTCGTGTTGGGCTGGAACCGTACCAAGTGGCGGCGGTTTCTTTGCGCGACGCCCCTTCGTGTTTTGACCACGAATGAGCGAGGCCTTTGAGCTGGGCTGAGCAGTGTCGCAGGGCAGTTTAGGTCCTTCACCCATACACGGTCACGGGCTGTTAAAGGCGGCAATTGACTAGCGTGGTGTCGAGAGTTGAACGCCTTGGCTTGTTGGGCTTTATAGGCAGCATCCCTATTTTTTAACTCCCTATGACTTGGGGTATGTGGACTCAGGCGTTCTGGAAGACTCGAAGTCGCGTCTGAAGATTCCGTCCCATCAGAAGCTGGGCTGGGGAAAATCCGGATGGTCCCGGTGTATCACGAGAGGACAGGAGTGCCAGGTACGGGTCATCGCTTTTTTCAATAAGGTTCATTTCCGTCCGTACCATGCGTTCCGCCTCCCCATTGCTTTGCGGGTACCGCGGGCTGCTGGTTTTATGACGAAAACCGTACGTCTGAGGAAACTTGGCAAACTCGTTTGATGAAAATTGGGGTCCATTGTCCGTCCGAACGACATCAGGGATCCCGTGCCGCGCGAAGTAACTCTTGGCCGCGTTTATCACTGCTGCGCTAGTCGTGGAAGTGAGCGACACTACTTCGGGAAACCGCGTGTAGTAATCTACAATGGCAACGTGCTCACGGCCTTTGCAATGGAATAGGTCGATCGCAAGATGTTGCCACGGGCGATCCGGTGTAGCTGTAGGCATGAGTGATTCGGGGCTCACCACTCTGTTGGTTGCACACCGTTCGCAGCTTGTAACCATATGTTTATTGGGCATGTTGCACCCAGGCCACCAGACACTTTCTCTTGCTCGTTCCTTGCACCGGCAAAGTCCTTGATGTCCATCATGAAGCAGGGCCAGCAAATTGGCTCGCAACGGCCGAGGGATAACTAGGCGGCGGTCCAAGAGTATAATTCCATTGAAAGTGCTCAATCTTGCCCTTTCTTTCCCAAAATGGCACGAGGTGAACTGGAACCTTGCTCTTGTCTGGCCAGTCATTTTCTATGAAACCACTGACTCCGAGGCGTTCCTCGTCGTGTAGCTGGGCTTGTCGAATCTCTTCAAGGCGGCTTGCTACTGGAGCTGAGAAGCCTTTGTAGACATTTCCAATAAAGAGTTCAACAGAATTTACTAATTTGGGGAAGCGGTATCGCAGGGAGCTCTGGACAGCGTGTCTGCTGTTGCCAGCAACTTCCCCGGCACGTACTTTACTTGAAATTGCTAGCGCATCAACTTCATGCGCATGCGCTGAATCCTTGGTGGCAGCTGATCGAGGTGTTTATGTCCGAGAACAGCTGCAAAGGGGTTGATGGTCAGACTCCACCAGTGAAGAAGAGACCACCGCAGGTACGGGTCCGAACACCGCGGTATAGCCCATGTTATCGCCAGTGTCTCCTCTGTCTGGCTGTAGCGGGCTTCTGTTGGAGTCAAAGATCTCGAAGCGAAGGCGACAGCGCGTCGAGCACCGCAAGGTTTACTTTGGAGAAGCACGGTGCCGATACCATACGAACTTGCCATCCGCCGAGACCACGTTGAAAACGAACGGGTCATATAGAGCTATGCAACAGTCTGAGCTGAAGCATCTCCTTGACCTTCTTAAATGCGGTGTCTTGATCCACACCCCAGGTCCCAGTTACTGTTTTTGTTAAGTAAAGCTCGGATGGGCGCAAGTCACGCTTGCGAGGTGTGGAAGGAAGTGACCAACGTGATTGACCATAACGAGTAGCCTGCGACTCCGTTGGTATCCGTTGATGGTGGAAGACTTTGGATTGCCTTAACTTTGTCTGGGTCTGGTTACACCCGGTTCTCGTTGGCGACAACCCCGAGGAAACGGAGAGACTTGACTCCGAACTCACATTTCTTCCTGTTGAGCGTGACCCCGGTCTCGTCTAGGCGTTTTATGGTGGCTTCAAGTCTTTTGTCATGTTCCTGACGGTCTTTCCCGAATACCAAAATGTCGCTAATCATGCTGACAACTCCCGGAAGACCCTCCAGGATTTCACACATTAGGCGCTGCAAGAATTCCGGAGTGGAAGCGATACCGAAAGAAAGGCGCCGATAGCAATACCGACCGAAGGGTGTAATGAAGGTAGTCAGCTCTTCACTTTCAAGGCAAAGCTTCACCTGATGGAATCCCGATGTGGCGTCTAACTTGGAGAAGTGTGCGTGCTTCAACTGACCTAACACAGAGTCCACAGTGGGAAGAACGTAGCGTTCCCGTTGGACATACTGGTTTAGTTTGGTGAGGTCTACACAAATCCTGTAGCCACCTGTCGACTTTGGTACAACAACGAGACCGGCGCACCACGGCGTTGGTTTGCGTACCTTACGGATGACGCCTAGACTCTCCATCTCGTCGAGTTGAGTTTTGACCACTTGAAGTAATGGAGCTGGAATCCTCCGTGGGGTGCACAAAGCGAAGGGCTGTGCATCCGGTACAAGGCGGATCTTGTACGGTTCCGGAAGTACACCCAACCCTTGAAAGATTCGAGGTTGTGCAGGAGGCATCGTAGAAGATGTCGCGTCGACGAACTTCACGACACCCAGGTCTTCTATGGCGGGGAGCCCAAGTAGCGGGATGTTCTGTCCTCGCATGACGTAAAGTCGTTGAGTGGTCGACTAGTCTTTCCAGTTGAGGGTCGCGGAAAACGTCCCGAGCACTGGCAGACCTTGGTTGCTTGGACCAGTGAGCTCCGCTTCTGCTCGATTAAGAACTTTGGGAACGGAAGGAAAAGTTGAAGGGAATACTGTCACTTCTGCGCCAGAGTCTATTTCGAATTTGGCGGGTATGCCATTCACGCGCACGTCAGCGTACCTTGCACAGCGCGTGCCAACCGCCTGGAGTTCCACCGAGCCCAGCTTGGATTTTCTTTTCTTTGCTCGGCAGACATCGGCGAAGTGACCCACCCTGTCTCTTGCAGTATTTGCACGTGGCCCGCCGCGCCGGGCACTTTTCTCGAGGGTGAGGCTGGCGACCGCAATATCCGCAGCTCCCAGAAAGCCGGCGTTCCTCGTGCTGAGCAAGTGAGGAGGAGGGTGTCGAGCGGCGATGCTTGCCCTTCATAGCTGCGTCGACATTGAGGTTTTCTGGCGTGCTAAGTGACCGCGCAGCTCGTTCCTTTTGGGCGCCCTCGTGCAAGGGAGCCTGATATAGCGCCTCTTCTGCTGTCAGCTTCGTGCTGCGGCAAAGCTGGTCTGAAAGTTGTTCGTCTAACGGGCCAACAACAAATCTATCTCGAACCAAGGGGCTTTCCACCTCTGAGTTGCTGTAGCTGCAGCGCTTGACCAGGTTCTGAAGCTCCGCGTAGAAAGCACCTACTGACTCACGAGGCTGCCGCGTTCGGCGGTGAAAGCGTCTACTCTCGCAGATCTCGTTGACGGGTGAACAAACTGACGGGTCAATGTCTGCTTGACTGTGGCGAAGGGTTGCGACTCCCATGCTGATAGTCCCAGCGAAGTAAGCAAGGTGCGCGTCTGCCGTCCCATGACGTAGAGTAACGTTCGAACCTTTCGTTCGTCGCCCGCAGAGTCGAGGCCAGACGCCAAGACCTAATCTTCGAATGTGGCGGTCCACGTAGGCCATTCTCCCAGATTTGTGAACACAAATGGGTTCGGCGCTTGTAGTCCAGAGGCGCCCACACGGACGACGCGAACATCGGGGTCGCTAGGCATGGCTGAACAATTCTGACACCATGTTCGGAGCCCACGAGAGAGACGAGCGACCCGTTCAGCAGCAATAATGGAACTCCTTTATTTCCGACAGCCTCGGAGCACGCGCTCAACGTCAGGCGCTCTCGCCCGCTCACTCACACGTGTCAGAGTGGCCAGCGGCTCCTATAAGTGGCACCCAGTTCTTCCGAGGTGTGCTCCTGTTCAACATTTCGGCGCACGTCAAAGATCCCCAGGTTGTCGAAATTAGTCCGACGGCGTCTACTAGGTTACGCCTCATCACCTGTTTAGCGTCGGTGCTTTAAACCTTATGCATAATCAATAGAAAGTGACTATTTTTTACCCCCCAGCAGTGGAGATGGCCGTTGACCAACACGGACCTGCAAGAGTAGCGCTTCCTGATACATCGGGTCACACGCAGCATCCCCATGCGGCCTGCAGAACTGAGGATTCCCCCTTCCATTTTTTAAGACGATAGCTTTTATTTGGCTAATTCCACACGGAAATTTTGGTCTGTCTGCCCTTCTGTCCGTCTGTGACTCGATTCAGGCGCCCGTCCAAAGTTTACGTAGATGTCGAAGGAAATATTTATATACCCACTACCATTGCAGCACACATATTACGGGTGGCAATTATCATACTTCTCACAATTACAATACTCGTAAAAATTACCATATTTGTGAAGAAAAGCATCAATACCTAAGAGATATTTGCAGTGTTTATTTAAAAATACATGGATGCCTGATTTTTGTGAGACCAATTCAGAAATAGTATAGCCATTGTAGAAAACGCACAGTCGTGGCGCCATCTCTTAGTAGCCCTGGGTGCGCACTTTCGTGAGTTTCACAGGGTCACCGCCCGCTGCCGCCACCTCTGTCACCGCCAGATGTACTTTCGAATAGAGGACATAGTTGCAGCGGATATATTGTGGGAGGCCAAAGTCGATGCCCACGCCAGTCATCTCGCGCGTGCCCAGAACGCGCAACATGACGAGCGGCTAGCGGAAGACCGCGAGGCGATGCGCACGCGGAGGGAACACGGCGAACCTAGGTGCGCAGCGCGTCGCTTTCCCTACTTTTACGACTATGCCAGTGGTCGTGGAGTGTAAATTCTAGACGCTCTAGATTCTAGACGCTCTACAGTGCAAATTCTAGACGTAAATTCTAGACACGCCGAGAAAACGCAAGATAAATTTTGATCTTTGTGTCTGTCCGTTTCTCCTTGAGAGTATATAGCCTTTCGACCTTTCTAGCGAAGCAAACAGACACGGGGCTAATTTTATTCCCTCGATAAACGTCTTGCCTCCTTCTTCTTCCTGAGGCTTCATTTGGTGGCATCAGAACTTCGTACTTGGGAGGTTCCGAAAAAAGAATTCTAACGACGCCTAGCACTTCGTCCCTCCTGTTACCGCGAAAGCATTATTGTCGCATTTAACGCCTCATAGGGCTGCTTCAATCAGGCGTGCTTACTTGGCAGCCAATGAGAACTGGTAAAGCGGTCTGAGCCCCTGAAAGCACTTCTGCATAACACTGGCGAGTCCCACTGTTTTGGCATTCGAGAACTTTGGCTTGTTATGTCGACGTCACCGCTAAAAAGGTATCGGTGAATATCCCGTGAGCCCCTTATCGCAGTTGTGATTGTCTAGTGTCCATCATGTGTAGTGGAAGTGTAATATTTTTTCGTCGGGAATGATGACGACACAGCCGAATGGGAGTTGGTGAGATGACCGTAAGCTTCTGGTGGCTGCTGGTCACTGGCCAATCCAAATGAGTGCGCTTGTTGTAACGCCGATATTCATACTAAACGTGAATGATGAATGAAATCTTTATTCAGCAACAGGTACTGTTGTTAGGGCACCTGCCCGGTGGAGGGGATCCTCAGTCCGGGATCCCCTGGCTGTGGCTGGCTGCGCGGGCACTGTTCGCCAGATCAAGCTCTATCGAAGAGCCCTCGCTGGCCAACAGCGTCGTCTGCTGTTGAATGGAAAGATTGTAGATCGGTTGTAGAACTGGGGCTTTCTGGCACTCCCATACCTGATGGAATAGGGTACCGAGTGCTGAGTAGTAAATGCAGGTGTCCTGATATTAGGTCGGATAAGTGGAATAGAGGAATGTGCTTTGCGGATAGTTGTTGGTTTAGAGTGTTCTGAAGGTGGTAGCTTCATCCCTTGTGAATTGCGGGTGTGGATGGGGGAATATTCGTCTCTGGTGTCGATAATTGACATAGAGGTCCGTGCAGCGCAGGAGAGGGTGTTGGTTAGATGCCAGGGGTGTCGATCCTGCTGCGAGGGAAACGGCCCGGTGTATATATACGCAGGAAGCGCAGTGAGCCGCCTCGTACCAGCACCCTAGGCTATGTAGACCTCGGGAGTTTTCAGGCATGAACGTAGTTGGAGAATATGGAGCGCTGTCTTGCAAATACGTCCTCGCTGATAATTTCTGCAACCTATCTGTGAGTCCGTGATTATGGTGACTGTGGCGTTGGCAGTTGTTAGTGCATGGGCCTCACGTTAATCAGGAAAAGGAGTTAAAGGGCAGTCGCAAATAGCTATCTGTAATGCAGAAGCCAATAGAAACACCGGCTTTTTTTAAAGAATGATTCAGAGGAGCAGTACGCGGCCGTCTCTTTCAAGGCCCGCAAACTCAAAAGAGAAAATAAAAAAAGTGAGCATGCTTGGTTTCCACGCCCTTCGGCTTTAGAAATAGTACACTCACCTGAAAGAAAATGCATAAGCTTCACCATTTTTGAATAAACGAGAGAAACATGTTTATAGAAGGTTTTGACACTCTTTTTAATACATCCGCCACTTAAACGTTCCCGTAAAAGGGTGAAACCTTTTTCAGTAAAGTTTTCGATCGCCATTCAATAGAAATACAATTGAAACTTGCATTTCAAAGATAAAACGGCTTCAAGTTGTTTAATACCTTCTTTAATGTAATATTGAAGGTTTTTCAAGGTTTTAAGGTCTAATAGAACGGTTTTGATGGTATTGAAACCTTTTTAAAAGGTTAAAACTTTTCCAGATATAAAATAGGTCTTTTTGCCTTTTAGGTAGCACGACCTAAGCCGCATTTCTTTAGGACGACTATTAATTAGGCATTTTGCCTTTTAGGTAGCATGACCTAACCGGCACTTCTTTAGTGCGACTAGTGTGTTGTTTATTTCACTTATTTAAGTTTTTTTCACCCATAAAAGCCCGAGATCGCTACTGAAGGAGTATCCACAAAAAAGTAAAGTGTAGGTTTATGCTGAGTGATACGAACAACCGGAACTCCTAGCATGCCTGAGTGCCCCAGAGTGCCTGGCTAAAACCACTTGTATAGGCAATACACGGCCTCAGTGCTACTAAGCAGTAAAGCGGCTTTGACAAATGTAAGCCAAAAGACAGTTCGAGCTGTATGCGGTGGGTTTCCCAAAATAATATTAGGCTACAGAATGTGCCATAATTCAGCTCTTCTAAGTTCCGACCAAAGCTTCCGATATTGGTGCTGGTCCCTCTAGGTTTTTCTTTTTTTTGCGGAAGTTTGCTATTCAGCATAAGGGGAAAATAAATGTACAGATACACTCCTGATTCCCGAAGAAATCAGAGCAGGGGCCCATGATGTGGTCCTTGTATCCACGCCATAAAATCTGGCGGACGTCCGGGGCGCAGGCCGCAGGTAGCGATGTGCACAGCACGTAGGCTTCGCAGAGTAGGGCAACAACACACCAGGTGCTCTGCTGTAGCCTGGCGAACTGCATGGAGCGGGGCAAAAGAGACAGGTGGAGTTGAACGGGGCATGGTATTGAGGAGGCCAGGAGCTCGTCACAGCTGGCGTGAGGGTGACTCCCAGGCGAAGACGTCTGAGCAGGACCTCATCTTGGCGAGACAACCCGCAAGGGAGATCCGTACCGCGTGGGGGAATGAGAGCGCACGTGGTGCGCTGTAGACGTTCTTTTTCACTGGCAAGGCGAACACCGTTTGACGAAGGTGCAAGAGGAGCTGGATATTGCACACGCACGGGGGGCGTTCCGGTTTTCTGCAGCCTGCATTGCGCTGTGGCTTTTCGGTTGGCGCAATGACACGCGCACAGGACATGTATAAGTGTCCACTATGTCCTGGATTTCTAGAAGAAGTTCGTTGGACGTAAGAGTTTTACGAAGCTCTCGTACAGCTGCCGACGAATCAGTGTAAATAGTACACTGTGTTGAAGCGTGGCTGATTATCAAAGGTGTGTGTAGCAGAGCATCCCGCACTGCAAAGAGTTCTGCCTGCGTTGATGGCCACTTCTACGTTGTTATGTAAGTGCAGGTTACTGGATCGGGAGCCATAGCAGGGCTAAGTAAAGCGGTATAAAGTAAGGTATCGGAAGCGCTGGCGTCGACAAACATCAGCGTAGAGAAAGGGCTAGCAATGTCCATAGAAGGCGAAATCGGAGCCCCAACTGTCCGGAAATGAATACAGGAAACAGGTCGTGTATCCTCTAGGTTTGCTCCACTATGGCCTCTAGTCCCAGTGTTTTATTTGACCAAAACACGAGCTTGCGCACATTCAGTTCTAAAAAGGAATCCGAAAACTTTAAAAGCTTAGTCTGACTAAATAATGTTTTGTTTTCAGCACGCTCTTTGAATCAAGCTAAGTCGAGCCATCAAGGAAGGGCCATATTTGATGGACGTTCTTGTTATTTTTATATTCAAAAGTTTGCACTGCGGCATAACGGTGCACAATTCACGGGTACACGAACAAGTTGGCTTCGCGTATAAAATCTAGAAGGTGCCGATGAAATGGTTCATGAACCCATCGCTGCAGGTCTGGAGGGCGGCCAGGGTGGAGGCCGGTTGCAGGAAGCTGCCGTAATCCGATCTGATGCAGTCCCGAGCAGGTCTACACGAGATGCTTCACATTTACGTTCTGCGCGGCGGAGTCACAGAGTTGGCAGTTAGAGTCGTATGGGCCGCGGTGCTGCGATGGCCAAGAGGCAGTCACAGACGGCGTAAGGGCCATCCCAACGCGTATTTTCCGCAGCGCAACCTCCTCTCTGCGAGTTAAGTCACCAGGATGGTTTTAAAGACACGAGGGTATCAGGGCTCGCGTGGTGCGCCGGAGAATTTCCTTCTGTTGTGCCAGGTTTCCTCTTGGATATTAGGGGAAAAGTGGTAGCGGTCGCATCAAAGTATTCGGGCGACTATGTCTGCCTCCCTACTGCCGGGTACAGCTGAACGCGGTACCCATTCTATGCGGATCTGCAGTAGAGTACCTCGTGCTAAATGGTGAATTGCATGTGCAAACGATGCAGCTTGTGTTACGCGGTGGTGTCGTGGATGGCTTGCGTAGAGTCAGTGCATAATATTAGTTGAGCGTATGGCCCTGCCTGGACAAAAGGCAGTATTGGGTCATCCCATCGTGTATCGCTGCTAGTTTAGCAATATACGCAGGTGGCATCGCATTACCCTCATAAGAGCAAGATTGGTCCACCTCTGGTAGCTGGGGGCAGATGAGTGCCGTGTGCACCATGCCGTTTTTTAAGCTGGCGTCTACATATGCAATTGCCGTTTCCGCGTCTGGGCCATGTTTATTGCAGCGTTTATTGTTTGTGGCATATGTAGTTCGCAAACCGCCAGCCCTGGCAGCCGCTCTTGCTTGAGGCAGAAGGTTAACCTGCATCTCTAGCAGAAAGGTGCGCTGCTCGCAATCCCACTGCTCCAAGGAAGGGACAGGGATGGGGCTCGGGTAGTATAGGCGGAAGGCCATACTACGTTGGGTATCACAGGATGGGCATTCGTATGGGTCGATGGTTGGTGATATATGGCGTATAATTATTGTGTTGTAGTAATTCCGCGTTTGCAGGCGTCGCCAAAGGCGTGCGGCGTTGGTGTTGAGAGATGAATGAAAGGAGGCGTACCGGCTTCAAAATGATTCTACAGCTGCCACATTTCTTCTTTTGTTGTTTTGTTTTACCCGAACAAAATTTCTCGCAGCTTACATAAAACTTCTGTGGTTCAGAAAGCACCGCAATACATGCGGTTCATTGCTTTAAAGCTATTTTCTAACCTCGTGAAATGTCAGGCTATTACGCAAAATGTCTGCAGTGCATGACTAGCCACGAACGTTATGTCCACTGAAACCATTTCCCAGATTTTCGGCGGCCAAAAAAAATTAAAACGCAGTCCCTCCTCTTTACAAACTTAAAGAAAGTCTGTAGGTCGTCGCTAAAACCAGAGTCTGTTAAAAATAAAAGTTTCTATTAGAAGAAAAACTTAAAAAAAAATTCCTTGATAACGAACTTTTACGTCTGTCTGCAAAATATTCTAAAAAGTCCTTTCAGAAATATGGCTTTATAATCATCAAAACAGCCTCCGCTAAAATATTAGCTGACGCCGCTCATCCGTCAACGAAAGAATTTACATACCTATGCCCTTTGAAACCACCGTGCTCACTCCTGTTGGAGGCCCGATTCTATACAAATGCAGTTTAAGAATCTTAGGTCTGTCCAAAGAAATAAGTTGCACTTAAAACTAATTCTTTTCACCCAAGAAGGACACAGCAATGGTTTTTACTTGCGATAGCGACACCTAAATCATTTCTGGAGGCTTCTGACCTGCGCTAAACATTTTCGCTTACAGCTGGTGAGGCATATACGAAGAGTACATGACGCATCTGAATCAGTCGCTCTTAGTAAATAGCAGCTCAGCCAGCACGGGAAGCACAGTAATAGTTACTGTTTTCTATTTCTGTTGCTCGGAACATCTTGTTTTTCGTTTGTTGAGCTTTGAGCAAAACTGGAACACGTAATAAAAACATGTCGACAGCCGGATAAGGAGACTTACACGAGCTTCATCGCCAGTAGATCTCCTATCGCCAACAGCTCGTATGTTTACTGCTATAAAGACATCAAACATAAAAGCAGGACGTGTATTTTATAAAAAGGAGTGTAGCTCACTACATTCGCTACTGAGCTAAGTGTTGCTTCATGTAGCTGGATCCCGAACTTAGATTGCCGAATAGGCTTCGGTAATGTTACAGCATAGATGTAAATAAAACAGAATGCTGCATAGTTTGTTACAACATAGCTGATTAAGTTTGTTACACCAGTTTGTTACAACATAGCTATTACGAATGCTCATAATTACAAATGCGATTGAAGCTTATTCAAATAGGATGTTATATATATGTACTTACAATTATGATGAGCATCTCTAAACGTATCAAGACACTAGAGAGAGAACATAGTGTAGTGATCTACAATTACATGTATATGACGTAGCGGTACTTATAAACCGCGAATGTTGTAGTGAAGTGTTGCTTAGGCACAGCACATATAGAAGTGCAGAATGTCATACATTCAGCGGAATCAGAACATGGCATTGCGCAGGTTATTATATTCCATCAAAGACTGCGACTCATGTGTAAATGTCTCTGTCATCATTTTGCTGCGTATATGCATCACTCCATTCGCTAACCCATGTCGTCGGACAATCGATGACCTTCCGGTTTCCTTGCGCACACAGTGCATTCGAAAACATCGAAAGTGGTTTCAGGCAGCCTTCTAGATGCCGCCAGTTCTATTTTCTGTATTTATTCTTTCATGGAGTGGCGCAATCCGTTAAATTGACTGTCTAGAGCGCTTCTAAATCTTTGTGGATTTTTCTGTACATTCTTCGTCCGACCCTTAAGGCCACATATCTCGGAAGCCTACTCCGGTTATCGTTGATGCTCTACCACTCAAACTACGCTCCATTTCGCATTCTAAAAGTTTGATTTTGTACAATGTACTGTAGTCAAAAGCGCTACTTTAGGCAGATTTACAGGAAACCTGAAATCTTTGTTTTTGAAATGTTAGTCTTTTGTAATTATTCCATAACCTTTTCCCTACTTTCAGCAAGACGGTCACGATGTCGGCTTTTTTCCTAATAAGCCCAGTTCCATCATGTCTTAGTTCATTGCCTTAAAAAAGGACACGCTTCCATGACCAATAATATGGTACCTTCGTCGCACTTAAATCACACGTCGACTTTGTTAAAATACTTATTTGTTTCTAAAGCGTTCCGACTGTGTTTAAATTGCTTATTTGTTTGTACAATTCTGGCAGGGCCCTTCTCTTTCCGCCTTTCATCCTTCTGAAGCATTTGCGTCAGAACGTGAACTTTGCATAGTAAGCGACGGCAGTCCGAGCTTTCTCCTTCAGTGCAACTAATGGAAACTGTCAATGTGTGATACTAGTTTTTATTTGCCTCGCAGGTCATTTTCTCCGGTTTGTCGATATTAAAACTTCCTGCAATAATGCATTTCTGACATACACCGAAGGAAAAGGTTCAATCAGTCGGTCTCGCCCACGATAGCAGAGCATATTGACTGGACGATATTTAAATCCCCTGTGTAGCATGACTGCCAATAGGGCTTTCCCACCAGCTTAGAGGCCCCTACCGGCAGTGAAATGGGGGGGGGGGTTTATGCAGTAGGTAGCAACACCTTTCAGTGTAAGAGAATATTACATCGCATTTCGACGCCCGCGGTAAATCTTATGGCATGCTAACCGATTATACAGGCGCACAAAATATGTGCAAAACTGAATGGTTTTCAGACACACACACGAAAGATGCAGTTTCGCGTCGTTCAGGTCAAGGCAAGACACTGTAAATCTTTTTGTAAGTCCCTCGACCCTAGAAAGCTTTTGCCTCTCATACGGAGAGCAGGCTTGGTCCGGGAACGCCTTTGTCGCAGCGCTACTCGTTCAAAGCATTGGAATTCCGTGAAAACTGCCGAAGAAAACAGTCGTGAAGGACTTCTTTGGACAGCTGTTTATGTGACGATAGCTTTCTCGTGATAAATGTTTTGGTTGTCAAATGCCACACTGCGAGTACGCGCTACTCTGGAGGTACGCACCGCTTGCCTAGAATACCCAGAGCAACTGTCAGAGCAAATGTGTACACTCCGTACGCCTGACGTTTTGGTTTGGGGTGCACGTGACACAGTGGTACCTGCTGTTTGGCATTCGCTTCGAACATGTCGACATGGAACAAACGGATAGAGGCTGGCTTCATAGCGCAGGTACCACCACCATCGGACCAAGGAGGGCGAAGGCAGTCCACGTCGGCTCTGCTTCAGGCCATCATAGCAATAAACCACGCCAACGGAGAGAACTCGACCTACGGAACCCGCAGACACCATAGTTAGCTCGGTGAGCCATTTTTTCAGAATTCCGCGAGCAGCGGAAACTATCAGCGGTGGCGACACCGCTAACCCTTACAAATGCCTAGCAACGACCGTGGAACCAAGCGAGGTTGTTGCAACCACCAGATACCGGGGACAAGGAAATGGATCAGAGAAAACCTTCCGTTGAACCCGCTGCGTCTCCTCAACCCCAAAGGACTTGTTATACGAATGGTACTGTCGTGAATGGGAAATGCATCCCGGTCAGTAAGCTCAACACGTTCAATGTGGCAGCCGCTATGAGGCCTAGCCAGCAGCCACTGCTCCCGAGAGACGAACACCGTCATCATACGACCACGCAATGGCCTACAACTAAATTACATCGGAACGGTAGCACTTGCGCCGACGCTGAGCGAAGTGGTGCAAGCACCGAAATAAATTCCAGTTGTCTGGACAGCCATCATAGAGCCGAACCAAAACATCGGCATTCTAAGCACACCCCACGCTCAAACGGCCTTATATCTGAAAACCTTCAGAGCTTTCGACATCAATGGGCAAACGTGTAAAGAACAGCCTATTTGGAGGCTCGAGACAACTCAATTAAGGGAGTTTACAAAATTTTATAGGGGACCACAGAGGAAGAGCTTATAGACTGGATACATGGGGATGGATATACAGTCGTCCAAGCGAGAATGCTCGGACATTCCACTTAAGCAGTGATCACAATCGAGGGTACCAGTGTGCCTCACTACATCTGCTACTTGAGTGAATATGTGCCTTGCTACCCCTACAGAAGATTCACTCCTGCATGCCACGTGCGCAGGAAGATGGGACACCGGGCGGATGTGTGCTCGAACTCACCAGAGGAAACGCGTGGTTACTGCAGAGAAGACACTAACCGTCACAATTGTGCACTCCGAAATGCATCATCTGTCACGAGTAACACTCAGCTGGGCCCAAGCTTGGCAACTTTCGATACAGACTGCCTGTTAAACCAAAACAAACCACTGATGACAAAGCTTCAGCCACCGGCACACGGAAAACAGGTCTGGAGGCAGAAACCGGACAACTGCACCGGTCCACGTCTTAAACAAGAAAACCAACCAACATATCAACCAATGCAATACCACCAGAGACTTTGCAGGATGGAGAAAACCGACGGCGGACCAGATCCAGACCAAGATCCCCGTCGGGAAACCCAGCACGGCCCGAAGACAGACCATGGAAGCAACCATCATCGGTAAGCAGGCAGACCGCCTCATCTCTACTGCTCCCAGAAATGATGCCAACAAAAACGACCCAACTCTAAGTCAAGTCTAGCACAAATCAAACAACTCAAAAGCGAACTGTCTCAATCCATTTGACATTAACAAGCAACTACTAAAGAGTATTCTGTACAGAAAAAGCCCACCCCATTGAAACAATATAGACACCGAAAATATCGCCACTCACTAATCGAAATACTTTTGGGAACAAAGGCCAACCCAAAACTTGGATACTTAATATTTATAGCCCCTCAAGGATATAAACTTCAAAATACCCCAATTACTGACGGCTACAGCCAAAATATCAGAGACCCAATAATTCAATTAGGCGACTTCAATTCCGCGCACCCACACTGGGGATACACAAAACAATGCAGTATGGGAAGGAAGACGCACAAAACAGCGATTTAGCGGAACCTAGCACGACATACTGATTCCAAATACACAACCAGAACGGGACCGAGTATAACCAGAGATAAATGTCCGGCTCTTACCCTCACTAAAAACGTAACTCATCTCACGTAACTCATGTCACATGGGAAAACACGGAGGAAAACCTCTGCAGCCACCACCGTATACTGACCCCTATAATAGAGAAAACAGCGCCTAAAAGAACGATCGCAACAAATAAAATCACAGACTGGGACCCTGTCCGTAAGGATAGGTCCACCGATAGTGAACCCATACATACAGGAGTGGACAATGCAATTAATCTCGGATGCAAAAAAGCACACCAGAGAGATCGTGGTCATGGTAGGCATCCCAACCATTGACAAATAGCTACTTCATCTATGGGATGCATCCAGGAGCCCAAAGAACAGATGGACAAGGCAAAGACACAGCAGGAACTCAAAATTAAAATAGCGAAGATAACGGCGGAAGCAAATGAATACGCCAAAGAACTAAAGAACCAAAATGGGGCAAACATATGTAACAACCTACAAGGTACGCTGCCCTTCTCTCGATATTGAGCACTGCTTAAACAACTAGTAGACCCAGTAAACAGAAGCCATCAACAAAAAAAAACAAAATGTGAACAACATTGTACACAACTTCACGGGAACAGAGAAAGAACTAAACACAGCACTCGTAGACAAATGTCTCCGAAACCCCACACGGACTGGGCAGCAAACCTATACGTACAGCGGCGACGCCAACCCGACCCGGGACAGGCCAATTACGGAAGCGGATATCAGGAGGGCCCTTACTAAGATAACAAACAGCACCAACCCCGGCAATCATGAAATAGCTTACAAATGCTTGAAAAACCCAGTCGACAGATTTATAGAAGCTCTCGCCGGCTACTACAATAGCCACTGGGAGGTAGGCACCGTGCCGCATGAATGGAAACACGCGGAAATTATACTTTTTTCCCCAACAGAACAGAACAGAACACAAGGAATATTCAGCGTTTTTTTCGTAGCACCGATGAGAAAACAACAAACAGGAAGAAGCACTTGGCGCGCACTGTTCCATTTAGTGCACCATAAAGGAACCAGAAATACTCGGCGCAGCACGGTCAACTCCGATTGGCCTACGACTCGTTTAATAGCACGAGTATAACAAAAAAAGAGCAGGCATCAGAAATTTCGCCAGCAGCACGGGTTGGATTCCAGTTTCTGTGTAGGCAGTGTTGCCGCATCACGGATTGTGATTCTGGCAAACGTAGCGGCAGTGAGTTTGACGTGGAAGTGGTATAGGCTATAGACGACATCGGCAGAATGCTCAGAGACAACCAAAAGAAGAGCTTTCACTAAAGAATATGCTGAAAGATTTTTTGCACCTTTCTTTGCACCGTAATGTCAGTGCACATATCATAAGCGATAGCATTATTGCGTACAGCTGAGTAAAGCGAGCATCACCGCGGTAAAAACAATTATTAGGTGCGAACGCATCTCATTCACTCGCCTTGTCCCTGCATCCATCCGGAATTGCCGGAGTTGGCGTCCACCCCTCCCCCATTCTCCTCGCTGCGCCAGCTGCGCTCTCCGCCGCTCACCCCCTCTCCTCTCAGATAGCGAACACTCTCTCGCGGGGGCATTGATTGGATTTTTGGGTTGGGTTGGCTTTGGATTGGATTGGATTTGGGGGTTTTTGGGTTAAAGTGGATTTTGGTTTTGTGTTTGGGCATAGCCGCGGCAGACGCACTGGCGCCGGCGCGTCCCCTCACCGTTATGCGCGCTATAAAACGTGGTGCCTGCCCGCTCCGCTCCATCGTTCCAGAGCCGTTCCTCCGCTGCCCAACGCTGCAACGTGAACCCCCTATGCGTCGCATCTACACAAAGGTTCCCGCGAGGGGAGGTGGGAGTTTTTTTTCACAGCGTTCCCACCGCTTCGGTACGGGGGCTGTGACTTAAAAAGGTAACCCGAAGATAAATGCGGGTCTCCTCGCAGGCATTCACCCGAGACGGATGTCATGTCAGCCTTGTTGGCTTGTAAGCCACCCCAAAGGACTTCCTGTAAGCGTGGCTGCAGTGATGTTAAAAAGCCGCAGCAATTGAAGAAGTTGCCGCCGAGTAGTGCTCCTTTCAGTGAAAAAATATTTTCGAGTAAGAATTGCGGCTCTTCTCCGTACATTAGGCTGTGTCGGAGCGGTTGTATACAAATTCACGTCTTCTCTGTGAACATTTGCATGTGCATAGGCAAACATCACGTAAAAAGAAAGCTTCTGAAAGTGGAGCCAAGATCGGTAAAGTTTCCGGGTATTTTTGTTACCAGAGATGCTCGGAAATAAACTATGCTAATCTAATAGGCAGATATTGTAGTAGTTGTGTTCTATGTGCATACTTTGAAGTTTTCATGGGTAAGAAGTGAGTCAACACTGAGCTGCGTATTCTGAATGCTGACCGGTAACATACGTACTGAATGGAACGGTAGGTATTGATTAGTACTGCCGCTACACTTTATATGAGCACTCGCAGGCAGGGCGTACTGCAAGCGGAGCGAAGGTGATGAAGTTGTTGTTGTTGCTGATTATGTTTCTTTACGGCTTCCTTTTAGTAATGGGGGTTTTGTTCCAGCGTGACCTTAGCAAAAACCACTGTAAAATCACCTCGCCATGAAAAAAGAAAACCCGTCATGTATTTTTTGGCTCATCTGACTCATTGTGCGTATATCTTCCAAGCTTTTTTTTGCTCTTTTCCCACCACCATTCTAACCTTGAGGATTAAATTTGGAGATTAAAGTTGAAGATTAAATTTAGCACTTCTGACGGAGCATGCCGTACTACACAGAAATCTTTCAATACCCTGGTTCCCGTCGTCGCCGGCTGCATGCGACAATGCCTCTCTAGAGCCAGGAGGTGGCCGAAGAGGAAGAAAAAATGGTGATGGGGGGGTGGTCCCCCAGTCCAGGAACCAGGACGACCATGCTGTCTTTCCCTGGACCCAGGAGTTGCTGCGCATCCAAGCCGGCGCTGGTCATCAGGTTCTCCCACAGCTCATGTAGTAGGTAGGGCACAGAGAAGACGCTTGATATCTGGTAAATGTCTGTTTTTTTATATTTTTCAAGTCGTGCAAAGTCTTCTTTCTGGCTTTATTAGCCCTATAAACTAGGCCCAGGAATTAAAGGATATGAACCCGACCAATGCTGGTAATAATCGTACGAACGCTTTCCGGAAGCATCTAGTGGTATAAAAACTCCATATGAAATAGACAGTGGTGCTTCCTAATCTGAATCACTGCTCTTGCAGTCGCGGTTCGGAATTTACGGTACTTCTTTTGTTTCTTTTCTCCAATGAGTAAACGGAAAGTGGGACATCATCAAGAAATGCCATCCCATTTTGCGATTCCTGGTAAATATGCATTGATAAAACCGAAATGATTAATTTCAATTTCTGATGGTCGCATTGGGGCGAATACTTAGAAGCGGCATTCTATATCTCCTGTGAGAAGTTGCAGCAATTGAAATTTCTTGTTCTTGTGGATGACGAGCACGGAGGGTGTTGCGGAATCTTTTCGTAGCAAGGGAGACGATTGTATCCGGGACAAGTACATTCGACTGTGAACACGTAGATAAAAGACCGAATTATGCATTCTTACGCTCTCCTAGATATCTGGTGTGTATCTGAGAGGCGAAACTGCAGACCTGTTCAATTGCGTCTTGAGCTTTTATATTACATGCTGCCGTGGTCGTTTCCCACCACGACCGCCTCAATCCGTACTGCCCACTGCTTTACGTCAAGACGTGAACTTGCCAAATGCCGTGGTAGTTCCTGTACAAACACTGTTCTATTTGCGTTGGATTCAGACTGATGTAGCGAGACATTCAGGCATTTTGGTAATATTTATTATTCCTTCCAATCACGTTGCACTGTATTATGATAAGGTACCGAGAAATACACTCACATTTAGTTATTTATCACCCCCTCTTTCACTATCACTGCTTAAAATTAGAGAAACCACAAGTTTGGTTATTCGAGAGATCGCCTCGTTAGAACCATACTGGCACCATTTTAAACACAAACTTCGCTCAAATAAGCTACAATTGGAAAAAAGGGAATGACCACGCGACCCACCAGCTCATTTCCCACAACAGAACCTATGATGTCACACGATAATGCTCTCGTTGGCGGAGGCCGGAAAAACAACGCAATTTAGCAGGGTTTACCATACGCAGTTTTTTATTGCACGCTGTAAATGGAATCTATTGTGGGGTTTACCGTTACATACTAGCATTTGTGTCGATTTGCCTTTGCAGGTGTGTATGACGGATGTTAATCCTAGGGAAATTGTAGCTTTGACGCAGCCATCTTTGAATCTAAAAACAAATTTGATCTTTTGTAAGTTGTTGTAGGGTAATGCTCGTTGCGTTTTTGATCCCTGCAAAGTTGCATGTAAAGCGTGCGTAAGTAGCTTTCTGTATACTGTATAATAGTGTTATACAGATTTTTTTAATTTTCTATTTTATGCAGCACTCACGTTATTATCATTTTTTCTGTTGTCGCGCCTCGAAACGGTCTGGCCAGTCAAGCTGTTCGTTTTATTTAGCCCTGGCGACCATGCAGACAATCTTTTTGGAAATAAGATGAATTTGAATTTGATTTGAATTTGTATGCATAGCGACCTATATGCCCGTCAAACATACTGCACATTCCTTTTATGACACTAAGAACGGTGGAGTAAATGGTTGAAGTTCCGAATAAACACGCAAGCGTGTATGCCAATGCGTACGAAACCCACCGCCAGCCGAACTCGACATCTCGCCGTCGCCACCGTCGCGCAGACGAATTTTTGGGTTCGAGGCTCTTCGGGGCCAACAACAGTCCCAGCACGCACAGCCGCGACCTTGCTTGGTATCGTAATCCCTTCACAGGAGGTTGGCCGTCATATCGCCAACCAGCAAAGGTAAAAATAGAAACGAGGGGAGTAAGGAACAGCAAGCAGCGAAGAGATAGTGACAGTCGTCGCGAAGTTTCGGAATGGTGTTGGCTTGCTGTTGTTGTTAGGAGCTCGCTTCCAGTTTACAACCACTGAAAACTTCTGTTGGTTCGAGTACTTTACAATGAAATTTCGTTGCTGCGTTTTGAAATGCCCATGTAGTACGGGCAAATCTTCGAGAGAGTGCGACATCCCCGCCGGTGAGGAGATCTCCTTTCATTTGTTGCCCAACGACGAATCTCGGTGAAGCAAGTGGCTACGTTTTGTGAACTTTGCAAACGGAGGAGAAAGCGAGCTAAAGGAAGTACGAGTGTGCTCGCTTCTATGGCAGGAACCCTTACGTTAGCTCACTCCTGGGACATGCTGGCGCTCGTCGCCGACTTCGTCAAAGCGCCGTCAAAGCGCTCTGACCTTGGGGGAAAAAATTCCGTACACACCGCGCATTGACGCTCGTATCTTTCTGGTCGGAGCAGAGAGCTCGCGCGTACGGCTTTCCATACACGACACCGGCCAACTGGCATAAGCGATACTGCTACTGAAATTGAACTATTATTAACCGTAATAAAAATACGGCACATACGTACCAGTCTGTATTCGTCCGTCGCGACGGGGCTGACGGGGCAGCGGTGCCGACGGCTGGGCGTTCGTCTGTTGTGGCTATCGCGGAATGGTCGCTTTCCGGTCCATCCGCGTATCCCACAACTCCTGCCGCTCGTGCACGTATAAGCTTTGAGCGTTCAAGTGGTGTGAGGTTGTTAAATGCAAGCCCGAGCTTCTCGGCGAGAGTTTTGTTCTCCGGATAAAGGCGATTCCATGACTAGGGCTGCGGGTGCCCTAGGTTTTACTAGTTTTTTTAAAATGGCGCCGTCTCGGTTTCGGCACGAGTTCCGGTTCCTGTTTGATTCCCGCGTGTTGATGCTATATGGAGTCGACATACTAAGTATCTGTTTCATGGACCGGCTCG
Source organism: Haemaphysalis longicornis (assembly GCA_013339765.2). NCBI lineage: Eukaryota > Metazoa > Arthropoda > Arachnida > Ixodida > Ixodidae > Haemaphysalis > Haemaphysalis longicornis. Next base: position 94,108,370 of record CM023458.1, read on the forward strand.
TATGACGCCATTGTTCACGTCACGAAATGTGCAATTTAGCGGGAGATTTAAAATTTTGGCTTAAATTGCCTTATTTCTCAGTGAATAAAGCATCATTTGCTTCCGGGAAAGCGCTTAGGGTACTATGAAACACTTAATAATTCGAATAAAACAAACTTTTGTTTTCTCTTCGTGGCTCCTTTAAAAGCCTTTCGGAGGGCCACCACATGCTTCCTGGACTGAAATATATTTGACATAGAATGACATAATTGAGTTCATGATAATTCCACAGGTTATTGCCCTATTTTACTGTTGAGGTCGAGGGAACCGAAACCCGTTCCAGTGAGCCAGGTAAATAACTAATGTCGGCAGCGACGTCGTTATGGCGAGATTTCCGGTCACTGGTCTTCATCAGTGATATGTTGAGCAAGTGAGGAGCGATCGTCTGCGCGCGCCACGGCATGAGAAAGTGACGTTCCCTAGGAAAGATCTTGGCGGTACGCCAAGCGGTGTTTATTTAGGGCGGGAAATCTGAATTGCATGGGGTGGTAGCAGTAAGCGGATTACGGCGGTACAGCCCATTGTGGCGAATCACTGCTCTGCACTTCCGACAGCTCCCACATCGAGCGGAACGGCTGTAATTTTTTCCGAATGCAAATCAACTTCCTCGGATTGCAGTGCTCGCACGCCATCTATTCAAGCTTTTGTATTGTTGAACTTGGAATACCGCCACATGGTCTAAGATCGAGTGAGAAGGTCTAGGCCACATGGTCTAGGCTCTTTCTTGAATTTTGGGAGAAAAGTTTGTTTTCATTGCATATTTCTTGCTTACTACCGCAGAAATCAAGCACAAATCTTTTTTTAGTTAAAAAACAGTACATAGTACCAGATATACAGTGGCGATATGCCTCACCTCTGCGTAATTCTTTCCTTTTCCTCGACCGTTATTAAAACTCGGAAGTATTGCACCAGATTTATTAGCTTGAAAATGTTGTTGAGAAATTAAGACGCGCAGGCAGGGGGCGACAGTAGGAGAAGAGGAAGAGGAGGATCAGAGGCGGACTGCCTCGCGAATCGACTCGATCAGCACATTGAAGCCAGACGCTGGTCACCGTTCGCTACACATTTTGGTGCCGAAACCCGGGAACCGTCGCACGAGCGGATCTACGTTCGACGGCGCAGCGGCTCCGAGGCACGCGAGGCTTGGATACCTTCGTACTGCTTCATCGTGGAAGCCTTGCCCTCGGCCGCCGCCCCTTTCGGCTCGTGCCCAAGCCCGCCCTTGTCCCTTTTGGGATTCGCAACCCCAGCGTCTTGCTTCATCGACTGGTGCCATGGACGCTCTTCGTATTCGCCGAGATGTCCTGCGAGCGACCGTCTCCGGGACCATGACAGTCCTCGACGCCTTGCTGCGGAGCCAGGCAGCAACGGCCCTTGACAGACAAAATGTCCTCGACCTCATCTTGCATGACCAGGTGAGCCTTCACAAACTCGACGCTCAAGTTCAGGAGAACCTGAAGGATGAAGAATTTGATGCCGACGTTTTGGAAGGGGATCGATTACGACGAGCGTATCTGCGCCCTGCGAACGCGCGTACGCTTCTCCGCGAGCCAAGGCTCTTCCGCAAGCCCCGTACCTCAACCTCAGGCGGCCCTGTTTACTACCCGCATCGCAACCTCGACTATTTGCTCGCTTCCCGATGAGGCCCGGCAGCCAATGCTTTCGTGTGACGCGCCGCCCGTCCGGGAAATGACTTGTGCGCGGGTAGAAGAACAGGACAACGACGGACGGAGGTGCTGCGGCCTTTCAGGACGCCAAGCAGGACCCCGAGGTGCTCAGCCAGGGAGAAAGGCTCCAGCAACTGCGCAGTCCTGCTGCTTCCGTGACTGCCCTTTCGGGGAAGTCTCAAGGACACTCCAAGCACCTCGGCATCGCTGACGCGGCTATCGTTTCTGAGACGGCCCACCGGCCCTGCCGTGAAACTAGCCTAGTCAAAGAGACTTCTGCTTTGGAGATGTCGAAGTGGCCCCAGACAGACGCTGGCATCATGGACGCGATTCTCACTTCGGAGACGTCACTACAGCCCTTCCGCATCCCTCGCTCCGACGACTTGACTACCGCTCTGGAGACGTCTGAGCCGTTCTGCCACAGCCATAGAGTCGATGATGCGACTCTTCTTTTGGAAACCTCCGAGCTTCCCTGTTGCGACCTTTACGTCGGTGAGGTACCTCTCGTTTCGCCAGCAGTGCAGCAACCCGGTTTCGAGTCAAATATGTTTTCATTGGGTTCAGCAACAAAAACGCGGTTCGTGCAGAAGATAGACTCGCGTCAGGGGATAACGAAGCACCTGCTCCTCCGATGCTCCGTGAGCGAGCTTCGACGCCGGAAGCGAGCTTCGCCGCGCTCGTCCAGGCCCCGTGGGGAGGCATCCGGTGGAGAAGCAGAACAAATGCTTCTATGGTGACGACCCCTACTTCAGCAAGCGCAACTCGATTCTGAACGAGCCTTTGTACCGTGTTGGGTCCGGCGAGAGCGAGGTCCTATGGTTCCCAGAGATAACGGACACGCCGCTGGAACACAACAATTACTTCACGGAAGGCGAATCAGACGTGGACGCAACGGCGATGCCATCTCGCTCGCCGCATGATCTCTGCGAATTTGACCGTTCGAATCAGCTGTTCCCATTCAATCCCGGCGGCTGCCTTCTGGCCGAAAACCTAGAGCATGCCCTGGGTGACCGTATGAATATTCGCAGTCTTTTAGCCCTACGTCACTTTGGTCAAGCAACCCAGCAAGCGCTCGTTGCCCATGATGCTGGCTATGGACTTGTACTGCCTCGCTCAATTGACAACGCTCTCTACAGAGATCGACGGCACCGAGACACCCTGCCAAATGCTCCATGGATCCGCCAGCAAGCTTACAAGCATCGCTGCGGTGGAATCATGCACCGCTACGGAAGCGGACAACTGGATATAGTGGGCGCGGACTTCGCACTGTCCCGTGCCGCTGCCAGCTAGCTCTTAACGAACTTGGCGGCGGCTGGAGTGTGTTGAGAAATAAAGAAGCGCAGGCAGAGGGCGACAGTAGGAGAAGAGGAAGAGGAGGATCAGAGGGGGGACTGCCTCGCTAACAGACTCCATCGCCACATCCGAAGCCAGACGCTGGTCTTCTTTCGTTACACATTTTCTGCAGAAAATGTGTAGCGAACGATGTCCAGCGTCTGCTTTCAATGTGGTGATCGAGTCGGTTCGCGAGGCAGTCCGCCCTCTGATCCTCATCTTCCTCTTCTCCTACTGTCGCCCTCTGCCTGCGCTTCTTATTTCTCAACACACTCCCGCCGCCGCCAAGTTGGTCAGGAGCTAGCTGGCAGCGGCACGGTTCAGTGGCGAAGTCCGGGCCCCGCTACGACCAGTTTTTCGACTTCCATAGCGGCGCATGATTTGACAGCAGCGATGCTTGCAGGCTGGCTAGGGGATCCAGTGGAGCATTGGCTGGGCATCTCGGTGCCGTCGATTTCTGTAAACAGCTTTGTCAAGGCGGCCACCGGGATCGAATGGGAACAGCTGCGGCGGTCGGTCAAATTTGCAGAGATCATGCGGCGAGCGTAGTGGCACTGTCGTTGCGCCCACGTCTGATAGGCGTTCCGTGAAGTAATCGGTGGGTTCCAGAAGCACACCCGGTTTCTCTGCAAACCCATGGGACTTCGCTCTCTTCGGACCTATAAACACTGTAGAAACGCGCGTTCAGCATCGACTTGCTCTTGTTGGAGAAGGGGTAGTCACCATCGAAGCATCTGTTCTGCTTCGCCACGAGGATACCTCCCCACCGGGCCTTGACGAGCGTGGCCGAAGCTCGCTTCCGGCGTCGAAGCTCGCTCATGGAGCGTCGGAGGAGCAGGCGCTTCGTTATCCCAGACGCGAGTCAATCTTCTTCACGAACGGTGTTTTTGTTGCTGAACACAATGAAAACTTATTTGACTCGTAAACGGGTTGCTGAACTGCTGGCGAAAGAGAGATGCGTCGCCGACGTAAGGGTCGCAACAGGGAAACTCGGAGGTCTCCGAAACAAGAGTCGCATCATCGAATCTAGGGCCGTGGCAGAACGGGTTCGACGTCTCCGTGGCGGTAGTCAAGTCGTGAATGCGAGGGTTGCGGAAGGGCTGTAATGACGCCTCTGACGTGAGAGCCGCGTCGGTACGCCAGCGCTGCGGCAAGGCCGGTCAGACGTCTCGGAAACGATGGTCGTGTCAGTGACGGCGAGGTCTCGGCAGGCTCTCTCAGATTTCTCCAACTCGGAAATCTCGGCAACACCAGGGTTGGGCGGCGGCCGAGACTTATACGAAAGATAATTATTTCGTTCGGGTGGCTGAATCGAGGCACAGACAAACTGAACAAAATTTTTGGGTTTAAGCATCTGAAGAAAGATTTAGTGAAGTTTCATGCACTCTCTTAATGCCTAACGCTGACACAACAACTGTGTTGTAACAAGACCTCCTATACTACGCCATCCACAAATATTTTGTAATAACTCTGGTCGGTGTAAGCCAACTCATGCCTGTGTGCTCTCATAGAGAGCATACAAATAGTGAGTCATCTGTGCTAATTTTTGCATACCACTGCTTTCAACGGCCAGCGGGCCAGCTCCCATCCATAACTTCAGCCTAGACCGGCGGACAGCGCTCGCATGGCAGGGAAAGACGAAGAAACGGTTCCTCGTGTAAGCAGGCGTCCCACAAAGAGATGACCAAAACTTTCATCTGCTCAATAATAGTTCATTCATCTTTATTCTCGCTGTGTGAAGAAGAGGCTTCATACTTTTATTTCCCAACCCACAAACGAAAGTGATGAGTTAAATTTGCCCTTTTGAGCAGAGTAATCTGAAACGGATCCACGAAGTTATATTTCTAGAGAAGATTTCACTCGGCTCGTGGGTTGTACACATCGCCTGCAAAAAAAGAATAATGCAGAATGACGTTACCGTTTTCTTACAAATCAATCGCTTCTTTTGTTTTCCACCGGTAGCTCTTTCACCTTCTTTGAAAATACTGCAAGGTTCCGACCTAGTGGATTCTATTTCTGGTAAAATTTCATTTTTACTTATTCACTCTATCTATTTTATTAAAGCCCTCTTTATTAGGCGTTCAGGCATGCGCAGTTCTTTTTCCTTTACTTTCATTACCCAAAATTTGTTTAGTATTCAGCCAGGCGGACACTTTATACCAAACAATGAGAAATCTAATTTTTTCGTTCAAGTTTTCGGAGTAAACCCGTTTTCTTGAGAACTAACTGTGATCTGTAGTTATACCCTCTTTTACATAAGTGAAGAAACTTATTAATGGCGAATTTTGTGAGAGGTGGTACCGGCCGTAAATCTGGCAGCACTGTACCAAAGATGACATTTCGGCGCGCTTAGCTGCAGCATTAGCTAGACCACTTGTTCATTTTGCAGTAACATGTTGGCGGATGCATGCGTTTGGTGCAGTGTGTGGGCGCCAGGGGGGTTCGGTCCCTCATTATGTATTAGCAACGCATGTGTAACCTCTATAATTGAGGAGGGAGTGTCAGCAGATTGAGTTACTTTATCTTGACCTTCACCGTTATTGTTGGGAGTACCCCAACCTCTGTGGCAGTAAATCAAAAGTCCTAATTCCTTGATACGACTAAAAGGCGTCAAATACGTCAAATACTTTGTATTAGCAACATCTGCTACACCATTTCGATTTGTTATTTGAGTACACTTTTAACTACTCACTCATTCTCCCCATTCTTGGCGCAGTTTGTGGTTACCTTAATTTTATTTCTTTTTTAATAAAGGTTACCATACTCTATGATCTCCTTAATTTACTGAGAGGGACCAGCTCAATTTTTATGAGGCGTTTAGATGAAAATATCATGGTTTTGAAAAACTCACAGAAGATGACATTCCACACCATTCCTGGAAGGACTGTTCACAAGAGATGAACTTTAATAAATAACGAAAGCAAACGACGCCCCTTTGAGCCTTACCATTCGTGCCGGACTTATGCATGCGTTTGTCGCCCAAGTGCTGGTCGCATAAGTGTGGCCGGTATGTTGGTGAAGGTTCCCACAAATAAAACAAAAATTCTGGGTACTTACAATTAAGCGCCACACGGATCAATTGAAGCAAGTGCCGCAACAGCGGCGCCGCCCCCGTGTGTTGAAGAAAACCGATGACATTCTCTAGAAGATTGCAGGTGAACTCCTTCAATAACTGCGATGCGGCGGCGGGTGGTATATTTTTCAGAATGCACTGTAACGCAGGTGTGTGACAACAGTAGTATTAATAATATTGGAATAAAGCTGGTTTAACTGGAATCTTCACGATTAACACTAGTTCAACGAAAACTATTCAAATGAAAGATGCTCCCACTGCCATTTTATAAATCCTATAAAAGTTCACCTCTTTTGACATGCACTGCGCAACTAACAGCTACTGCTGATTGGCTGCTAAGGTGCAGACAGCGTCCAGTACTCCTGTTATATCCCTCAGAGCTGTCAAGATAGAATGTCTGCCCAAAAAGTCGTGCGCCCAGCTCGTAAGTGCTGCTAACGTTATGTGAGTAAGGGTGGAGGTAAACTCGCGCTATCTCCTCAAATTTGTTGCTTATCCTAGGGTACAACCGCAGCACAAAACTGGCAAAAGAGGAGGAAGGTATTTCCCTTTCGTAAATGGCGTCTATTGTGCATCCTTAGCCTCTTGCTATCTTTTAGATTGATTTTAGGTCCATAAAAATACAAAGGTGATACTCTGCAACTTAGCGTCCTAAAGGTATATGACAAAGTAAAGAACCTAAACGTGCATTGAAGAAAATGACGCTCCCGTAAACACGTTTTGAGTCCTTAAAGCGTTTTCAGAAGATAATCTTTAAGAGCGAGACAAGCTACCCTCTCCAAAGAAGATGCGCTGGTGTCGAATCATCGTTGTCGCAGGAATAGGATGGTTGTCTTAGATTTGGTGACACTGTGGACGTAGCCTAATAGGTTTCCCCAAACGACACTTCCAATGCGACGTTTGCAGAAGTTAGTGCCGTCGAACAGCGAGCTTTTTTGTCACATCCTAATCAACGTAGCCTTTTCAAGCGAACCTGGTAATGGCTGACTTGCGCCGACGGTGTTGGAGTAATCCATAACGCCTTGCGACGAAGCCAACTTTATTCAAATGCTCTAGCGGCTATGATGATAATGATTGTGAATATGATGGCCTTGAAGCGCTTCGCAGGCTCCCACTAGGTGGATTGGCAAGAGATAAAGTGTTACTGTGCACCTGTTAGAGCTTATGGATTCGTGGACGCAACAAGACGAGCCGCTTGAGGAGACTCGTCCCCAAAGCCACCAGTCGTTTTTGCTGGAATTCCTGAATCGTGTATTTGGAACTTCGTGCGACGTCCGCGATCGACCGTGGTTCGACAATGAGGTGTGGGCGCTTTGTGCTGTACGGCCGAATAGGCACCGACGTAACGTCTTCAAGGTCTTGGAGGAGTTCTGCCCAGAACTGGACCCGAGTACGGTGCAGGCACGCGGTATCTGCAAGAGCCTGTTTGACCACGGAACGCTGCCGCCCTGCACTACGGTGAACGGGTGCGCGTACCATCTGTTGCCTCGGGACTCCTCAAAACTGCACGCTGTTGAGGAGAATAAGGTAGTACCTCCACTGCCGTTCACGAGAATCCGTCGATTGAAGCCCGGTCGTGGGCAGTTGAGATTGAAAGGTCAGGTCATGACGTTCCCATCAATGTTAACATGGCGTTCAAGCTTCACGTCGTGCCTCTTGTTTCGGTGGGAAGATAGTTCGTTCATTCTTATACCGCAACTACATGCCCACGTGACTATTTGTACGGCCGTCTGCCATTCGTCACCTTCACCCCAGAAAACGTCGCTGCTCTTTATGCACATCATTTAGTCTCGTGCGTACTGAGTGCATCAGATCTATAAATTAGTGTGCTGCACCCCCTAGCAAGCAGCTGCTCCATCCGACCCTTCGGGAGCGGTCCGTGGAACCAAGCGGTATCGCGGGGAACTTCGCTACGCCGCCCACCCCCCAACCCGTCGCTCACCGGGCCGTGCGGGCGCAATAAGCGAGAATTAGATAGCGTTGTGTGGAGTAAAATACAACATAGTGGCGCCGCACGATGCATGCAAGCAGCAGCTGGAGCAGCATCCCCAACGCTTACTTTTTCTGAAGAGTCCAGGAAAATTTAACTATAATAAGCGCTCCCGTCGGGATACGTATATACTACTCATAACAGACAGTCCTCAAATCTTACTCAACACTAAATTGCGGAGCGTGATTAAAACGCCGATAAGGATCCTGCAGTCTTCATACCCGCTGATATCCCAATACTGTTCCCCAGAAAAGCGACATGAGTGTTGTGGAGCGCTCTTCGTGAACCATGGTGGCGTATCATCACGGTCTTCCTGCTCAGGTGCCAAACAATATGGCTGCTCATCAAAAGGTCGCGGCTTACACTCCCGACTGTAGGGGCTACTTTTTTGATTGAAGGAAAACATGCAACACTCCTGTGTCAAAGTTCTTTCCCAATTCAGTATTGCATTGCGGGCAAAATTATTAATAATCACCGAATATTCCACTTCCTTCTCATAGTACTGGTTTCCCACAGGCATGTAGAACAACTATTTCACGTGTTCATTTTATTTCAAAAATTATAGGCATTCTGAGGACAAAGGGTAGCATCCCGCTTATCTTATCAAAAGGAGACCTGTCATTATCGTTTTTTACTAAAGGTATTCGCGTGATGAGGAGTAGGCGTTTGTCGGTCTTTACTGCTTCCCACTGAACGGTACACCACGGTAAAAACCAGAACAAAGTCTGGTTCTTTCTATTAATGTTGGCACGTCATTCTGCTCGCATCAAAAAGGTATACCAATGAACAGCGTTATGTCAATCAGTGTTACAATCCTTTTCGCCCCTAATTAATACAGTAGCGTGCCACGTCCGCGCCACGGACGGAAAAGTTGAAATTTAAGCGGGTACTAATTCGAACGTTGACGCTGCAGGAATACAAGAACGCTAACTGGGACAAAAATCCTTTGAAAAGTGCCAATGCAGTGCTTGTCACCGTAAAACCTTGAACTTTCAATCGATCTGCATACGCACACATTTCCCACAAAAAATCTCCGCCTGAAAATTTGGGGAGGCCACGTCACAACAGCTTTCAGTAGAAATGCGACTAAACTCGACATAGCTCTTTTACTTTTAGGATTGGTTCTTTTCAAAAAAGTACGTATTCCTTAAGGCCTAAATTTGTGGCCTATTTGGGCGTGTAAAAACGTTTTACATGAAGCAGACACTTACCACTAAAGACCCCACTAGGGTAGCTGCAAGTCTGTGGCGCTGTTCACAACAAAAAAAGAGCCACAAGAGCAACGCTTACTTAATACAAGATATTTGGGGATGTATTGTATTTCGTCTTGTCGTGCAGAACATACAGACAACAAGGACAAAGAATAAGCGTACTTACATTATAAATTTGGAAACCACGGCAGAAGTCTACCACAAGGCCAGAGCACTGCGCGAAGAAAAAAAGACGTGTCACTGGTTCGGCCACGTTCATTTACTTCTTGCAAGCTTTGGTATTCTGTTAACTGCAACGTGTGCAACAGTGGTTGCATCATGCAAGAGTGGTGCATGCTGAGAGCCTTTATAAATTCATTACTGAATTCACCGGGTGTCATGTATTTGGTGCTTCAAAGTGCCAGCCCTCAGAGTTCACAGGTACTTTTTTCCACATCTGCAGACTGGCGCTAGTCAGGAACTGCATACTGCTTACATTTCGAGTGAGAGCGTTAAAGACCATTTTTTTCTTTATTTCCAGACAAACCCCTCTGTTACAAACATAATACACAAAAACAAAACAAAATCATTGTACTAAGACATAAAATCACTGTTCTAACCTGGGATACAGTGCTCACTGCTCAAATATTTTCATTTTTGTTTACTTCTCCACTTGTGACAACAAGTCTGGAACACATTGGCGTGCCTATTGCACTTCAAGAGAATATGACCTCTCGGAAACACTCATTTACTGGGCCAGCATCAATGTCCGAGTTGAGAAATGCCATTTGGCATCTCCATATACTGTGCACACCTGGTAACATTATTAGAATTACAGAAGCGCCACCATCATAATGTTCAACGGACAAATACCGAATCCCATTGGCATCGATTGACAGATCTTTTTTCAGCGTACGTTGCAGCCCATCCCAGAATAAAACCCCGTCGCAACAGTCAATGAAAACATATTCAATGGTTTCCGATTTGTTGCACAACCACGGCATAAAAAGGCCCTTTTCTTGCATGCATGTTTTCACAAGGAGTGTCCCGGTGTGTAGTTGACAGAAAAATATTTTGCACCCCGGTGAAACTGGCATTTTGTAACACGTTAAAACACATCTCGACTTGTGCCAGCGGAGCGAGGAACTCTGTACATATGAATGGGAAAAACAGCATTGTAGAGATCGTTATACAGCCTCCTTCTAGCGGCTACGCTCAAATACTCTAACGAAGCCCGTGCGCAAAGAAAACGTAACGAGTCCACAACTTCATTTAGATAGACACGGATACGTCCTGGCAAATACAACGTCGAAACAGAGAACTCAGGCAAAACCTTGTCTAATCTTACTTGGCAAACTGTACGCAAAATGGGATCTTTCACATCCCGTCAAAACAGAAAGCGGTTTCCCAACTGTCGTAAAAAGACATGTGTTAAAGCTAACGCCACAACACGTACACGTCGAAAGAGATTTATACAAGTCATCCTCTCCCAGGAAGAACCCCAAACTAAAACTGCGAAAACACGATATAACTTCTGGACATTTTCCCGTGAACAGTGAAGTGCCTGTAACACATACCAAAGTTTGCTCGCCATAGAAAGCTTGGAAATTGTTGTGCGAGCGAAGATGGATAAATTCGCGCCCTTCCACTTTTCTGCCTTTTCACTAAGCTGTACGGCTTGTCTCCTCCAGTAAGGGTCACTGTCGAAATAATACTCTAGAGAACACCAAGGTACTTCAAAGGCGTCTTCACGCACTTTACATTTTGAAATACCACCGGTGTTGAACTCCCCTCTCCGTGCCAAATGCGGAGGCACTTGTCCCAGTTTACAGCACATCCACTAACATAAAAACAATTTAACTGTATCAATGACCCTAGCAATGGTTTTTGTGATCTACGCAGAAGATAGCAATATCGTCCGCGTATGCTAAAACTTTGTGTTCAGCTGCATCAAGTTGAAATCCCTTGACAGTGTCGTTTTTTGTTATGCTTAAACATTATGAATCAATATATATATATATATAAAAGAGGATAGGGGAAACAAAACATCCATGTCTCGCGGACCTCTCCACTTCTGTACGCCTTCCAACCTCTTTGTTAACAATCAGTCTAGTTGTACAGTTGTTATATGCCATGCGTACGCCCTCTATAATAACTGACCCGATGTTAGTATGTTCCACATCCGCCCTGAGTCCATCGTGGAGCACACAATCAAACGCCTTTTATAGGTCTACCTGCAGCATTGCGACGCTTGAATGCGTAAAGCGCAAATCTCAAGTGCACTCCGTACCTTGTCTATGTTCGTAAAAATTGACCTGCCTTTAATCCCACGTGCTTGATGCGGCCCAAGTAAGATGCTAATTGCAGTCTGCACCCTTCTAGCCAATAGTTTTATTCGTATTTTATAATCAACGTTTGTTATGCTTATGGGCCGGTACGATGTGGCTTGAGGGAGTTTAATGATATGTTGTGTTTTGGGAGTTCAAATCGTGTTGGAAGACAAAAATGAATGTGAAAGCGTTTCTAACATACAAGCTTCTTCAAACACATCACTTAACACCGGGGATGTGTTATGTTTAAAGCCCTTATAAAAAGCAGTACTCACTCAATCAGAGCACGGTGACTTTCCCAGGTTTAAGTTGTCAATAGCTTCCTTAACTTCCTCGACAGTGATAGGGGGATCCGGAAGTGACATTGAACCTTAACTTCTTCGACAGTGATAGGGGATTCCGGAAGTACATTGCTTCATCACCAATTTTTCGCAGAAGTGACACAAATTCACTTTCGAACTTTGCCAGTTCAATAAGGCGTCGAGAAAACGAGGTCCAATAGGGTCGAAAAAGCACGTTCAATATCTACGTTTTCAGTGCCAATTGCGCCACGATATTCAATCTACGTTATTTTGTTACGGCCAGCGAATCTTTCTTCCGTCCCCAGTGCTCTCATGGTGGACGTATCGCCCGTTATAATTTTTTCCACCCTCGCTCTGACAAGCGCTGCGTGATAACACTGCGTGACAAGCGCTGGCCGTTTTCGTGTATGATAAGTCGGACCCCAGCGTACTCACTTCTAACTTTTTTTCTAACCCCGCCATGTAGATCATGAACAGCAGTGGACATAGAGGACATCCTTCAAACCCTTGTAGGTGTATAAAGGCCTATTGTATATTATCTTCTCCTACAGTATTTGCACGTGGTTTACGGGTATAGCTGCCTGAGTAAGCTAATGAACTCTGCCCCCCTCCCTCATTCTCCAGGATACTTTATACCCCCTCCCTGTCTGAATTATCATATGCGGCTTTAATGTCCAGAAAGGCTAACCACAAAGGTCGGTTTTGCATCCTCGCCACCTCTATGCATTGGCTTACTGCAAATAAGTTGTCGTCTAGTCTTTTGCCCCTTCGAAACCCATTTTGAAGTTCCCCTAACATCCTTTTTCCGTCCACCCACTGCTGTAGTTCTAACTTCACGGCCTGCATTGCTAACCTGCACAGCACTGACGTGACGGTTACTGGCCTATACGAGCTCGGGTTTGCCCTGGCTCCTTTGACCTTGTACACTAAGTTCATCCTGCTTATTTTCCACGCGGCCGGTATTGCCTTATCTTCAATCCTTGTTAAGATGGCTTGTAGCAGAGCTTTTCCTTGATCTTCGGTCCTTATTGGTTAATCAACTCCATCGGTATCCCATCCTTGCCTACCGCGATATGTTTGGGGACCTTTTGCTCTGCTATTTTCCATTTTAGCTTGTCCAGATCTATCTCCAGACATCCAGGCCTACCCGCCGCAACATCTCTCTGTCATTATGGGGCCTCTTCGTCACCTTACCGAACTTTTCTGTCATGATATCCTGAAGGTATTTCAATGCTTCCTCTCCTTTGGGCATCTGCCCCTACTCGTTCGTTTTCTATAGTACCGCTTTCTGTGGGACTCGTGCATTTCCCTATGCCTGCACACGATTCAAAAACTTTTTTCTGCGCGTCTCTACCCTTCCCTCGTTTTTGCGCTACCCATCGCTGGCTGTCCCCCTTTATTTTCGTCAGCAGTAATTGCTTCACTTCCTGTTTTGTTTGCCTATACTGCTCCCATTTTAGGTCCACCTCCTCCTGATGTCTGCCCACCCTCTTGGCCTGCCTGCACCCTCTATGGCCTCCTCTACACCTCTATATAGCCTCCTTTATTCGTTTGTTCCACCAGCGTCTGGGTGTTTCTTTTCCTCTCCATCGATTGGCCCTCTCTTCCTGGACTATTTTTTCCGGCATCATTTTGATGAGCCTGTCATATTCCCACTCTTCCCCAGAATTTCTTTCTGTCAGCGTCTATGCTTTTGGCTATAACTGCAATTTGTTTGCTGTTTAATTTTGTCTACTGCTCCGGTCGGTCCGTGTTTTCGCCCCCCTCCCTGTCTCCAAATATCAAGTTCATACACTTGTGGTCACTGCCCATAATGTGACCCCCTTCCTCATCTATGCTCCTTCCATCAATAAAAGTGCTTCTCTCCATCCAACGATTAAAAAAATTCCCTATAGAAGAAGGCAGTACTTATTACTCGACTGTCTCATACCACATTCCCACGTGATTGGACCCTGGCCTGGCACTTTAGGTGCGTAGCACGTAAGGGCCTCGCAATGTCTGTCTGTCTGCGTCACTGCGCACATCAGTATAAACAGAATATGTTTATGTAAAACTGCCTAAAAGGTTGCAGAATGCGGCAAAAACGCGAAAACCATGACTATGAACGCTAATTCGCTGAAAAAAGTTTAGAGAGAGAGAGAGGATGAGCAGAGAAAGAGAGGATGACCCTCGCGCATCCTAGCCGTGCTGCGCATGCGCGAAGAGCATTGAATTGGAATAAATTGGATTTGGATTAGATTATATAGGATTTGGATTTGATTGGAATTGTATATTGTCACTCATTTACATGCGCGAGTGGGCAATGTCATGGGAGATTAACGGTAAGAACGATCCCTAGTGCATCGCCCACTCGTCATGATTCACTTCGTGGAGATGCCTGAATTTTTTGTTTCTTATTTACTATGATCAGCTTTTCGTAATCACACATATGTAACATTAACTTTCCGTTGAAGTCTGTGTACCCGTCTTGATATTCAACGTGGGTGTTCATGTCCCCTACCAATAGTACCTCCCGAAAACGTTTGAAATCCTCGATGTCTTGTTTTGGACTCGCCACCAGTTTTTCGTTTTGTTCTTTGCTATCCTTACCCGACCCAAGTAACGACACCCCTAAAGCCATCTTCCTACCGTCAACTATACCTTTCACCCACACGTGTTCTCTAGAGCCTTCTTTCACTCTCTTCCAATTAGCCCCCTGCCGTATAAGCATACCTACTCATCCTCCTTTTTTTCATCCAGCCGTCTTGTTACAACCTTTCCATACATACTATCCGATGACCGGACGTTCTTCCAAGTCCCGTACGTGCGTCTCGGTCACAGCGTATTCCCCGATAACTTCCTCTTCTTGCTGTTTACGAATCTCCATCCACTTCTCTCTTGTCCTGCCGCCCTCCAAGTTTATGTATGCGATCTTCAGTTACCCCTTTCTTCTTAACACGCCGTCGTCGTCCCTCTTGTCTGTCTGCACCGCACCAGCTATCTCACTTTGCTCCTTGCAATTGTCTACGCCATCTACGCAAAGGCATGTGGCCCTTCTAAAAAAATGGCAGCATTTCCACTTCGTCGATGACGGCGAAAGTGCGGAGTATGGGGACTCGAAATGACATCCGATTTGCGCCCCGACTGCCATTCGATTTGAGCCGTGAGTTACAGCTTGATTATTCTCTAAATAAAACTGTAACTAACGGATCAAATCGGATTTCGCTTGATATTCGCGTGATGGCGGTGTGCGCACGAATGGACGCGGACGGACATTGGGAGGTCATAAGATACTCCGCACCACTACAGGCGAGGGAGTACGCCGTTTGACTCTCGGGTACTAACTCACGGTCGTAGCCCAATGGGTAAGACGACCCACACTAACTCTGTCTGGTCTAGCAGACACAGGAACGACTCCTGCCGGTCCCTGTGGTATTTTTTGCGACTGCAAATGCTATGCGCACGAACGTGGACGGACATTGTGCGGTCCTAAGGTATTCCGCACCTAAAAGCCACAGCTCGCGACGCGTGACGTCGTCCGATGGCTGCTCCCACGTGTCCGCTGAACTCAACTCTGTCACACTGGAACGCACTTTTCCGGCCCTCCCTTCGGACAGCATTACTGATGTCTACGACAGCGAAACTCACCTCCTTGCTCAGCTCCCGTATATCTCTGTTTACCGCAACAACTTCACTTTCCGCATGCACCCCTCTCCCAACGATCTCGGGTACTGTGCTCACGATGACGTGCACACGTGCCAACAGCGCCCGAAGCTCCTTTAACCCTTTTCTAGTTGCTTCCGCACTCCACCACCCCTTCCATGCAGAGCGTCATTGGTTCCTTCAGCTATAGCCACGGGGTTCTGCTCCTGCATGTTTTCCCACATCTTATGCATCTCCTTTTCTAACACTACCCTGACCGTCTGCCCCGGGAACACGCCAACCTGCATTCTCCCGTCCTCTCTCACCCATCCCCTAATTTCCCTCTTGGAGTACCGCATGTTCCAGTCCCCTGCCACGATTACCATGCGCCTTTTTCCTTTTCCTGGCTGCCCTTGGCGCGGTCACCTGCTCCCAAACCGGCTGAGCCAGCGCTAGTCCAGGATTGTTTTCCGGAGTGGCGTCTTTGTACTCCCGCTTTCCCTCCTCGGGGAAGAGCACAGTCGATACAACTGCCTCGTGACCTAAATCACTCTGTCCTGGAATCTCACCCTTTGTAGCTAGTTTGACCTCCATTTGCCCCAACCTTGCTTCGAGTGCATTCCTGTGCTTTTTTTCCTCTTTCAGCTCCTCCTGTAGCTCTCCTACTTGAGCCCTGACTTGCTGCTTTTCTTCCTCGAGCCGGTCGAGGCGCAACGCTAGCACGCGCACTCTGCACCTACAATCCTGCCCTCATCCTCGACCGCCTAGAACCTCGTCTCCTTGAGCGGGTGCAAAGGAAAGTTTGACATCCACCTGAATGCAGCCATTCAGGTGGATGTCAAATCTGTTAGGTCAACACCTGTCCTTTACTTCGAGTTGTTGATTAATTCGCTCTCGCGCTACAAACGACTAGCCTCCTGGTTAGCTTAGTTCGTAGAGCGACTGCTCCGGTTGAGCGGTGGTCCCGGGTTCGAGTCCTGGACTAGGACGAATTTTTCTTCAACTGCGAAGTCTCTGAGGAAGCTGTACAGCTTTCCTTTGTAGCCGTATGGCTGCATTCAGGTGGATGTCAAACTTGCCTTTGCAGAAACGTTCTCCACCTTGTGGATTTCCGCTAAATTTGGTCGATTAACACCTTGATCGGATATTCGTGCTTGCACACCGTACACACCACACCCGTCTTCTTCTTCCGAAGCATGGTACGGCCCACCCCAGGCGTGCCCAACTAACTTACTTCACTGACGTGTTCTCGCGCGCTCCACTCGAATGAAAAAGTAAAACACAACGTCCGATTCTTTCCTAGATCACCAATTCTTTCACAAATTACTAAGTAGAATCACAACTATCACGTTTTAGACCACCACGTACAACCGCGTGGCACATTTGATTCGGTTACTTCCCTACGCTAACAACCTCTAAGAACTCGCGCTCTTTTCCACTAACCCTATAGCTTGCCTAAAACTACATTTGCTCTCTCTAACACATGGCTCTAAAAAGGAATATTAAATCTGAAGCACTTATCCGTTTTCGTGGCCGCGCTCTCTACGCCCGCACACCTCGACAGCTCTTAGAGTGCTGACAGCACCGCCCTCCAGCGCGAGAAAAAAAGGTGCCCGAGCACCAGACGCTCGGAGATGTCCGGATCTTTTTGGCTCCTCGCCTGACCTTCTCGGCAGCTTTCGTAACCAGTAGACTGCTCGTCGCAGCTTGGGCGATACTGGCAGCCGATGGAGCAGACGATCGTTTAGAGAAAGCCATACGGAAACATTTTCGCTCGCCGAAGTGTTTCAACGGGTTCTGGTCAGGTTTTTTCAGTCGGTAACAATCAAAAGAATATATAAAATGCTGAACGGATGTGAATTTGTGCAGCGACAGCCATTGAACAGTCACCCAGATGAAATTACATGCTCTCGCAACAAAAAAGTTGCGTGGAGATGCTTTATGGAGGAGTGCCGTCCTGGTAGCGCAGCTGGCAAGAACCCGTGACATTATTTAATGTTCCCTGTGGTCCTAAACAAACGAATAAATCCCCTGCAGACAGTGGTGCTACTTGCAGTCGGCAATTACCTGAAAGTGCGGTTGTACAAAACGGTGCTTTTCGTAGTTCTAAGGCGAGGTACTACTGAACGTAGAAACGTTGCGCGCTCGTAAACAATGCAGCACCGTCGATTTTACTATTTGCACATTACCCCAGCTACCCAGTAGCAGTAGTGTCAGAAAGGAAGCGTCCTCTTCCAGAACAGCGCCCAGAAATACAAAGAAGGCAGCTGAATTGCTGGAATGGAATAAACTAGCGGAGACTACGCTGATGTTTTTTTTGTTGTAAATGACGTCGCACAGCTTGCGTACGTTCACCCATGAAATCATGTTGTCGATGGTGCCCAAAGTTAAGACGAGCTTCGGCGTGGGTCTAAATCAACTTAGGATGCCCGCACTCTCGCAGATGTTTTAACAATGCGGTAAAATCACGCGTTAAGATAGCGTTGTATGAGCTCACACGGTGAGCGTAAAGAAACAACGTTGCTTTACAAGCACGCCCGTGGTGCGTGCGAACCACCACCCTGCTGCGGACAGCCGTTGGCAAGGCCACGGAGGTCTACGACGTTACGAAGTCACGAGTTCTGCCACCAAATGGCCCTTCAATTGAAGGTGTATGCCCGTCGCCACCAGCTTTAGTTGGCAGCTTTTTGGGCCGCTGTGTCCCTACCTAAAGAATATCTTACACCGTGGCCTAGGTGAAGCTTCGCCGCGTTAAACACCAAAATCACTCAAACTCTGGCAATCCATCTCACCCGAGATCAAGGTCAAGCAAATGCTTCATACGGTTTCTCAGCACCGACATGAGTGCCACCAGTCACACTTCGGCCACCGACCGAACTACTTCCCAGCGCCGACGGAAGGGCCACCGACCGTGCTTATCATAACGTCTTGCGGATTAGCCTGAGCAGCGCGTCTCATTGTTGGCGCAGATCAGTTTTTCGGAAAGCATATTGTGAGTTTGGAACTCAGAACGACATTGAACCATCGCTACGCTTCGATTCCCAACCTGTCTGCGGGATTCGTCACTTTTTGTTTCTTGTTCTGCACGCAACAGCACGAGCATGAGTTCTCTTTCTGAGTCTGCTAGGGGCGAAGCCTCTTACAGGCTCGGGCTGTCGGCGTCTCTTGGCATGGTCGTCTCATGTGGTCACGTTTCTAAAATACGGGGATATTCGCTTTCCAACGCCTCGCTCTAGAACGTAACGCGTACTACAAGGACATGCCGGGAGACCCGCTTTCCAGCACCTCGCGCTAGAAGGAGAAGGAATTGATTTTTGGTAGTTGAGGAGCGGGGAGATAGCCGCCTGTAACTGTCTCGCGTGAAGCCGACGCCTCAACGGGCCGAAGAGAAAGAGGGAGAGAGATAGAAGAAAAAAACAAAATAAAGAACAAGGAAGGGTGAAAGTAATTAGAAGGAGGTGTATAAATGAAAAGTGGAAGTGATTAGAAAGACAGAAGGAAGCTGAAAATTTGTTACGCCTCTTCGTGCCGCCGACTGGCTGCCCATGCCGTATTTTCTGGCGGAGAGGGCCACAATAGCCAGTGCAGACCGGGGCTTCCCTGACAAGAGGAGGCCCCCCACAGGCCGGGCGCCCGACCGTCAGCGCCTGATGATCGTCTAAAGTTTATTCACTCACTCACTCACCTCGGTTTGGGAAAACGCGTACTAAAGGCACACTCCGGGACAGTCGTTTTCCAACGCTTCGCGCTAGAATGCTTCGTGCTTCAAAGACAAGCGACTTACAGTTGAGCTGTATAACTCTACCCCCCAGTGGTTTCATCTCCGTGGGCAAAAATTCCAAGGCGTCAAAAATGCACTTATACGCTGCATGCTTCGCCCCTCCCTAGGTTTCACGTTATGGTTTAATCTGCTCGGGCAAAAACGTAAACGTGTCAAGAATGCACTTATACGCTGCATTCTTCGCCCCTACCCAGGTTTCACGCTACGGTTTCGTCTGCGTGGGAAAAAACGTCAAGGCTCCAAAAATACGCTTCTACCCTGCATGCTTCCCCCTTCCCAGGTTTCATGACCTGGTATTTTTTGGGGGGGAAGGGAGCGGCGAAGCACCTTAGGGGCTCGGGCTGTCGGCGTCTCCAGTAGTAATGGTACTAAAACACAGGCACACTCGTTTTCAAACGCCTCGCGCTAGAACATTAAATCTCCATGTGCGAAAACGCGTACTAAAAGAGCATACCGAATCACTCGTTTTCGATGCCTCGCGCTGGAACGGTTCGTGTTTCAAAGACACAAAACTTTGAAGCAAATTTGTATACATGTACCCCAAGCGTTTCATCTCCGCGGGCAGTAACGCGAAGCCACCAAGCCGTAAGACACCGAGAGGGCACCACCGCCTCAGCAACCGCACGATTATCTTGCCACCAGCGCTTCTCCGGAGCCCAATCAGCGTCCACCGTGTGGCAAGTAAGAGACTTACAATCTTTAAATAAACGTACACACTGCATGCTTCGCCCCTCCCGATGTTTCAGGTTAGTGGAAATCGCACGGTATTCTTTTTTCTCACCTTTCTGCGCTATTTTTACGCTCCGTTTTGTTTCTTTATTCCTCTCATACACAACAATTTAAAATCATTCTTAATCAAAGGAGCGTGGTACCCTCACTTATGTACTTAAAGTTTTCCTCCAATGTGCCTGCGTGTTTATCGGCTCAATAATGTGTGCAATGTATGAGTGATGCCAGCAGTTGTAGTAGCTTCGAGCGGTCCTATCTATATAGACTTAACCGTCATGTTATCTTCTGCTTCGGCCTGGCAGCTGCATTGAGTGGCAGACAGACAGGCAAACATGCTACATTGTCGCGGCTATGTAGCTCACCAAAGATTTGCTTGTTTAACATATTGCTTGAGGCAGTTAATAAGTGCTTCGAAGAACGCGGTTCGATTCCCGGGCACGGCGGCCGCTTTTCTTATGGAGGCGAAAAGCAAAAACTCTAGTGTGTACGAGATTTCGGCGCACGATAAAACTCCCCAGGTGTTCAAAATTGACCCGTAGCCCTCCACTACGGCGCGCCTCATCGCCTGCGTTGCGTCTTTGCGTTAAACCCTACAATCATTCAATACGTACGTTGACGGCGAAAACCTGGTGATACTTATTAACAACCTCTTTTCTGCTACATCGTATTTGTGTGTCCTCGCTTTGATTTTTTCGTTCGGGGTGAAATAAAACAAGAAAACACGATCCTTGTTCTATTTTAAAAAGTCAATAAACAGCAATATTTTAACGCAAAAAACCTACTTGTTTGATTCCTGGATGTTCAGGAACAGAGACATTGATTTTGTGTTTACATCCCTCAGGCATTCCAGTATGTCTTATACCAGGGTGTCTGTAACTGGGTCCGCCCAGCGCGCGTGCGGCTGGAAAATAAACACCAAGGGGAATTTTTTACACCATACTGACATTCATGACACCAGAAAACAGAGGTTGGGTGAGAAATGTGTTACTTCATGTCATCTCATTCACTCTTTTAGAAGTCATATGCAATCACAGATTTATAGTACGCAACTTCCGCGTGAAGAAAAAAACCCAGGAAAGCTTGCACTCATGCGCAAGACTCGAATCGCGAAGCTGTTGTAGGTAAGCATTGACGGACACATAGCTAGTTTAAGTAGCACTCCCTGCCTTTCGGTTCGTAGTATCTTCCTCGGCCATGCGAACATTCCGCGGCCGGGTCATTCCGATAAGTGCGAAGACGTTGAATGCGAGGTCTTTTATACGACACTGAGTGCGTGCGCACGACGATGCGAGCTCCCACGTTAAGAGCTCTCCTACAATACTGAGGGCATGCGCACCCTCTTGTGGAGTGTTGCGGCGGCCGCTATCACATGTCTTTCCACTGTAGAGTGGTAAATACGACAGCTGCGCGACACCTACGCGATAACGTTTCTCGCGGAAAGCTTTCGGCGCACAAACCCGGAACTTACGGTTGTAACAACACATCCGCTGTTGAAACATTGGCAGAAACTGCCAAATAGGAATCGCCTAATAAACGCTTACGCCGCTCTGGTATATAATGAGTCGCTTTCAAGGTGGCTTTACTACTAAAAGGACATACATTGCTATGAAGACATTTTTAGGCGCCTCATAAGCCGTCTGGTAACAAAGTAGGAAGGCTCTGGTACCGAATAAAAAATATATCTGATACCCCATGTATGGCTATGAAGTGCTATATATCAAAGCCGGCTTAACTACTACCCAGAAATGCGTATGATCATATGAATATCTAAAGGTCCTCGGCATTGCAAATAGCACTTCAATTCTGACTCATGTATTCTTAATATTATCCCCCTTCAGCCCCAGCTATCTCAATGTAGCCTAATACTCGAGGTCCCTGTAAAGACCGCTTCGCTGTGTCGCACAAATGCATTGCTGGAAAAACTTTTTCAAGGCAATGTAAGCAGTCCAATATGAAAGCATTGTCACAGTGTGTCTCAGCAGCAAATGAATGGGACGCTAGTACATGGCCTGATGCATTGCGGCCGTAAATGTGTACGGTACAGGTTGCGTTGCCGTCTTCATATAGTCCCATGGCTTCGCCACGTCCGGTCGGCCCAACCGCTTCCCAGGTGAGCCATTAGCTCGTACATTTGCCAGCCCATAAACCACTGATATCAGCCGGCGTGACCATGCCGCGAACGATCCATACGACGATGCCGGTCTTCGAACAAGTACTCCGGCCCGTCTCCAAGATCTTCAACACTTCTCGGCTGCATCCGCGAACACTGCTGTTCCAGAGCCACTGTTCGCCAAAGGTCACCATCATCTTCCACAGCCGCGAGGACATCTTTACTGTGTACGATTGTCATCTTGCCTTCTCGGCGCGCTCACCTACTTTCTTCGGCCTCGACCGAGATGTTCATCATGGACAGAGGGCGACGTCGCGAGAAAATTACAAGGACAGCCGTGGCGCGTTGCGCTTCACTACCCTCCGCCGATGAAGACAAAGATGTGCGTGCCGCATATACGTACTCGAACTCTGTGATGTCTCCGTTGTAAAAACACCGTTCTCATTCGACCATGATTCGTGTCATTCGTCCTGCCCTCACGTGTCCATACGATGGTCATAGAACCTTATATTAAACACTTATGTTAAACCATGTTTGAATACTGCACACACAGACATTGCTGGGAAGACAGTTGGGGCAATAAATGTGGTCACATATCAAAATGTAGGCCAGCAGAGCCTATTCACATGCAACATTTACAGCCCACCAAACCAGCCCCTTGTAAAGGAGGGTCCACTTCCGGAAGACGCAATCAAGAAGCAGGCCCAAAACTAGTGATCCTTGGGGACATCAATGCACCTAATCACTCCTGGGACTATCCGCAGGTAACGAAGTATTAAACAGCGTTGCAGTAAGCAACACACAATTTCCATCTACGAGAACGGAAACAATTGTCGCAAGAAGCACATTTCCAGACCCCACAGTTGTACGCCCTGTTACCCAATTTGAATGGCAAAGGCTACCCACAATCTTGGCAGCTACAACTACATTTTCCGCGTCACAAGCCAAGGTGACAGATTGGCCCGCGTTTTGGCAAGATCATACGGGCTTAGCACATTCGAAAGAAAATCTTGAACTCTGGACAGCAAATAGAAAGGAACTCGTACAACGACGCACCAAGCCTATAACTTTGACTACTGAAACACCGTCTGTTCACACCAACCTCGGCCGCCCACGAGAAGCTCGCACAGGACTAATAAAAAGGTGGAAAGGAAAAAAAACACAGAAAGGAAAGGTGGAAAAAAACCCAGAAAGCTAAAACTAAAAGTACCTTGAATTACTAAATAGGCAGCGGAGTATGCCCAATACTACAAAATGAATTTTGCATGACATTTTAGGTGAAATCAGTGGCCCATTCTGCACCAATAGAACGTGAAACATACCACTATATCTAAGGGGACAAAACTATCCAAACCGCAACGCAAGAGCACAACCAACGCTTGGTGCATAGTCACCAAAACCCAATGGATAAATTTCAGGAAACTATATAAGAACCTCTTCGGCACCGTACCACGGCAACAAAATCACTGTCTGTACTAAGGCAAACGTAACGCAAGCATGGCAGGTGTTTCACGATCCAAGAGCTGCAGGGGGCTCTTGCGCGTCTGACCCGTAATATCACGCCAGAAAAAGACAGAGTTCCTAATAAACTACTGCTAAACCTGAATGAATACACGCAGGAATCCATCCCTGCACTTTTCCACAACCATTGGCAGTCTGGCACCCTACCGCCAGTAGAGGCACGCCTACATAACGCTTATCCCTAAACGTCACGAACAACGAAATGTCATCGTGAATCATCGACCAGTCTCGCTGACATATTGACTTGGAAAGCTGTTTGAACATCTGGCGAACCGCTGACTCAAAGAACGCCTCGACCATATAATCTCTACTCCAATACTCTTTTCTGATTCCACTCCCATCTTTCTAGCTTATACGCATTGCTACAGCCAAAAGCGCAAATTATGACAACCTCAGCCAAACCAATCCCAGTACCAGCCTGGCTAAATACGTTCAAGGAGCCTTGGACAACGACACTTGTGAAGCGATCCTCGATCGTCTCTGAGACACCAACTGCACAAAATCGACATGCAACTTTCTAGGAGAGTTCCTCTCAGGCCATACCGCTGAAATTCGAATATGTCTAATAAAACGAACATATTCTCAACCCCATCGAAAGGCACGCCTAAATGCTCCGTTATTTCTCCCCGCTATTCAATATTGGAGTATTTTAACTGCCCTCCAAGCTTTCAGACATCCCCGAACATCATCACACCTTTGATCCCGATGAACCTACTATATGGAGAAACACAAGATCAGCTAAAGGGCAGCAGGACAGACTTCAATAGGCCATATACTGCGTGATAGAGTACCTAGAAAGACTCGGCCTTGCGTGCGCCTCCGCCAAGTCGGCTTTACTGCTCCTCCCGGCAGACACACAAGGTAGAACCTTCAACCCACCGTCTGACCCAACCGTCAGCTGTGCATTTAGGCCGGTACCTCAAGTAACATCACTTCTAATTTTGAGAACGCCATGTCATGCAGACTGCTCAGGTACTAAATTTCTATCACAACTAAACGCCACAGTCATGCAGTGATATACTTATTCCGACGGATCTGCGCACAAAAGAGCGGTCTTAAAGAACAAGACACCTGCAGCATTGTTCAAGCACTGCTGACACGCCGCATCGCATGCGGCACCTCATATGTCCAACTGTGGCCCAGGGAATACTCCAAAATAGTTACCTTAATTCAAAGGTCGTATCGGTTTTTCATGGAACTGCCCATTTTACACCCACAGGCGGCCTTCTCACGCTGGACTTCATAACAGCTTGAGTAAAGTCCTCAAAGCGCAACGAGCAAGGCAACCAAATCGGCTGGCTCTAACTCCAACGGGCGGCATGGTTGTGGAGAAGGTGGGCTGCCCCATTCTTACATCATCCAACGCGCCTGCCCCGATCCCATCAAACATGCCTACTAACATCACAGTCGCCCCCATTCTAAGACACATGACCCCGGAATACAACCAAGGGAGAATGCAAAAGATAACAAGATAAATAAGCAAGAAACTCACTAACAAGCGCTTTATCTATTACAAAAACCTCCCAAATATCCTGACCGGGAGGCCCACGTTGCAGTGGTAGTGACTTCTAAACGAACAGCAAGCACAGCCGCGACAGTCTGAACAACCGACACCGAAGTTGCAGGAAAGACAGCCATCGCCCTTGCGGCCCTTCCCAGAGAAACAAATCCTACTACTGTCATCACTGACTCACAACAGGAGTGCCGGCATTACCTATCAGGGTAGGTAGGTAGTTAAGTAGCTAAGTAGGTACAAAACGCTTATTACCACCGAAGCTGTTGAGCGAATGTTTTGTCTATGGTGTCCACAATTTTGAAAATATCGATAAACTGCCGAACGCTCGTGCACGCGTCCCTCGATCCCACGTTCTTCGAACTAAGCGTTCCCAATGAGGAAGACTGGCCAATATTGGCCGAAAAAACTTCCTCGTTCGCCGTGCACCTCGATTGCACGTTCGTCTAGCCAAGCACATTCACCTTGAGTGATTGGCAAGCATTGGCCAGAAAAAAAAAAACTCCATCGTTTGCCGTATCGTGGCAACACTTGCTCAGAGCGAAAAATACAGGTCATAACATACGCCCCCCTTTTCTTCGCCCTCGCGTCGTCGTCCGCATACCTTCTGCTGCGTAGAAGATGATCCCCGACTTGAATGTTGAAGCTGCTGTAGGCAATCATTGGCCCGACATGATCCGGCCACGGATAGTTCGCATTGCCGAGGAAAAGGACGCGCTTCGATCAAGAGGCTCTGCGTGTAAAGCATCCGCTAGCGACGATAAGTTGCGCTTGTAGAGTGGCGTACGAAAACGTTGACCAAAACGACGACCTCAATTTGGCCTTTTTCAGCATAACGTCATTAAAATGACACGCCCCTGACGTGAACCACGATACCACAGTAACACTAAAGCTCAATTTTGTGTCTGTCAATGGCCACCTGAAACAGCTTCGCCATTCAGATCGTGCGCATGCGTGCCAGCTTTCTTAGATTTTTTTGCGCAGCTGAACTCGGAGTGGTTCCCTAGTTCGGGAAATGCATGGGATGAACAGGAAGCCTTAGGTCTGTATGCGAGGAGTTGCTGGACGTCCAGTCGGCCACTGATCATCAGATTCTCTCAGAGCTCAAAGGTGGGAAGGAAGGATCGCAGAGGAGGAAGCTCGCTTCCCGAGAAAGAGGCGGCTCACGCCGCTGCCCGTGCCATTTTTAACCGGGTATTCCCAACGAAGGCAAATGACAACCCTCCAATCGCCTTCGTCAGCCACTCAGTTAAAAAAACCATACAACGACATGTTATACCATTATCGCCGGGAACTTATAATTCACCCCTTCTCACGCATCACTCAGCACAAAACTCATGAATCTGGCACCCAATTCAAAAACAGCTTACTACAGCATGAACGTTCTACATCCCATCCTTCCAACTGTTTTTTCTGCAACTACGTAACGTGCAATAACTCAAACACCACCCATCATCTTGTGTAAGGGTGCGTCAAACACACCACCCCAATGTCATCCCGAACATTGGAGAAGCGGTAGCGTAGGCTAACCAGCTCCCACCTCAAATATCAGGAGTACCGCATATACCGGGCGTGGCCTTTTGGGTTGCCTGAAGGAGGCCTGTATTTAGGCCAACACCCGCTTTGCTTTCCCCTTCCTCTTTCTCTTTAAAAAGCAATAAATATTATTTCTCGTAGGGTTATTCCAGAGAAGCTGTATACGTCTAACCCGCCCCACCCCCGAGTTTTCATTCCGGTGCAGTTGCCTTACTCGACACCGCTCCTCTGCTCCTCGCGCCCATTTCACTTTTATACCACTCCCCACCACCGATGCCACTTTTACCGGCTGCGCAATCGGCTAATAATGAAAATAGCTCCTTTATCAGCAGTTGCACTTTTAACGCGCTATGAGACGGACGCGTGTCGTTGCTTTGGAGGAAGAAAAGCGGGAATTAAGGAGCGTCAGTGCGCGTAGAAGCGCGAGTGGGCCCAAAAACAACGGAAAGCCTTTGCAGCAGAACGGTCAGCCACCGCTGTTGCAACCTCAAGTCAGCCACCGCTGTTGCCACCTTGTCAAGTAGCTGTGAATTCCTTCAGGATTAGAAGCAACTTGCCCGCTCGGAAGCCCGACGTGATCCAATAACGATAATATATAAATTCAGTATCGCAAAACGCCACCACTTCAAAACCCACCATAGCTCCATATTCGCTGTCTCTTATGTTCACAGAGTGGAAGGGCTCTGAATTTTTATTCCGACTACTTTTTTCCGGGACCAAAGAGAGGCACAGCAAACTTCACCGTCAGACATACAGGTTTCCTCATTTAGTTCACATAAAAACGCTTAATCATTAAAAACAAACATATGGCATTAAAGCCGGCCCAAGATATTGAGAGGAGAGCTTGTTCCCACTGCTCACGAGGTCTGTCAGACGGAGCTGCGGAAGCTGGAATACGAGAGCATGGAAACAAAGACAGAACTTCATCCGGGAATCTAAGTCTGTGTACGGGCTTTGGAAACAAAATGTTTATGGCTACCCCTGGTGATACTTACCAGACATCTTCACTGTTACATCGTGTTCCCATTTCTTCACTTCTGGCGCGAGTTCTTTCAAGGAGCAGGGTAGCGACACTTCGCGGCACATGTTCCCCCTATCAGAGTTCTCCGTGGCTGGTGTGAACTTTTTCTACTCCCGTTCTGTGAGACTCACATGTCACGTGATATGACGTCAGCGCCGCACCCAGTAGGATAACTCCTTTTATGTCGCTGGCGTGCTGCTGGTGTAACATGGTAGTAATGCTCTAGCTTCTACATTGAACACCAGTATTTTGTTCTGATATGAACTACAATATCAACGTGCCGAGTTTTCTTTTAAAACCAATGAATTTACATTATTGGGAGTGACTCCGCACACACATTGGCCCAAATATCGACAATTTTCTGTTTTCGGACTCTATAAACGTTCTCTCTCTCTCTCTCTCTCTCTCTCGGACTCTACAATGACAGACATTTTCTGTAAGGGGCAATGACTCCTGATGGCGTGTCACATTTGCTGTCCACAAACACGCTGTATTAAGTGCAGAGCACTTTAGGCGCTCGCCTTCTCATCCTAGGTACCTCGCTCGACCCAAGCATATATAGCAAGAAGGCGGCGTCCCGGGGTTACGCTGTTGTTCGCGGCGTACCCCAAAGGCTTCGAAAGCCAAGCGGTTTATATAGTCATATGCGTTCGAAACTCATGAAACGCTGGCGCTTTTCATACATCTTCCCGTTGTTTAGCGCAGAGAAAACAATAGGTACAGTTGAGGAAAAATATACGTAATTACCCGGCAGCGCCCCCGTTCCTTTAGTTAAAGGCGCCCGTCGGGTTGCTTTTTACGAGAGTAAACGCAAAATGTGGCAGTGCAACGCCGGCACGTGCGGGGAGAAAAGCACAGAGGACGCTACTTCCGCTCGCGCAGTTTTAGGCAGGGGGCGCGCGAGCACTGCGGAGGCAGCAAGTTTGAATTGCATGGGGTGGCAGCAGTGAGCGGATAACGGCGGTACAGCAAATTATGGCGAATCACTGCTCTTCACTTCCGACATCTTTCACATTGAGTAGAACCGCTTTAATTTTTTATTGATTGTGCCCGGAATTTGGAGTTCGGAACTGGGCCCGGAACATGTGCCACTAACTGTTCAATGGTTTTCCCTTGTCGCTCAAGTGAAGCGTCATGTTGTTGCACCCGGCGTCTACTATGCCCATCACGGGAAGTACTTATCACCTGGCCCGATGGGAGGTGCAGTTTTTCACAACGTTAAAAAGCAGCTGAATCCACATGAAAGTTCTATAATTTCAAGAAACATTTTTCATTTAATCTTCCAGCCACTGTCACTACTTTATTACTGTCATTTTGGAAGTAACATGTGTCCCGCATCTGCTCACTTCGCTGCAAGCACCATCAAGAGGCTACAGTCTTCTGCCGCTTCTGTCGCACAATGCCTCTCTTCTCTTTCCCGAATACATTAATCGCTCTTCCCCTACAGTCTCGCTCCTTCCGCAGAAAACAAGGTGGAGGTTTGATCACGTCAAGTCAATTTTGCGTGACCCACGGCTCTCTCGTCCTCTATTGAAACCTTTCGGTACTGTTACAGTTTTCAAATGCCGCTACGAGGTATAGGTTCCGGTAAAAGACGTTTTGTATTTCTGAGTCACAGTATTGTTTTCATTGAGCAATTGTTTACCAAGCGCACTTCTACTTTCGATTAGAACAACACTTCTTTGTGCCAGTAATGAATTGATGTTTCGCCTCAAATATGCCTAATGTTTTCGTTTTGCTCACGATTGGTGAACACTATGAAGTGTAGCCGTATTTAGTAGTTTACAAATATTTTGCCATAGAAGCTTCTCGTTTCAGAGCTCTTATACTTTTGTTCGGGTGGCTGAATCGAGGGACAGACAGACCGAGCAAGATTTCCGTGTTTCAGCCGCCAAAAATATATTTAATTTTTATGCACTGTCTTTTTGAGTAACACTTGCACAACTACAGTGTTGTTAGAAGAACCAGCATAGTTTCAAATTAGCGAATATTTTATAACTGGTCGGTGTAAGCCAACTCATGAACGTTCGTTGCTTCTATCTTTTGCCCCGGTGGGTCAATCGGGGGACAGATAGGCAGACACGCAGCCAAAATGTTGAGATTTAAGTCACCAACGAAAGCATATCGTATTTCAAAGACAGCGTGCATTTTCTTCCCTGTCTCTTTTCCCCTGAAATAACAATTGCGCCTTTGCTTAAACTGCTCCATAAGGGCTTTACTGAAAATGATATATATATAGCAATAATCATAACCTGAAAAGACTGTTTCATTAATCATTTCCGTCTACACACAGCGTTTCCTGTTCTTTTATAATTCATTCTCTCATGCAAATACACTATGAATATAATAAAGATGAGAGTTTCATCCAAGATGAAGAATCACTTACTGCCAGGAAACACAAGGTCAAGAAGAGAAAGCATGGCCTCCCTGATTCCATCCACGAAAATAAACATCAACCTTGCGAAAGCACCCGACCGTGTTAAGCACTGCAAAAGAACGTAACAAAACGTCATTTAGTATAATACTGAAGCCCCGAGACCGCGTGGCTGTTGCTCCATGATTTGTTTGCGAACCATTTACCCAGGAGCAGTTGTCTTGAATAGAGCCACAACACAGATTTCCCGGCGTCCACAGCTCTAGCCAAACTATCCGTCCTTCAACACCTGGGTGTCGCCGTACGCATGTAATGACCACAGAATACGACCACTCGCGCGAGTAGGGCTTTATCAAACAAGCGGAAAGACCCTAATCTTCCTATAATTCATCCCATCACTTAGAGAAGCACTCGTTATATTGTTCTTACAAGCACGCCTATAATGGAATATCGCTCAAACTTATTGTGACGGGTCTTGTCTAAACGCGAAAGACTGCAATATTAGATCTGAAGTTAGCAGGTTATTCAGCTATAGAACACTTCTCTACAGGTACCCTCTAGTGCGCTGACCGGACAACAAGCTGCCACGTATACTTTTCGAGGAAGAGGACAACGCTCACAGGTGTTCTATCGCGTGCTGCTCTCACGTTAGAGCTCCCTTTGTGCCGGAGGTTTTTTTGTGTGTTCCCGGGAATACAGTTAGCTTTTGTAGTCTGTAAATATTACCTCCGCTTCCACTCCACGTCTTGTAGTGGTTGTGCCAGTGCCGACGCTTTGCGCTTTGGCATTTTCACGCTGCTGGCATTTGATGTGTTAATAAGCAACTGTGGTGGCTGTCCTTGATGTAGGGTTTTTAAAATATAAATATAAATATATATATATTATAATATAATATCTATATATTTATAAAATTTTATTATATATATATCTTATTATTCTATATTTCATCCTCTTTTTATCTAAAATTTTCTTTTCTATATACTTTATATATCTATTAATATATATATTTTCTATTTTTCTATATATATATATATTTGTAGTGAAGATATTAGCTATGCTCCGCAAAAGCATCGGAGGCGTCATTACCCAAATGGGTCATGTTGACCAGTACGAGCAGCGTCATCATCAGCAAAAAGACTGTCGGAAATCCTCATCGCCATCGCCTAGAACGACGGGGTTCACTCGGACTGCTTCGCTCGGCTCGTGTCTGCTTCCCCCTGGTCCGCGATTCCTGACCTCTCGCCTTCAGAAAGATCTTCGGCAATAAATCACCTTTCAAGTGGTGGAGGTGCGGGGAAACGCCTTAATCCTGGAACTCCGGAGCCGGAAGTTACCCTCGGCCATGAACAACCAACCGAACCAGAGTGCTACGCCCTCATCGCCGACGGTGATGTGCTACGGTCCCATGCAGCGAGAACCTCCATTCTTCAACGGAACCGATAATAACGACGCCGAGGTTTGGCTGTCCGTGTATGAACGCGTAAGCACTCATAACCGATGGGACGACGCCATGAAACTGAATAACGTCGGCTTCTCTCTGAAGGGCGCCGCCGAGTTATGGTATGGGAACAACCAGCGCGACTGCCGGACGTGGTCTGAGTTCAAGGTAAAGTTCCTTGGGGCCCTTTTGGCCGTTCAGCGGTGCGCAAGCTTGAAGCGGAGCAGCGTCTGCGTGTTCGAGCACAGCAGGCTGGCGAGAACTTTATTAGCTATATTGAAGACGTCGTGGACCTATGTAAGCGCGTCGACCCATCTATGGCGGAAGCTGATAAAGTCAAGCATATTTTAAAAGGCATAGATGACGACGCCTTCCAAATGCTTTTGTCCAAGGACTTGAGCACGGTTGCCGATGTCGTCAAGCTGTGCTTAAGCTTTGATGAGCTGAGGAAGCAACGGGCCCTCACTCGAAAATCTCTTGCACGGGATGGCTCTGGGTTGAGTTTGGCAGCAAATTTCCGCCGATTCCGCGCTCCTTACGAAAATTTAAAGACTTCGTGCGTGAGGAAGTGGCGCGACAGCTGTCCCTCCTACCCTCCACGACGACGTCGGTGTCCGCGCTAGAGCCTGCCCTCAGAGATGTCATCCGGGGTCAAATTGCTGAAGCACTTCCGCCGCCGCCTCCGCAGTACGTGCCAGTAGCTGCGCCAGTCACTTATGCCGAAGTCGTCGCCAGACCATTGCAGCAGCCTGCCGTGACGTTCCAGCCGACATTCCCAGTTCGACCTCGGGTTCCGCCCTCGGTGCTTCCTCAACCTCAGTTCGTGCCGCAACCCCGGAGTGTATGGCGTACACCGGACAATCGCCCTATCTGCTTTGCGTGCAGGATGCCTGGGCACGTTGCACGCTATTGTCGTCGTTGTCCGCCGTCAACCTGGAACTCTGCGCCTGCAGATTTTCCTCAGTCGCCTCAAGTCCATGTGACGCCACGCTCGTCGTTCCCGACCTCCTCTTCGAACCGCGCCACCTTTACCGACCACCGTTCGCCGTCACCACGCCGTCGCTCGCTCTCCCCGATGCGGCGCCGTCCTGGTCCCGGAGATACGGAAAACTAGTTGCCGCAGTTCCTGAGGCACGAACTGGGGTCGACGTCGAAAAGTCCAAGGCCTCACCCCCTTCCGTTCCCTACCAATGTAAATTCCGATGTTGTTGTTGAAGGCATTCGCACATTAGCTCTGGTCGACACAGGAGCCGCCATTTCCGTTATTCACGCTGATCTCTGCCGTTCCCTTCGCAAAGTAAAGACGCCTCTGGATGGACTATCGCTCCGAACCGCAAGTGCACAACATATCGAGCCAGTGGCTGCATGCACGGCTGGGGTTTGTTATTCAGGACGTCGTGCACCACGTTGAGTTTATAGTGCTTCCGGCTTGCTCCCACGAAGTAATATTAGGATGGGACTTTTTTTCCCCGCAATAACGCAGTGATTGACTGCGCCCGCGCACAAGTGGAACTTTCAGCCTCTTCTGACGCATTGTTTGACGACGACCATCCCACCCACGCTGCAAAAATTGTCGTGGCAGAAGACACTCACATTCCGCCCTGTTCTTCTGTATGTGTGCCTATATGCTGTGTGTCTGTGACCGACGCCACGGCGCTGTTTACACCATCTGACACGTTTCACCGCCGCAACGTTTTTTCCACTGCCGTGTGCCGTTCTGGATTCCACTCCGGGGGAAGCGCCATGTTCATCACGAACACATCGACCCGTACCGTGCGCCCTCCTAGAAGGCGAAAATCTTGGAAGTCTAGAACATATCGACCCTGGCCTTATTTTCAACGTTGCGGATGGCGTGTCACACATTGACATCGACGGACTGGATCCGTGTTCGTCAGATCCAAACTCAGCGACTGACGTGTTTCGTGCCTCCGTGGAGATGCTCTAGACAGCACCCAACAAGCTCAACTTATGGCTCTACTTCAGCGATTCCGTTCGTCTTTTGATTTGTCCACAACGCGCTTGGGCGTACGTCCCTGTGGAGCACACCATCGACACTGGAAGCCATGCTCCCCTTCGGCAACGGCCGTATCGCGTCTCCCCAACCGAGCGTCGCACCATCGAGCAACACGTCGATGACATGCTCCAGCGTGGCGTTGTTCGACCCTCAAGCAGTCCCTGGGCATCTCCTGTCGTTCTCGTCCGAAACAAAGATGGCTCTATTCCGATTTTGTGTAGACTTATCGCCGCCTCAACAAAATCACGCGCAGGGACGTCTATCCTCTCCCTTGCATAGATGATGCTCTGGACAGCTTGCAGGGGGCAAGAATTTTTCTCGATCACTTGATTTAAGGTCTGGGTATTGGCAGGTTCCTATGGCAGACGGTGATCGCCCGAAAACGGCATTTGTCACACCTGATGGGTTGTACGAATTTAATGCCATGCCGTTCGGGCTGTGCAACGCCCCTGCAACATTGGAACGCATGATGGACAATGTTTTGCGCAGCCTCAAGTGGAAAATCTGTCTTTGCTATCTAGACGACATTGTCATCTTTTCCGCCGATTTTCAGACGCACCTTCACCGTTGGAGCAAGGTTTAACATGCCTTTCACGAGCTGAGCTCCAACTTAACCTGAAAAAGTGTCGTTTTGGCCGCCACGAAACTTACCATCTTGGGTCACGTTGTATCCAAGGACGGCGTGCTCCCCGACCCAGCCAAGCTTCGCGCTGTCGCCGAATTCCCGAAGCCAAACAACATAAATCCCTTCGGAGCTTCATAGGGCTTGCTCGTACTTCCGGCGCTTCATTCGCAACTTTGCTTCCATCATTGAGCCATTGACGAAGCTCCTCGGTGGTGCCCGTGACTTGCCTGCCTGGTCTCCGGCCTGCGACCACGCGTTCCATACTTTGCGCCGTCTCCTTACATCGCCACCCATACTTCGACACTTCGACCCTACAGCGCCCACCGAACTTCATACTGACGCCAGCGGAGTTGGCCTTGGGGCTGTGCTTTGCCAACGTAAACAAGGTTTCGACGAATATGTCGTCGCCTATGCCAGCCGCACCCTAACGAAGCCAGAATCCAATTATACAGTTACCGAGAAGGAGTGCTTGGCCATCATCTGGCGCTTGCTAAATTTCGACCATATCTGTACGGCCGCCCATTTGATGTGGTAACTGACCACCACGCCCTCTGTTGGCTGTCTTCTTTGAAAGATCCGGCAGGCCGTCTGGGGCGATGGGCGCTTCGCCTCCAAGAATATGATATACGAGTGAAATACAGGTCTGGTAAGAAGCATTCGGACGCCGACGCTCTCTCCCGTTCACCCGTACCTGCTAATCTATCGGGCTCTCCAGGGTGACCTGGCTTCCCTGCTGTGACTGACATGGCAGCTGAGCAACGAAGGACCCATGGATTGGTTGCCCGTCTCACCTCGGCTCACCAATCCTTCCAAAGCCGTAACTACACGCGCTCTCCGTAGGCAAGCATCTCACTTTGGCAGTACGCGCTCAGCTGCTTTATCGACGCAACTACTACTTGGATGGCCGCAAATGGTTGCTAGTGATTCCACGGCATTTGCGGTCCGATGTTTGTGCCTTGTTCCACTCCGATCCCACATGTTGTCATGTCGGTCTACTCAAAACCTATGAACGTTTGCGTCTTCGTTACTTCTGGGCGCGGGATGTACAACTTCGTGCGAAAATACGTTCGATCCTGCCAAGATTGCCAACGCCGAAACTCGCCGGTACCTCACCTTGTGGTCCGTTACAGCCGCTGCCTTGCCCAGTGAAACCATTTGACCGTGTGGGCATTGATCTGTACGGACCGTTTCCCCCTGCACAAACCCCCGGCAACCGCTGGGCTATAGTTGCCATCGACCACTTGACGCGCTATGCTGAGACCGCCGCTCTACCAGCTGCTACCGCACGGGACGTCGCCTCGTTTCTCCTGCGGCGTTTTATAATCCGTCATGGTGCGCCTAAAGCTGCTCAGCGACAGGGGACGCGTCTTTCTGTCTGACGTCGTCGCGGAGCTTCTTAAGGAAAGCAGCGTCATCCATCGAACGAGCACTGCCTACCATCCCAAACGAATGGCCTCACGGAGCGCTTCAACCGTACCCTCGGGGACATGTTGTCCAAGTACGTTGCGTCTGACCATGGCAACTGGGACCTTGTACTCCCTTACGTGACGTATGCCTACAACCACCGCCATACAAGCGACGACGGGTTTTTCTCCGTTTTTCCTCCTATATGGGCGGGAGCCATCGTGCATGCTGGACACCATCGTTCCCTACCGCCCTGATGTATCCGAGCGCACGCCGATTTCTGAGGCTGCCAAACACGTCGAAGAATGCCGCCAGCTTGCCCGTTCTTTCACCACTGAAGAGCAGGAGCGACAAAAGTCCATCACGAGTGGCGAGCCCGCACCCGACTTCGTTTCCGGTTCTCTCGTGTGGCTCTGGGTACCCACCAGGACTCCTGGCCTGTGCTCGAAATTCCTGTCGAACTATCAGGGGCCGTACCGTGTTGTTGAACGCACTTCCCCGGTGAAACTACGTCGTCGAGCCGCTAACACCTTCCCAGGATCTCCGACGCCGTGGACGTGACACAGTGCATGTTGCTCGTCTCAAGCATTATTATGACCCGCTAGTCTCGCCATTACCTTGAGTCGCCAGGATGCTACCCTCTTTTCCGGGGGGTGGTTGTAGTGAAGAATATTAGCTATGCTCCGCAAAAGCATCGGAGGGCGTCATTACCCAGAATGGGTCATGTTGACCAGTACGAGCAGCGTCATCATTAGCAAAAAGACTGTCGGAAATCCTCATCGCCATCACATAGAACGACGGGTTCACTCGGACTGCTTTGCTCGGCTCGTGTCTGCTTCCCTGGTCCGCGATTCCTGACCCTCTCGCCTTCAGAAAGATCTTCGGCAATAAATCACCTTTCAATATATATAAATATATATATATATATATTTGTGAGCGATGTTTTCATACCGATAGCTACAGTGGTCATTCTCCCCATTCATAGCATCTAGAAACACTCCCATCATCAGCATCATCTTCATTCACGCGCCACCGGCTGCCACCCTGATATCCCGTGCCTCGTGCGACCGTGATCTTCGTCGGAGTCTCTGCGGGTTGTTCCTTTCGCGAAGCCGGAATAAATGGTCTGTGCTTCCCCGTGACTTTGCCTTTCAAGTGGTAAGGTGCCTTTTGACCCCGTCCTCCGCCGCTCCCAGTTACACCCCTGGAGCTCCGTTCCGGTCGACGCATCCTGCTACCAGCTCCGCCGATGCAGCGAGAAGCCAGGTCGGAGTCCGCCGCTCAAACGGCGTCGACGTGCTTGCTAACAAGCCCCCAGCATGACCCTCCCTTCTTCGCTGGTCTTCGCGGGGACAATGTCGACGACTGGCTCGACGAGTTCAACCGCGTCAGCCAGTTTAACAGGTGGAATGACGTTTGCAAGCTGCACATTGTCCCCTTCTCTCTAAACGAGGTGGCGAAGACGTGGTTCTACAACAACAAAGGACGCTTCGCTGATTGGACCACCTTTACGGATGAAATACGCCAGGCCTTCGGCACCCCGTCTCTTCGCTCAAATTGTGCCAGAAAGAAGCTGAACTATCGCGTACAGCATCCCGAAGAAACATACATTTCTTACATCGAGGACGTTCTTGCACTATGCCGCAGGGTGGACCAAAGCATGCCCGAGGCTGACAAGGTGCGCCACATCTTGAAGGGAATTGCTCCTTTCGCATTTAGCGCCCTTGCTCTTCAGAACCCCACGAGCGTAAATGATGTGCGAACAACATGCCCACGTCTCGACTAGTTGCCGTCTCTTCGCTTGCAACCTCAGCCTTCGTCAACTTGCATGGATGGGGACATGGACTTACGTACCCTGATACGTAGCATCATCCGTGAGGAGCTAGAAACCGTACCTCACTGTGCCCCCCACGTGACAAACTGTCGCCCGAACGCGTCTTACCTGCGAGACCTCATCAAGGAGGAGCTTGCGTCCATGACGGCGGTACCATCTGTTAACGCCGCCGCTTCTACCATCCACGCCATGTCATACTGCGATGCCGCTTCGAAACCACCCATGCGAGTGGAAGCTCCCCCGCTACCACCTTCTCACGGACATCTGACAGAAATTTCAAACCGGTCCGTATCGTCAGCCATACTACTCGCACGTCCGTCCCGACCGTCAGCTTTTCCCGTGGGACCGCCCCGTCTGCTACTACTGTGGTATTCGGAGCCACATTTCCCGCTTTTGCCGGCGACGCCAACAGGATGAGCGACGAGGTTACGCGCATGATGAACGGGATGACACCCGCTTTGTCTACGGTGCTCGTCGTAATGGGTACGTTTCGCCTCCTCGCCGTCCTTCGCCTCCTCGAGACTCGACCAATATTTCTTATAATCGCACGGCACGATATCGATCACCATCGCCGTATCGCCGCTCACTGTCGCCTCTTCGACCTGCTTCACGTCCCACTGACCAGGCGTCGGAAAACTAGCGCCTGCAGTTTTTGGGTGGGAAACTGCATTGTTCCGATAACCCAAAACTCCTCCGGACCGTCCGTCGAACATTTTATCCGTAGAAGTGGAAGGGGTGTGTATTGATGCGCTTATGGATACGGGAGCCAGTGTTTCGGTTATTAGCGCACAGTTGAGTTCCCGCCTGAGAAAAGTTAGACCTCCCTCTACCGGTCTGTCTTTACGAGGAGCAAATGGTGATAAGATTCGCCGCTCTGGATACTGTACAGTGCGTGTTATGATTGACGGTCTTCTACACCACATTCAGTGTGCGGTGCTGACTCTATGTGCTTATGAAATCATTCTGGGTTGGGACTTTTTATCAGCATCGTCCGTGGTAATTTCCTGCCGACAACCGGCTATTCACCTCCCTGAGACAGCCATTGCCAGTGTGTCAGATGCGCCAATACACCGAAGATTGTGTTCTGCCTCCCGGTGAAGAAACTGTATTTTTTGTGGCCTGCGACAATATCGCCCACGGAGATGTCTTTGTCACACCAGCTGGCACCTTCGCTTGTAAAGGAGCCATAATACCCCCATGTCTCGTTCGCTTTTCGCGGGGATCAGCTCTAATCGCCGCATTGAATGTTGCCTCTGAGCCGATTCTCCTTCCACAAGGCATTACCGTTGCCACTACTTCCCAGGACGACGTTACCTCTCCAGCACTTTGTCCTCTTGCGTCAGTGCAGTGTGCCTGTAATCCAGAGCTAACGGTCTCGTGCCTTACTTCTACCATCAGCCCTGAGCTCAGCTTCGAAAAGAGGGAAGCGCTCCTTGCTCTGCTTACGGAACACAAGGCCTTATTTGACTGCCACTCTTCCACTTTTGGACGGGCATCAGCGGTAACTCATGGTATAGAAAACAGATGGTTCATGTATAATTCGCTGCCGTCCCTACCGGGTTTCGGCCTCAGAACGCAAAATTATTCAGGACAATGTTGAAGATATGCTTCAGCGGGACATTATTCGCCCTTCTGGAAGCTCCTGGTCATCACCGGTTGTTTTGGTCCGCAAGAAAGATGGCTCCGTGCGCTTTTTGTGGACTATTGGGCGCTTAAGAAATTACTAGAAAGACGTTTACCCCATGCCCGGATTGATGACGGTCTGGACACTTTGCACGGCGCCGAATACTCTCGAGCCTTGATCTTCGATCGGGATATTGACAAATCCCTATGAATGAATCAGACAAAGAAAAAACAGCTTTCGCCACACCCGATGGCCTTTACGAGTTTAACGTCATGCCATTCGGACTGCGCAATGCTCCAGCCACCTTTGAGCGCATGATTGACACCGTCCTGAGTGGATTAAAATGGTAGATCTGTCTTTGTTACCTTGACGACATCGTTATCTTCTCGTCCACGTTTGTCCAGTGTGTCAGGGGGCGGCAGAAAGTTAGATGGGCAGATGAGATCATGACATTTGCGGGGAT
The DNA here is from genome assembly GCA_013339765.2 of Haemaphysalis longicornis. Lineage (NCBI taxonomy): Eukaryota > Metazoa > Arthropoda > Arachnida > Ixodida > Ixodidae > Haemaphysalis > Haemaphysalis longicornis. The sequence goes on from CM023458.1 coordinate 94,147,901, forward strand.
AAATTAGTAGCAGTTATCACAGGACCGGGATAATTGGAGATCTCTGGGAGAGGCGTTTGCCCTGCAGTGGGCGTAGACAGGCTGATGATCATCATGATGAAAGGCCTACTCAAGTAAAGTCAAGTTGCAGGTGTTTTATTTAGGGCTAATACCCGTAGTTTGATGATTTGCAATGTAGGTATTCATGTTCGTTCGTTTCGTTTTTTAGTAGTAATCCACCATGAAGAGATCCCCTCTCTGTTTTAGTAACATGCTTTGTTTGCCTTGTTTCACTCGTCGAAGTTTACATATACCCACACCAATATTTCAACCGGCGAATTTCGATTGTCCTGGCAACGCCCGGACAACCCAGTTCGAATGGCACAACCTCACTCCGCCTTCAGCTGACACCCATTGAAGCTGAACACCTGTCATGCGCCACGCCCTCACTCATGCTAGCTTGGACTACACAGCGACGCCACCTGCTGATAGGCGTCTCCCCACTGATGCATATCAATCACTACAAGAATTGCGGCGACCACTTTTACTTGACTCCGCTCATCCATTACAACTCGCCCAAATAAGATTTTTACAGCCCAACGAAGTACACGCCGAGTATACTGGGTTCCATGTCCCGAGGTCACCTGCTTGGCAGCAGGTCGCTCATGCCACACCTCATGCTCCCACAACGCCTCCTAATCAAGGTTCACCTTTCGCGCAACTGCTCCGATATAAAATAGCCACTAAGAAGAGGTATCAAGACGCCACCCCACGAGGTATACTCGCGGATCGTCCCCGTTTAGCCACAGCGGTGGAATCTTCATCAGTATACTAGTCACCAGCAGGGCTTAAGCTCGACAAGTGGACATCTCGTAACCTGACGCTAAATAAAATAGATTATGCATCAAAATAAAAATCATGAACTCATAACATAACACTTTTTTCATTACAGTGGTCTGATACGGATGTTTTAGCAGGGGCTGGCGCCGTTCTTTGCAGAATAGATTGGCTCCCTCCATTTCCTCTCGCCGAATCGATATTCACCGTCCGCCGAAATGAAGGTCTGATAAATTAATGCCTCCACAATGCAGATAAAGAGTTTTTTATTATTCGTAGATGACACTTACCCTGGCAAGTTTGCTGACCTCCTGCTCCTGCAGAGGAAATGACAACTATCAATTGCATAACTTCAACATACAGCAACGAATATTTTGGCATCATTGAGGTTAACCAAATGAGCAACACTTTAATAAGTTTACATTAGTTCCAACGTAACAAGAAAACGGGTTTCTAAGCGAAACAAATCTGGTTTACTCATCTTTTTCTAATTCCTCTTTTTTTTTCATAATTAGAGAGTAAAACATTCTGCGAATATAGGCCACTGATTTGCTCTCAGGTAAATACTCGTTAACATGTCTGCACATGGCACTCAAATGAGCAAACGAGATATCGTTCATAGACTCAGCGAATACTCTTTGCTGCTTTGTTTTCGTTTCCAATAGCAAAATCAAAATTGACGCCGGAGAGCAGACCGAGGTGTATACAGCGTCGTTGCCAGCTTAGCTGTGGCAAGCCGCGTGCGAGAGTTTGTGTAACATTAGCTCAAAAATACGTTAATATGGTTACATCTCCCTCGATTTCGTTTAGGTTGGAAATGTGGAGTCTAACATAACTAAACATAGGCGCCCCAACTAAACGTTCGCAATGATGCTGAGGACGATTTAAATCATCGGAATGTAAAATAGTAACTGTTTTGGTTTGAGTAAGATTTTACTATTCTGGCCTATATTTTTTTTATTTTCTACAAAATACCGTCTACTAAGATAAACGCTAAAGTAAAAGCGCCAGGAATAAAACATTATCACATTCTCTGAGAGTTGACGATACCATGGTGAATGTACACAGGTTCCTTTCGTAAATAGTACCCACAATTAGGCACCATTGCTGTGAATTACTGGAGTTCCTGTGTGCTCTGTATTTTTTAGAGCCACTCTCTCTAATAACCCTTCATGACACAGTACTGAAAACGGCGTGAATTCCAAAGAAAGCGTCTTTTTGCAACAGAGACTGAAACAGCGTTGTCTCCAATGTAGTAACCGCAATAAAATGTTTAATGTTTGTGGAATGTTTCTGAAATAAGCCGCATGTGTTATACTTTCCACTGAACAAATAAAAAAGGGGTTACATTATATCAGCAAAGCAACGATAATTACTACGTTTCTTCCTATGAACGATTGAAACACCTATAATGCTTCGGTAAGCAGCATGGCTGATAATCGAATATAAAAGTTAAACACAATTTTATGAATTGTCACACTGTCGTGTTGTAGCAAGCCGTGTTATGTGTTTGTTACGTGCTTATGAGTTTAGAGCGTACACCCACTGAAGTTTAAAGATTTTTGTGTCGTTTTTTTCGATGATGGCCTGCCAAACCGCGAAGAAAATTTTAGTGAGACTTTTTGTGTAGATATAACCTGCATGCGTTTCTTTTTTTCTCGGCCTGCATAGCTAATAAACTTCCCCTGCTGAAATTAAAATAGTTAGAGGACGGCACTCTAGTCGACAGTGTATACAAGTAAAAGAATTGTTTTTTATATTCACAACTACCACCTCGCCATGTGTGCAGGTTTGTGCAAATCAGAAAATGTTTACGGTCAATTTCCTAAAGCAACTTACCACTGATCCAGTGCATACGTCCCAACTGTTTTTCAGGCACTAAAATTGAAAAAAAATTTAGAAACATATATCAGCGATGTTTCTTTTCTCACTCGAGCCAATTACTCCTACTTATTACAACAAACACAACTTTGATGCTGTCCCACAGCAAACTAAAATGTGGTATTAAACACTGCTGGAACGAGGAAACGTAAAATGATACATTTGCAGCAGTCGCTATTCTGGCTTGCTATACGGCAGTATATTATGATTTGTCATGTAATAGAGTCCAAACTGATGAGTGATGTTGAGAAAGAGTTCATGTGGCCGCTCTTCGCGGTTTCTGTAGCCGCCATGCCTGATATAATGCTTGTGTAGAGGACACTAAGGCAGTAAAAAGCGATCAGTTCCTAGTTTAGGCGCAGGTCTGACAAGCGGACGTAGTTCACGCAGCTAGCGAAGAATTACAATATTTTTATTACAGCAATTTTAACAGGAAAGTGTTCCATTCCAAGATACCTAAAGATGTCGATGACGCCACATCTGTCACAGAAGTGACGCCATAACAATGGAGCAAACTGACTGTAAAGGGTGCACCCCTGCACATAGGGGCTCCTTGCGGGGAAGCATCATTTTGCAGTAAAGAGTACGTTATACTTGTGGTTGTTTGTTTTCGGGTTCTATATTTTAACACAAAAGTGTTCTACGATGGTATACACAAAGATTTCACTGACGTCCTATCCGTCCCGGAAATGACGCCAGTACACCTTTGCAGAAGTGACCCAGCAGCAGGACGTCGCTCGCCAAGCACACCCACAAGACAGCCGCCTACCCTCAAATATTTCACAGCTGCAGATTTTGTTGCACATTTTACTTTTATGTTTTACTGATTCCTATTACAGATAATCAGCCAGTTTTTGGTATTCTTCCTCCCCTTTTCACCCCTTTCACAGCGTGGTTAATTACGTCATAGCAACGATCACGTTCGCTTCCCAGCGTTGAACGCATGCGTGGAGATAATGGCTGATACCTAAGCGTCCCTGACTTCATTCTGTTGCATGTGCTCAGAGCCAGCAATGATGCTGACTACGACCAGTTGCATTGAGATGAAAACATATAATGACAGTTTCCCGGAGTAGGCAGGTATTTACAAAGCGGAGTACTCAGCTTTCTGGACCCCAATGCGTCATTGCACTCTATCTGAGATGAACCATGACCCAGCCAAGATTGCTCGCTCGTTCCCCTGTTTGTGCACAAGAAACCTCGCATGCCATTTCACTTTCCTGTGCTACGCTCTCTCTTTTCGAATCGCACATAACACTGGTCAGGCTGGTTGTTTCATATTTACTTTTTAGTCAATGGTCATTGGCCCTATGCACTAATTTTAGATACCCATCCCTTAAGATTCAGCGTACTCTTTGGCGCTCTTGTCCTAGCAGCCCTTGCGCCCTTAAACACTATCATCATCATAATCATCTTCTTATTCTGCACGATCTGGTCAGGCTGGTACCCGGAACGGAGAATCTCGAACTCCGCCCGTGCTAGTACGCGACGGTGGTCCGTTATTACTCCTCCCCGTACCAACGGCTGGGCTGACCCGACCCCGGCCTCTTACTCCAGGGAAAAGACCGTTGCGGCCACCCCATGCAATCACGTGCCCGCAACCGCAAAGCGCGGTATTCAATGCTTCCTCCCGCTTTCTTGGGGCTGAAAAGGCACCTGTGACCATATATTCTTCGGACTTCTTGCACAGCGGTACGCAACAAAAGTAGGATGGTATTTCGCAAATGCTAGGCCACCGCCCTGTCCTGTGTTTCTCGGTGTGGGAAGCCGCTAACGTGGCCAGCAGTGCCTGGCCCTTACTTTCATGCTTCCAGCTTTGTCAAGTTGCAGCAGCAACGAAACGGCTTTCAGGCGTCTCTAGTGACAGTACTCAAAAGCACTAACATAAACGTGAGGACAAAATTGGTATAAATCTGTGTGGTAGTGGAATCGATGTAGCGAAGCTTTCAAGGATGTTCCCGCCATCATAGTCTGTCTTCTTAACTGCACAAAGAGTTTATCTGGTGACTTTTGAAATGATTTGCACGGCTGTCGTGGCAAAACGTGGTTCAGACGACATTTCGTGGGGACTTTTTTGTCCGCACGTGGCTTCCGAGTAGTTCTCATGACACTCGTCGTCTTTCATTGGGACCGCACGTGTTTGCAACGACTCCCGAATTCCAGCCCGCATACAAGGCGTACATTCGCTGTCTGCGCCACTTCTCTTTGTTAGCGAGCGGGTGTTCCTGCCCTGCGTGTCACTTGTTTTAGGCGTGGATGTCCTGGACTCTCCGAAACGTTTTTGAGAAATTTTATTGGCGCGTGTTCACGTAAGCTTCGGACGCTTCGGTTCCCGCAGCATTCGCAGACACCAGTGCGCCGTCTGGTGGTTTTGTGCGAAACCCTGTATGCTCGACGACGGGATCTCGCTCCTCTTGTCTAAACGGTCCTAGGCTCGATTCCTCGCGGTTTCAGCAGTTTATTTGTGTAGCCAACGTGTAGCCAGCAGCCAGTAGTAGCCTGGGTAGTATATTTGTGTATCTAGTAGCAGCCTGGGAATTTTCTGCTGAGGCGGACACGAAAATTTTCTTGGCGGGTTAGAGGTATACTTCCTCGCAGTAAAAATGCCGAGAAACATTAAGACTGCTTGCTCGTTGCACTGTGAAATCATTACATGTTATTCTAAGCGACAGGGTGATGAAAGTGTTTTCGCTTTATACAATCATGGCGTCTCGTCTAGAATGCTTCGCAGCGGACAGAGCACCGATGAATGTATTCCAACTTCCTACAACCATGATGCATCATCGAGTGCACGTTGCAGTGGACACAGTACTGAGATTTCGTTAACATTTGGGCACAAGCCCGTCACTTCCTGTACGCACCGATCGCGCTCTAACAGCGGTTTGCATCGAACACTCCTTCAATTGTTTTCAGTAGCTGCTAAAAGATCCCCGTTTTGTGGCCTCAGTAGCGTAGAGGTCGAATCGCTGGTTTGGCTGCTCTGACCTGGCGGCCCAAGGGGCTTGGTCGGGTGGGCCTGGGCCTCGGCCGACGCCATTGGGCTCCCGTAAGGGGGAGCCCACCTAGTCTTTGTACGGGGCGGCCCCTTAAGGACCGCTCCTCACGCTCCCTGTAAAACATCTGTAAATAAATGTTTTTCAGTCAGTCAGTCAGTCAGTCGCGGGTTTTGGCACGAACGACCTGGGATTGCGGTCCAGCAGTGGCATATTTTTTCAAGACCCGTGATTGTTTTTACTGCAAAATGTTTATTTGGTTCAATGGTTTGCAATATTCTCGTAAATAAGCATGGTTTGGAATTTGTTGTGTCGGTGTAGGGCCGAGCGGGGCATATAGCTCCGCAGGTGCGGTGATTATACCATCAGAATCAACCAAAATTCTATTCCGTGTCACCAATGTCACCAGCTCGACGGCTACTGAACTGGCAGCCATCCTAGAAGCTCTTCAATACTTCATGGAAGCTCCGCCAAAAATATGGTCTATTTTTGCCTACTGCAAATTCACCCTGCAAAGCCTCTGAGCATCCTTGCGCTACGGTCCTTTCCGCCAAACGGTGACAAATTAGAGAATTATTTCCCCCGGCAGTGATGAAGGGCCCTAATGTTTTATTTCAGTGGCTGCCAAGTCACTGGGCAATAACCTGCCATGTTTTGGCTGATGCAGGTTCCTGGGCAAGCCATGGCAGTGAAAGCATGATCTTGCTTCCGCTTTCAAGGACCGATGCCGCTAGGGTGCTTCGTCAGTTTGCGAGCAGAAGCTCTATTAATCAATGAAATACACCGGACTTTGTGCACCAGCACCTTCACAACCAGGACCCTCTACTCCAGCGCTGTCTTCCGTGTAGGCTCGCTCACAGCCCACTTTGCTTTTTAGACTGTGGTTCGGGAGTGACCTTCATGAAAGTCTACGCATTAGTGCATCATCCACTTGTACTAAACATCATTCATCAGCGAATAATTTCCGATTTGCATTTCCGGCTTGCCAGAAGGGCGGGATGACGATTATTGAGATATCGAAAATGCCTATCCAACGATAACGTCGGATGTCAGGCATGTTGTTTTACAGAACGGAAACCGAAACTTGTTTGAATGCTAATCTTGAACACCGTCCAATCAAGGTGACCTCCTCCCGACGTCACAGCCTTTAGTTGGTGCGGCCACCGCAGTCCGCCAGTGGTAGTCTTTCTTTCGGGCTTTATAAAATAATTACCGACCTATCGACTGCATAAACGACGAAAAGTGTCTTCATTTGAGCCAGTCTACGCAGTGCAAGCAAAAAAGGGAGCTTGACCAATTCACTTAAGTGTTCTTAAGCTGCACGTCAACATTCTCAGTGCAAACATGGTTGCGCAAAAAAGGAAGGTACTTTCCTTCGTCCGACAACTACACCTTAAATCATCAACCTGAAAACATTTATCATTGCTTTCTTTTGTCCGAGATGCGGTGTTTTTATCGGAAGTTTTGCAAGGAACTGCAAAGAACCTGCATGGACATTACTCCTTATGCAATTCCGTTCTTACTTTTTCAAGGTACGAATGACTTCCCTATGATAGAATTGTTATGGTGCTATTGTATAGCTTGTGGAAGTTCCGCAGGACTGGCTGACATGCGGAACCCCCCCGCCTAATGAAGTCCACTTTTAGCAGACTGCATTTCTGCGGAGCATTTATGCCACGCAAAGTGACCCACCAGAGTGGTTTTATCTGTCGGAAGTGTGTGTCTGCTGGCCGGAGTTTTCAAGGAGGCCTTGTTTTAGCTCGAGTGATGTGCATTTTCTTGAATGACTACTAACTTTTGTAGCGCGTAATAATTGCAGGTTTTCTGTGCATTAAAGAAAAAAATATAGTACAGTTGGAAGAGCACGTCGCTGTTTCTGTGCAGACCCAAATTCAAATCCTATTGGATCATACAAAATTTTTATTCACACCGATTACATATTGTTTAAACTGGTGTTGATCCGAAGAGCGTGCGCAGGAAAACCTCGTCAAACGATTACGTAATCGCGTGCGCAAGTCCAGCTCGAACTTCGAGAACGCTGAGCCTAGCGTTCATGGTGTGATCTCTCGCGCGCTATTCTTGCTTGCCACTTCGCGTACGTTCGCTTCTCAAGTGGGAAGCACAAGAAAGCTCGGACTACAGATCCCGAGTTCGCGAACCCGGCTGCATGGTATTTCTGCATTCCAGGGTCTTTCGAGGGTCTTACCGGGAAGGCGGGGGTGCCTATGGTCTTCTGGACAAAGCTTGGCAATGACAGCTGCTACTGTAGCATGGCTGGTTCAGTCACCCACTCCCCGCGGATATTCCTTTTGTCTACCTTGGTGTATAGCCAGAATATGTGCTCTTTTTTATCCGCACATTGCATACATCACACACTGGCGGAGAAGTGTTTATACAGCCTTTTAACATGTATACTCTGTCGGGTGTGTATAGCATTTGCATTTGCGTCCTTTTTATGACGTTTTGCTATTTTCTCGTCAATTTCTTCTGCGGAGGAGTTAATTTGCGTCTGCTCTCTGCTTATTTTTTAAGCTGCAGTTCTGGCGTGGTCATGGGTTTTTGGGTTAGGTCGCACTTGGCAGGTGCCTGGAGAAGTGCTCCGCGGGCAAGCAGCTTTGCTTTTTTGTTTCTTGCCAAACCTGTGTGTCCCGGTACCCACTGTACGCTTATCGTGCCTTTAAGGTGTTTAGGTTCTTCCAAACCCGGTTTCGGAATGAAGCCTTGTGTCAGAACGATGCAGACTTTCTGGTGGTCAGTGTATATGTTAGTAAGAGTGTCCTGTCTTGCAGTACATGATGGCGCTCTGGCTATTGCCTGGCCTTAGCTTCGACGGAATAGCCATTGCCCTGGTTTGTACCTTCATGGCCTGAACTGCCCGTGAGCGCGGTGCCATGCTACACTCCTTCACTGCATCATCGATGTAAACATGAATGTGATGCACGTTCTTGTGGCTTTTTAGCTTAAAATTTGGCCGAGATGAGTGTGCCTAGCTGGCTTGCGGTCCTTGTTCATATTTGTGGAGAATAGTACTGTTTGAACGAGTTTGAACAGTTCTGGTGGCAATATAGCAAGTCATCCGGTAAGGGTTCGCAAGGGTTTGTACCCCGCTGCGCGTAGAATGTCTCGGCCTTGCGGTGATTTTCGCAGTCGATCCTGGTGGTTATGTCTGTGTACTGCCAATACCTCTTGGAATGTTTTGATGGTACCTCAAGTAGCAAGCCCAAAATTATGCAGGGCTGACCTCTTCGGTCTTATTAAAGAATTTTCTCTCTCTCTTGATAGCACCTGTGTATAGTACCTGCTTGGTTCTGGCATATTAAAGAACGCCGAAGGCGATCTTCAAGGCCTTCCGCAAAAGCGTTTCAAATTTGTTCTCCTGAGTCTTATTGATATTGACGTACGGTATTTGAAATCGAATTCTGAACGTAATGGGTGCATCTCTCAGATGAAGGGAGTTGTCTTCTAGGAGTCATCTTTTGTTAGAGATTATCCAAAACATGGGCAGAATCCGTTCCCCTCGTCTGATAATGATATTATCACCATGTGTCCTCCTTCGTTACGCTGCAGCAGCAGTACTAGTGGCTTGACGTGCTTGCCCAGAACGATGATGTACCCGTTGAAATGACAAGCGAAGTTCCGGAGCTTTCCATTGATGGCTGTGTAATGCCGTGCGCGCTGTTTTTTTGACACCAAGCAGTTTAATATTATTTCTACAGCGGCAGCTTCTGTAGTGTCGAGAGCCTGTTGTAGCAGGACTTGTATGTTGCCAGGTATTCTTGTGTAGACCCTTACGGTAACATCGTCTGCGTACAGCGTGTGACGGGTATCTGGCACCGACTCCAGGTCCCCGTGACCGTTTAGCATAGCCAGGTTAAATAAAGTCCAAGATAGCACAGAACATTGTGGGATTACTTGTTGTGGATGTGGAACTTCTTGTGATATGTGCTTGCCGATTCCAACAGTGAGTACTCGGTCTGGTAAAAATTCTCTGACATAATTATCGAAACTTTCCCCGTAGTCAGTTTTAGCAAGTTCCTCTAATATTGCATCATGATCCACGTTGTCAAAAGCTTTCTTCAAATCTATTGCTAGTACATCTTTGAGTTGCGCATCGCTGGGTCCCTTAGTAATAGGCGGTATTCATTGAAAAGTTAGGCGGTCAGTTTCTTCAATTGGCAACACTGGAAACGGCCACGGACATGGCCGAAGCGCCACGGACATAGCGCTACGAGAACTGTAATGGAGCGTCTTGTGCCACTGCGGCCGCATGCCGAAGAAAAAAGCGCGATCGTGCGTCATCTGCTCCGTTTCAACCCGATTCTTAACGGTGGTGTCAACAGATATGTCATGAATTTCACTCACATTGGAGTTGAGGCATTACTTTGCGTTCGGCGGGGTAGAGTTTGGGACGTCCAAGACACATCATGCGCTTATCACGGACAAGTACCGCCATCCCGCGGAGCCCGACGTAACCAGTGACGGCGCACTCACATGGTTGCTTGCATATCTGCCTCGCTAGCGAATACAAGCTATATCTTCGTGGATCTGAAGTAGTGCATCCGGTGTGGAAATGTTTTCTCGGTACCCCACCAAGTTGTATGGCAGAGCTCCTTTTCTTTCGATATATCACCTTGAAGGCGGTACAAGGCCATACGTTCTATGATTTTGCCGGCGTTTGATGTTAATGGGATCGGTCGTAAGTTTTCGGGTCGGAATGACTTTCCTGGCTTGGGTATAAAAATCATATACCCAATCTTCTATTCCTTCTCCAAGGGCTGTTGTCACAGCCACATACTGTTCATTTCTCCCTAAAGTGCCGACAAATATTCTTGGGCTAGGTTCCCGAGATGCGCCACGGTTATGGCACCTGGACCCGATGCCGTGTTTCCTTTGCAGTGGCTGAGAGCGCGTTTAGGTTCTGTCTTGTGGAATTTTTCATCGATGTTCTAGTTTGGTGCGCCCCTAAACTCAGCGTAGTGCAATTGTCTAGGTTCTGGGATGTATGTGTCTTTGCTGGGTCCTATAAGAATAACCGCATCGTTTTCATGCTTTTTAGTGGGTGCTTGTAGAGTGCGCTGCGTAATAGTTTTTGTCGCATGCGGGTTGATGAGCGCTTTGAGTATCCGGCATGCTTTCCTGGTGCTAAGTGTTCCTTGTTATTGTACACCTTCCCATGCTCTGATAAAGTCGTAGTAGCGCTAAATAATGTTTCTGTTTGTTCGGCTGCCTGATCCGCTTTCTATGTTTACGATTGGTATCATTCTTTTTCCCGAGTTTGACCAGCGCCTGTCTTCCTTCCCAGCAATGCGCAATGTGTCTGTCCACTGCTCGTTGGTCCTATATTTGCGAGTAGGCTTTAGTGTGATCCTTCTTTGCTTGTTTGATTTCTTCCGTTCAGGCGTCTCTACTAGGCGGTTTGCAGCCTTGTCTTTTTAGCATGCATTTGTCAAACCGGTGATGCGGAACGACCCTGTGAATTTTGGGGTTGTTCCCTGCTTCTTTTACTACGGTGATGTCCGGAGTGAGGGGTAAGGACGTGATCCAATGGAAAAATGATGCCTGTTTTTATTTGAAACCGCGGTAGTTCCACTGTTGGATGATAATACTTCCATTGCTGATTTTTTCTCGTAGCTGTGGATGGGGGCAGCTGAAGATGGCATACTTTTTGTTCTACCCGGCTAAAGCGAAGGCTTATTGCCTTCAAAACATGTGCCTCAAATGTTGATTCTTACTGAGCAATTAGGTTGATTAGTGCAGCGATTGACTGTGCTTGAACTTCGAAATTGTGGTGCAGTGCCATGCAGGTGGCTTGTAAGGCGTTGGCCTGTTCGCACATTTGTGTTGCTTTCTAGTAGGAGCTCCACAGTGTTCTCACTTTCGGCGATTTGCTTTTGGAGAGCCTCGAACTTTTTGCTAAATTAGCGTGATCCGATAGACGATGGCCTGCCTGGGGTGTCGGGTCTGCTTCTTTTTGGCGAGAGGCACTTGTTTAGTGTCGTGTACACTGCTCTCACTCTCCGCGTCCATGTCGGCAGATACTAAGGTCAGGTCATCCTGAGTACCCTCCTCTATATTTATTGGAGTGTGCTCTGGCGTGTTGTACGCTGTGCTTGTCCTGAGTGTCGGTGTCCTCAGTTTGCTTGTCTTTCAGTGCATGTGCAAATGATGCGTACCTGGCGTTAGTTTCTCTGCGATTTTTATAAAAGTGAATGGGCGACTGCCCTGACCAGTTCGGTGGCCTTGAGGAGGCTCCGACACTTCATGAGCCCCGTGCTGGTGGTCACTCGATGTTGTTGTCACGGCTGCCGTGTTGATGCCTTGTCATTCTGTGTTGGTGGTTCCCGTTGGGACATGCATCATTTCGTCAATAACGTTGCCTTCCGGATGGAAGGTCTCTTTTGGTAGGCTTGAAGCCCTGTCATGACGTCTGCTTAAGCGGTACATGCAGACAAAATACAAGTTTGTTTCATGTGGAAGATGTCGTGTTTTATAGTGCCCCCAAAGCTTTTCAGGGAGCAAACAATACTTTATTCACTTATAAATTAGTCAATTTGAGGTAAAATTTTGGTTCTCCCGCAGAATTTTGTGTTTTCATGACTGTCTACAATGAAATCGTACAAACAGGCCTTAAAGCTGAACTTGGTGGGCTGGGGAGCCTCGTTTACTGTTAGTCAACCTAGTTGGCGCCATAATACCGCGGTTGGCAGTTTTCTTCGTTTGGTTTGTTTTTGACCGTATTTGTACCTGGCTCACGTAGAAAATAATCGTTTCGTGAAACATGGTGTTCGCTAGACACATATGTTCGCGTAAGGCCATACGTCGCCTCACGTGACCAATTTGTCCTCTGAGACATCCCCAAGGTGCGTCAGTGCTGTGTAGCTAAAACAAGCCTACTGCGCGCAGTACCAACACCAGTACGCATAGGTGCTATTATGCTTACGTGTACGTTGGTAACTTCCGCTGTCTATCTCACCATTGCTACTGCCATAAGAAGTATGCACCCTGAATCTTACCGCGAAAAGGTCGCTCGGCAAGCTTATAAGACCTGCCTAATTGGCTTTTTTTTGCCAGCCTCAGCCAGCCCCACAGCTGGAACATATGATATCATAGGTTATCTTGGTTGAAATGAGGTAGTGGGTCGCATGGCCATTCCCTTTTTTCTTAACTATATAGTTTATTTGAGCGAAGTTTGCTTTAAAAGTGGTGTAAGTATCACTCTAACGAGGCAATCTTTCGAATGAACCAAATTTCTGTTTTTTCTGCGTGGCCCCATTAACGTCCGACCTTGCATTTTTGTCTTCGGATGGATTCGGGCCGCAATAAAGGGCGCACTTCGTGTTGCTGATCCGCATTTAGGGCCCACAGAGTGAGACACTTCCGCGCAGTTGTCAGCTCCATGCCCAAGCTTAAGACACCTATTTCTTTATTTATTATTTATTTATTTTATTTATACATACTGCCGCCCCTATTAGAGCTATTGCAGGAGTGGACATACAAATGATCAGGTGATGACAAGCAGGAACAAAAGCATGAGCGTATGGCACAAATTTGTGGTTCACAATACTACACAAGATACAGAATGAACAAAGGCAAGACCAAAGAAAGCAAGAGAACATGGCAATCTCTACTTAACACGCATGTGATATTGCACTCAGAAACTGCTCTAAAGGAAGCCCGCGGGTATCGCCAGGTAGCAAGTTCCAGAGCTCAATAGTGAAGGGAAAAAAACTATACTTAAACAAATCAGTTTTGGAGTGAAATGACGTAATATTTAGCGCATGTTGACTCGCGGTGCGAACAGAGGGTGGTGTGGCAAACTGCAGATACCTGTGAAGCGACGGCAAGCGCGGCGAATTAATCAAGGTGTACAGAAATTTTAAGCATTCTGAATGGCGCCGAGCAGATAAAGGAGTTAAACCCAAAGGTGCTAAGTTGGACGTAGGCGAGAAATCGCGGTCATAACGCCGGCAGATAAAACGGACGGCTTTTTTTTGTATGGATTGTAATTTTGCAATGCCGGACGCTTTCTGTCGATTCCACACGACAAAACCGTATTCGAGTAATGGCCGTACTAAAGTTTTAAATGTTAAGAGCTTGGTTTCTTTTGGCGCTACGCGGAGAACGCACTGTAAGTAACCTAATCTCTTCAGGGCTTTATTATATGTGATATCAATGTGCTTGGACAAGGGCATGTTATGAGTGAAATGAAGACCGAAATACTTATATATTCCATTTTTCTATCTAAATGACAACCGAATGAGTAGGGAAATAGATGAGCGGATGACAGAGTAGAAAATGTCATGCACACAGTTTTTTCCAAATTTACATTCATTTACCAGGTTTCGCACCAAGTACAAAAACTGGAAAATGAATTATTTAGTTTTGCGTGATCCTCAGCAGAAGTAATTTTTTGATACATCACGCAGTCATCGGCGTATAGCCTAATCTGACACGTTATGTTACCGGATATGTCATTAATAAATAATAAGAAAAGAAGGGGTCCAAGTACCGAGCCCTGCGGAACACCTGAAGTCCCATCAGCGATACTGGATGCCGTTGAGTTAAAAAGTGCATACTGCGAGCGGTGCGACGGAAAACTAGATATCCAATCTACGAGCAGCGGGTTTTTTAATATGCAGTTAAGTTTAAGTAAAAGTTTGGAATGAAGAACTGTATCGAAAGCTTTCGGTAAGTCAATAAAAATAGCATCTACCTGATAACCAGAGTCAATGGATTCAATAACATCATGACTAAATTCGGTAAGTTGAGTGATTGTACTAAGACCGCGTCTAAAGCAGTGTTTAAACTCGTTTAGAATATTATTAGCTTCCAGGAATTCTACAATGTGTTTGTATATGACGTGCTTTAATATTTTGCGTGAGTGAGATGTCAAGGAAATAGGCCTGTAATTAGACGGCGAGGTTTTGCATCCGGCTTTAAAGAAGGGGAGCACTTTAGCAAGTTTCCATGATAATGGAACTGTTGCTGTTGCTAGAGATTTTTTGTATATCACCATAGGGTAGCGCCTTGTGCATGAAACATATCGTACTAAAAAGTTTTTGGGAACATTATCTGGGCAAGGCCTTTTTTTAGTGGCTAAGTTAAGTATCAAATTTAGAATATGCCTTCTTCAGATCAACATACGTCACCAATTGAGGGTGCAGGGTTGGTCAGTGAAAAGGTAGGTGTTTGCAAATTATCGATAGTGAAAACAGATTTAAAATGAGAAATAAATGCATTGGCTATTGTGACAGGGTCGTTTGTGGAAGCTCCATGAATGTCCATCGTATTTGGTTTCGTTGAAAGCGGCAAGATGGAGCTCCCAAATTTTCTTGGATTTGTTACCATCAGGTTTTTCATTGTCACTTGGTAATAAAAATCTTTGGCGGCTTTAGTTTTGGCTCTTAGTTCCTCTTTAAGTTTATAGAACTCATTTAGTGACGGGGAGATCTGACGTCTAGTCGAACGATGTAACCTTTTTACGCGACGTGTCAGTTGTAACGACTCCCTCGTCATCCATGGCAACCGGACATTTTTTTTCTTAGTTTTTATCCGAATAAAGCGGGTGATACAAGAATACACAAGATTTTTAAAGAAAGAAGCCAAATCGTTAACGTCGCTAGATCCGCTAAGCTGTTCGAAATTCTCAAAAGAATCCTCTAGAACTGTCAGGCTACTGACGTCATCTGCGCGGTTAAAGTCATGATGAGTTGAATACACAATATTCGGTGTGGGTACACGGCATGAGAGTGAGACGAAAACGGCTTTATGATCGGAAATTTCTTCAGTCACAAGGCATTTAAACGTGCTTTCTAAGAATGTTGGGCTAACAAAGACTAAATCGAGAACTGCAGACTCTTTTGTAAATTCTCGAACAACTTGGGTTAGGCCGAGAAACAGAGAAACTTTCAGCGGCTCTGTGTCTGTTAGAGAGGGCGGATCGCTTAAAGACAGGGTCGACCATCGAATTCCAGGTGCGTGAAAGTCCCATAATGACTAGGTTTCCGCTACTGTAGTTATGCTCACTAATAAAATTTGTCAAAGTGATCAAAGAATCCGCGTGGTTTATGTGGCGTGGTTTATGTGGCGCACACCTATGTATGCCACCGCCGTATTCTACTTTACAGGCACGTATGTATACCGCAGAACGGGATGATCGCAGTTTCGGTAGAGCCCATTATGCGGCCGGCAAGGATTTTGTATCCAACAACTTTAAGGCATTTAAGCAGAAATTCTGGAGACGTGTTGGCGGCCACACCGCGCATCACACTCCTTTGCATAATCCCGGTTTGGCGGCTTCATAGACAGTGATGCGTTGTTGATTTCCGTTAAGCGTGACGAAGCAGCAGCTTTTTGAGTTTTGAGATTGCGGACGGCTCTTGAGCTTGCAAGAGGGCCATGTATTTGCCAGCTGATACGCTTATTTTGAGCTCGGCAGCTTCGTTCGCCGTGAGTTGGGCTCGAAGTCATGGTTCATGACGAAGGTCTCGGGGTAAGAAGGACTGAATCAGAAAACCGTCCTGGAGCGAAGCATGAGTTTGCGAAATGTGGGATCGCTCACCCTCGTTTTTTAATTTTTGCGGAACCAGCCGTCGTATTTACGAGTGAATCATTTCATCTTGCCGGGTTGTGAGGCTGTCGTCTAGGTGTTAATCGGCGAAGCCGTCCTGGCGCAAACGAGGTGGTAGCTAGGCCTAACGGTCTTGGTACACTACCAACGTGGTCCATAGAAAAACGCCGTACCTTCCCCAATATTCGCCAGAGTTCTAAAACTGGCTAAGGAGGTCTGGGCAATATTCCGAAACATGTCGTGGCAATAATATGCACCAACACAGCTGCAAAAACGCACTAAAACACCATACATGCAGAACTTGGAGTGCAAACGTTAGTGTCGGCTAGAACAGTGGCACCTCTCATTCAGATGTGAAAGCCTGCGGACAAACGAATCCCGACCTGCCAATCATTGAGAACTTTCAGTGGCAAGTTCAGAAATTCATGTGAGGTGCTACAGCCGGGCTTCCTTCGAAGGGTGAGATGGGGCGGCAGAATAACAGCGTCACTCCCGAAGATCCGCTACTCGAGAACCGATGCGACCACTTCATTCCCGAAAAAAATGACTGGTACTAAAAATAAAACAACACACGGTACATACTTTAAGGACCATAAGTTCATTGTCTTTGGGAGTATCACGACGACACCGTGAAGAAACCTTGACCGAGTCTCCGGGCTTAGCCACGCATAAACTTAGCCGAGGCAAGAATAAACTAGTTGGGTCCGCCAGCTTCGGTGCTGCGCAGTCTTCGCGCCACTACGGCAAGGCTGCCCCTATTTTTTAATCTTGCAACTGCGTACGCAGGGGCACTGAGGCTTGTGAAGATGGAGTGAAGTGTGCGGATACGGTCAGTCATTGTTCGTGATGTGCATAGATACGAGGCGAACACGCTCCTATGGAACCATAAGTAAACCAACGATTATTTTCAACAGAATTTTATACCAGCTAGAATACCGATGATGCACGTAACCATCAAATTTCAGTGCTCCTTTTTAATAGTAGAAACGCTAGGTTTAACGCCCACTGCGTGCGACGTCGGGATGGTGCTTTCACAATTTTAAACGTGAGCTTTCGGATAATCACCTTTTTCCTTGTAACCCTCTGTCATTTCCACAACAAAGGAGTGATTTTCAATCATATCATTGTCTGCTCGTGAGATATTACTATTCAAAATTGCGGTACTCCCGAAGTCACGGTAGGTTGTTACGGCGTCTACCACCAAGGAGTAAGAACGGACGCTAATATTTTATTTCAGAAATGCAGAAGTATTTGCGCACAAGGATTCTGCGTGCCGTTTGTTTACAGAAGAGTTGGTATTGTTTATGATGAAATGTGTCTTCACGAAAGCATCCAAAAGCAAGAAAGACAGCTGCACTCTTTAGAAACTTTTTGTTCAAATCCCGGTTACCCAAATAATAGTACAAGCGATCGCTGTGGTAATAAGAAGCGACTCACATTTTGTGCGAAGTGTGCTGTCAGAAGTACCGTAGCATGTGTGTTTACAAGCGCATGCGTTAATTGCTACCAAGTACCCAGAAGAATGGGCCACCATGCATGTTTCTGTCTATTTAATTCTATGCATAAAATGCATAAAATGGTAAGATGAAGTTTGCGAAGATATAACCATTGGCAATTAACGCTTACCTGACTAACTTGCAGCGGATCTAAAAATTGCAGGTTAGTGCACTTTGCTTTTGCATCTGTGGCACCTAAAGTACGAAAAACAATTTAAAAATATCGTCAGTACACTTCCTGTTTTTAGCTACCCTGTTAATCCATATTTACAACGAAATTCTCTTTATATACATATAACTTGCGGTAGTGGCCGGCGATGCCCGGGTGGACCACTGTAGCAATGACACTAGTAAATATAAGACATGTTGAGCTATTTCTTCACTATATGTGAATGATACCTATCAGTCACAGTTTCATAATAAATAAAATGGGTTGCAAGGGAACACGTCTGGCTACAGAAAGTCCTAGCAGATGGAGAGCGCTATGCGAACCCCCAAAAATCGAACGGATTACCATTTCAAGAGGGGTGTACATTAAAATACCGATCGTCTCTTTATTCGTGGGTTAGGACAAAATCCTGAAATTAGTTCGGGGAGAATTGCTTAGGCAATACTTGCAAGCAAGAACCAATTGCATATATCAAAATACTGTATACTTGTGAAGTAATTGGTCAACACACGTAATTGTTGCAAACTCTTGATTTTTTATATATGGTGGGTGTTATAGAAAAATCTTCTAAAACAGAGTCTAGATACTTGTATAAGTTGACAAAGTCGACAAAATACGGTTCAATATCTGAAATGGCCTCCGATTAAAAATAAATATCTGAAAAATTATTTTAACGCTTTTCACTCATCCCCGGGTGAAACATTTTTTTTAAATTGCAGCACTATCCAGCGGCTACACCATAATCAAAATGCCATCATGAAATCTTAAACTGTTTGACACCACCAGTTAGACGCTGATATCACCTGTTAGGCCTCTTCGGCTCGTCCGGAGTGCCAATAAAAATTGTTTTCGCCTTTTGAATGGCGTCGCAGGGCGAAATTTTAAATTTCTTTTGTGCCTTTCTATCAGTAATATTTATCAACAAGAACTGATCCAATAAATCAATCAAGGAAACATCCATTCGAGAATATTCCAGGCAACCCGTTATGTTCCGAAATGCAGAATCGGCCTTATAGTGCTGCTTCGGACAAAACCGCAAAACCACTTTTTAGATATTCCTAAGGGCTACACAATTGAGCCATAAGCCCTTTAATATGTGAACGGGTAAGCGATATAATGACGAAGTTACGGAAACACCCTTTCCCCCTTTTCCTCGCTTAGGGGTGCAGTTTGGGAAAATCGCACCACAGTCAGCCCCTACGCTAGCCACAAATGTACCCCCGAAATTTTAGGTGTATAGGTGTAGCAGTTGTGGCTGGGCGTTGTTGAATTATTCAGTCAGTCAGTCAGTCAGACACTCCTCTTTATAGGTTTAGATAGATAGAGAATAATTTTAAATAAAACAGCTATGTTAGCTAAACCATTGCGCTGGATTGCCACGCAACGGCTCGACAATTCAACAAGAAATGTGTACGGGAGAAAACAACTAATCATAAATTGTCTTACATTGAGCAAAGCCAGGCTCTGGTGCAAGAAAGGCCACAAAAATAGTGCAGGCTGCCGTTGTCGCTGGCGTCCACATGTTGAGTGTTGCTACAAAACAGCAGAAATAAATGCTCGATTAGGGCAGCCTATGTATGAAACCCAACGACAGTGACAGATATCCCCCCTGCTTTCCCCGTTTGCCATCGCCGTTATCCAGGCACGCGCCGCCAGGGAATTGCTCAGCTTTGGGAAAACATTTCACTTCGAGTGACGAACACAAAGAACACCCCGTGTTGGCTCAGTGGCTAAGGCGTTGTGCTGCTGAGCACAAGGACGCGGTTTCGACCATCGGCCTGGACGGTCACTTCTAAGATGGAGACCAAACGCAAAAAATGAAGGAAACTCACACGAACGCATAAGACTACATAAGACTCGAAGGTAGCGAAGCTGTGCGCAACCTTGACGACCATCAGGAAGGTCTAAGTCCACGATTGCACCGATTTGCTTCTTCGATTTATTGCTATAAGTGTGAGCTTCTTTCATTTTTTGGAAGGGATAACCATTGGATATCACCTTGGAGGGGCGTACGCTATCACGAGACTTTCTCATTCAGAGCAAGAATATCCACGATTACGGCGAGCGCTGGAGCGTTTTTAAATGCAGAGCATTTCTTTAACTCACGATGTCACCCGGTGTTGTCGGCGTGCCTCGGTGTCCGCAACAGCCGTTCCAGGTGCGCCCTCTCCCCCACTCCTCTCCCGCATCACGCTACCCTCCTCGCTCTCAACAACAGGTCCGCACCCCTCCCCCTACCCTATATAAAAAATAATACTTACCGGCGCCTGGTTTCGATCCCACGACCCTGCGGGCGGAACGCAAGGTACATGGTGCTCTACCCACTGCACCACAAAGCCGACACAGAATGGAAGGCTACGAACGCGCCTTATATCCTTGACTCATTCAAACTACGTCAAGAAGCTGCTGATACGACGCATTCACTACCTGTGGGCGGAACGCGAGGTACATGGTGCTCTACCCACTGCGCCACAAAGCCGACACAGAATGGAAGGCTACGAACGCGCCTTATATCCTTGACTCATTCAAACTACGTCAAGAAGCTGCTGATACAACGCATTCACTACCTGTGGGCGGAACGCGAGGTACATGGTGCTCAACCCACTGCGCCACAAAGCCGACACAGAATGGAAGGCTACGAACGCGCCTTATATCCTTGACTCATTCAAACTACGTCAAGAAGCTGCTGATACAACGCATTCACTACCACCAACTCCCCAAACACTAAACGTTAACGCAATACACCCACCCCCTATGCGACGCATTTGTCCCCCTCGAGGGGAGATGGGCCCTTTTTTGCCCATCTTAGCCAATCTCCTCAAGTGGTATGCTCACTGAACGTGCGCAGGGGACGCTGGCCAATCGTCGCGAGGCATGCACACAGGAGCGCTGTGCATTTTATTGTTTTTGGTAACTGCCGGGCGGCCGCCGTGAGGCCCACGCTCACGTGCCCGCGCTTGGCACTTTCTTGGTATTTTTACCTGAAGACACAAAAAATTGAAGACGCTAAATTTACCTGAAGACGCTAAACAGCTTCACTGTTAAAATAAAGCAGTTCCACTCAACGTGAATGCTGTCAAGTGCGGAGCACTGATTCGCCATCGGAACTGTGGCGCCCTGACTTAACTACTTTCAGTAAGCTTGGCGTTGGTACCGAAAGTACTCAAGAAGGGCGCTTAAAAGGCCCCTTAAAAGGCCTCAAAACAGACACTCGATTCAATTTTTGTTCATAGGGGGTAATTAAAGTGCTATTATCTTACTTGATATCATTTTCCACCTACGTGCGACCTAGCAACGACAGCCCTCGTAGCAACGCCGCGAGCAAAGATTACCCCCAACGCTTCTTACATGTTTAACTTGTGCTTCTGTGGCGCGACGGAAGGTGTATACATCGGCTTCGTAACGCGAAGCACCCAGGTTAGATCCCGACCAAGGAAAGTGCTGATCTCTTCGAAACCTCCGTTTCGGTGCGTGAGCCCTCATTCACACAGCCGGTTTTCGCCCCGTCACGTCACCGTCTTCAGTCATGGGAGACGGTTTCTCGGACGATTTCTCGCTGAAAACGGTGCGATGGTGACGGGAAGCCGAGCTCTATGTTTCTGTTCCGTCAACGCGACGGGACCAGGCCCCGTCCTAAACCAGCCAATCAAAAAACAAATTTTTACGACTAAATTTATCGGAAAGTGCGCACACGTAAAAATCTAAGCCATTTTGTTTACTTTTAAGAATAAGCACGCTCAATTCTAGGCTAGACAGATCACTAGGCAGACGACCCCGTACGCTGAAGGAGAGCTCCAGTACCAAGGCTAGTCGTTTTACGTCTCCGTCGCGGTTTCTTGACGTGACGGTGCCGGGACGGAGAAGGTGACGGCTGTGTGAACAAGGGCTAACGCCACGTGGCTGCACTGACTAGATACCGTGACCACGAAAGAGCTACGACGACAAGCCGGGCCCTTAAAGTGCTCCACACTTGAAACACCCGTGTTTTGAGACGTCGGCGCCCAATAAATATCTCCAGTTGGTCGAAATTAATCCGGAACCCGTCACTAGGGTGCGCCTCATTGCAGAGGTGTAGCTTCGGAGGGTAAACACCCACAGTTTAAACGATGACGAAGACAAGCTGACGGATCACGGGATTACGTAAAAAAACACTAAAGCACCTGGGTGGGTGTGGCGTTCGTAGCAGGCCTTACAGGGCGTGCTACCAGTGATACCAGTGACGATGAACGGGGTACTCCCTCTGGCGACAAACCATAAAAAATCTGCATAAATGCACATAATTGTCTTCTAATGGGTGGCATTCTTATAACTCCTGGCTTGAGTGTGAGTTCTTTAGAACGAAAAGTGGCTATAAGTAGCGAAAGGCGTATTTTATTTATTTTCGGGATTATTTGTTTATTTTTGTGAACGCCGTAAATATATAACATTGTAGCGACGAAATGCCTTGACGTCACGAATTATGCTTTTTTCCCCCAAAACGCAAGGCGTCCTGCAGAGTTAGTACGTTTACGCTATTTTTTACTCCTGTTTCCCGCGTTCTTTTACGTTCCTTTTTTGTTTAATGTTGGGTTTTTGGGGGGATCGGGGGAGATGTATAAGACGCATATTTTTTCATGAGATCAATTTTGAGGAAATTATTTTTGTTATTTTCAGTTTTTCTTCTTTTTTCCGAAATTCCATTCGACCAATCATCTCAATTTACGCTATTATAACGAAAAAAAGCGTAACTTCCACCAAATCTGCACTTTTGTGGAAATGAAGGGCGTTAAACGATCCCGGCTATGCATGGGGTACTCATCAAAGAATGCTGCACATAAAATTTCGGATGACGCTTCAGTTTTGTCTTTAAGCATGGAGCGCGGTAGCGTTTTGGGGGCCGTTCGCATTGCATAAAATCTTTCCGAGTGGTGGTAACCTCCGCTCCTGCTCGCACGCCTTCTGTTGGGTCAGCACCTTCCCATTCCGAAGTTTTCAGTGGGTGGCGCAAGGTGGCGGCTAAGACTTTTTCGCTCATGCCAATGTTTCCCTCAACTTTGAGGCCCCCGAAGGCACTGGATTTCCTGCTACGTGAGGGCCCTCAAGCTATATGCTAAAACGTATTGTCGGGCGAGTGGGTTCTTGACTATGGAAGAATGCTTAGTGCAGCGTAGATAACGACCCTTATTAACTTCGAAAGCTCCGCTACTTCTATTCTGTCAGCAGAGCGGAGACTGTCATGATTAGCCGTTTCTAATTAAATATTTCGTCTCTTGGGAAAGCTTATCACTATCCTGTCTAGGCATCCTTGACTTCTATTGCACTCTCCTTGATAAGGCGCGCAAGATTGTCGATCTCTTCCGATGCCGCGAACTTTGCTTCCTCGGTTAGATCTGAATATTGGTTCTGCAGCGCAATCCTGAATTCTTTAACTTTCCGTCTTACTGTTAGTTCAGTCACCGGCTTCTTTTGTACTACCTTGTTACGGTTCCTTCTCAACTCTAGCCTAATTCCAGACCTTACCATCCTGTGGTCACTACACCTCCCCCTTGTGAGCACTTCCCCATCCGGCACGATCGCAGGGTGATCGCATAATATGAAGTCTATTTCATTTTTATACTCCCCATTCGGCTTCCTTTAAGTTCGCTTCCGGCTCTGCCGTTTGCAGAAGAAGGTATACATAATGCGTAGATTATTTAGTTCAACGAAACCGACCAATAAATCCCCTCTGTTATTCATACAACCCAGAGGGTAGTTCCTAACTGCCTTGTTTCCGGTTTGCTTCTTGCCTACTTACGCGCCAAAGTCCCCCATAACTACGGTATACTTTGTCTTTACATCAGTCATTGCCGATTCCATATCTTCACAATAGCTATTGGAAGTTAATCAATAAGCGTAAGACAGCTGAGATACGGAAGTATAATATAAAAAGGATAGAGATTGCTGTGAAGAATGGAGGCAGCCTGAAAGCTGTGAAGACGCGTTTAAGCGCGGAGAAAAATAAATCAGAAGTATCCACTCAAAGACAAGCACGGGAAAGTCATCAGACATAACAACAAAATAGTTATAGTAGCCGAGGAGTTCTATAGAGATCTGTACAGTAGCCGGGACATCGAGGATAATGCCGAAAGAAGTAGTTCAGAAAAAATAGACATCACACCAGTAACGACAGAAGTAAAGAAGGCCTTGAAAGAAATGCAAGAGGGCAAAGCACCTGGCGATGATCATAGAACAGAAGAACTCTTGAAGGATGGTGGGCTAATTGTAGTAGAAAAACTCGGAAACCCGTATACGCGCTGCCTAATGGCCGTGAGTGTACCGGAATCTTAAAAGAGCGCGAACATCATCCTAAACCATACGAAAAATGACATGAAGGACTTGAAAAATTACAGGCTGATCAGCTTACTGTCAGTTGTCTACAAGGTAATCGCTAACAGATCGAGTTTCTGCAACCTTAGATTTCAGTCAACCTAAAGATCAGCAGGGTTTTGCAAAGGCTATTTAACAATGGTCTATATTCACACGATCAATCTGGTAAGAGAAAAGTGTGTGCAGTATACTGAAACCCTATATATAGCCTTCACAGATTATGACCAAGCATTTGACGCGGTCGAAATGTCAGCACTCATTCAGGCATTACGGAACCAGGCTGTAGACGAGCATTATGTTAGAATACTAGAGGATATTTACAGTGGGTCCACAGCTATAATTATCACCCATAAGGAGAGCAGTTAAATACCTGTAATGAAGGGCGTCAGACAAGGAGGCACAATCTCTCCAATGTTATTCATAGCATATTTACAAGAGGTGCTAAAAACATTGGATTTGGAACAGATCAGCGTAAGGGTTAATGAAGAATAGCTCAGTAACCTCAGATTTGCTGATGATGTCACCTTCTAAATAACTAGGGGGACGTATTACAAAGCATGATTACCGCACTGGACAAGCAGAGTAGAATCGTGGGTCTGAAAATTAATGTGCAGAAAACTAAACCAATGCTCAATAATCTCGGAAGAGCACAGCGCCTTAAGGGACCCTGCAACAGTTTCGCTAAACGCTTTCACTCTTCCCTTTGCGTATGGAAGCACTACGAAAGCTATAGTTATCGCCAGCACGGAGCGGCACTGCGTGATTTGCTCGTCGCGCCAGATACGCCTTCGGTTTCTGCTTTGCTTTTGTGGCTTTATTTTTAAAGTTGCTATCAAAAAGCGTTCATTGCTGCAACTGAAGGAAAACCGGCCAACAGCCTCTACATGGCCTCAGTGACGTAATTCGGGCCGTCGAAGAACGTCAAGACTGGGAAAGAGAAGATAATCCTTTGAGCCAGTTTTCCAGTTATCTGATGGACATAGAGCAGTACTTTTTCACTGAGGTACTTTGCGACCCCCTAATCTAAGTACTGGGAGTGTTGGGTGACTACGTTCTGCAAGCATTTAAGATTTCCGAAAAAGTTGAAAAGTGTTGGAGGGTCCCTTTAAGATTGGTGGCGAGGCAGTGGAAATGGGAAGTGAATATATCTAAGTAGTTGCGCAAGATCATAACAATGACGGAGTTATAATTACAAGAATAAGAATGGGGTGGAGTGCAATCTGTAGCCATTCTCAGATCATGATTGGCAGCTTACCATTGTCTCTGAAGAGGAACGTGTATAAGAGCTACATTTTACCGGTACTCACGTACCGGGCAGAAACTTGGGGGCGCAACAAAACGGTCCAACTTAATTTGAGGACGGCTCAGCGAGCAATTTAACGAAAGAATATAGGTGTAACATTACTGGAGAAGAAGAGAACAGAGTGGGTCAGGTAACAAACGCGTGTTAAGGACATATTAGTAGAAATTAAGAACAAGAAATGGACGTGGGCAGGGCATGTAAGGCAAGATAACCGTTGGTCATTAAGGGCAGCAGAGTGGATCCCTTGAGAAGGCGAGCGGGGCAGAGGGCGACAAAAAGTTAGATGCGCAGATGAGATCAAGAAGTTTGCCGGGATAAATTGGTCGCAGCTAGCACAGGACAGGGGTAATTGGAGATTATTGGGAGAGTCCTTTACCCTGAAGCGGGCATAAACAGGATGATGATGATTATGATGATGATTAGACAACGAGAATGGTGAGACGGGACACGAATTATTCTCCTCCACTTGTCACGAAAGTAACTCTAAAGCAGTTACGGGCCGTCGCAGGAGAGGAACCGCGTGAGAGGTGAGATGCCACAGCAGAAGTTATGTGGGAGGGTTGACAGAAGGGCCTCGTCTTTCGACATTTGCAGCGACGCCAGGAGATGTGCGGCCGGTTTTCTTTTTCGAGTGACTGCTTCTCCTAAGGTCAAAGCTCTGCAACTTTTGTAAATGCGCATATTATGGAGTTCCACCCCCATACCATACGTTGTTGTCATCATCCTGCATGCGAGGTCACACTTTTCTAGTTGCCCCCAATGCTTCTGAACTCTTCTAAACTTTTCTTCCAGGTGGATTTCGTCGTTTTTTCGTGTGTGTGATAGTCATAGCTTACAGTCTGTTTTAATTTTCTCCTGTACTAGGTTTCGCCATTTCAATTTTTCTTCTCGGTATCTGCTCCACCTTAACAGTACCTCCGATACCTGTAATCAATATCATGGAGGTTTTGTGTGTTCTCTATTACAATAAAACCATTTCGCTTCCGGTTAAACAAGTTTTCCTCCATATATTTGTCAACCGCTGATGTATGTTATATCTTTCATTGCTAGTTCATTTTTGTATGCGGTCTATTCGTCCCTAAACGCGTATACTCGCGCATTACAGGCATGGATACATTTTGAGCGTTTTTGACGGGGTCCCTAGTCTGTGTATCTTTCACCTTTTCCTGCTCGACCTACATTCGTTTCTACCTTGCACCCATACTTCATCCAAAATTCCAGATTTAATAGGACCTGCAACACTTTTTCATCTTTTTTTTTCTAAATCCAAATGGATTCACAAAGTAGTCAATAAGCTCATCTATTACTTCCAATATGGAACACCTCAGCCCAAAATTACTTTTCTATGCCCATAATAGAACTCAGAAACTCGCCGAAGAGATGTTTCTCTCTATCACAATCTTGGCGTTCTCCAAACGCTTGCATGTCGTCATTGAAGCGATGTAGTGGCCATTGGTCAGGTCCCTTTCAGTTGCAGCCATGAACACACTCGGTGGCCACGTTTTGCAAAATCACCACAAAAGCAGGGTATAAATGGGAGGCAGATCTGCTGCGACCAGCAAATCACGCAGTGCTGCTGCGTGCTGGCGATACGTACAGCTGCCCTAACGCTTCCAGACGCAGAGTAAAATGTGAAAGCGGTTATCAGAAGTTTTGCAGAATTCTTTTAGGCATTGCGGTTGTCCCTAACCTGTTTAACAGCGAAAACTTTCTTAGTTAGACCCAAGTCATCACGCCAAAAATCTAGTGTATTTCTCCATAGACCTGTTGGTTGAACTAAGAGCTCTGACAAGATCTCTGGGCACACGGCATGTGCGTGAATCCGGGCTTCCATTGCGTCAAAACGGTTATTTGTAAATCACGGAGAAGGAACGGTTCTAGATAACGGTTCTAGATAAGATGAAGGAGGCGAGAAAGCGGACGAAGAGCTGGTTTGCAGTTTCAAGACAAGACTGTTTATTTTCAAAAGATGCGTACGCTGAGAGCGTCCCCCGACGAGGGAAAGAAGAACACCCGCGTCCTTCAAAATAGAGAGTCAAAAGGCCCCCCAAGCGAGCAGACGGCAACGACGCCAGGACTAATGCCAGGAGTCGGCCGGACAACAAGTTATGCCTTCCCCGACAGCGACATTTGAAGAGGGCGGGGAATGACCGCCGAATGATCCCCGAAGTCATTCCCCCGGCCTCTTCATCTCGCCAGCTGACATCTCGTCGGCTTTTTCTGCGGACCTCCAGCATCCTGTATTTTTACTTGATGTGAAATAAATGAATGAAAGTAAGCAGGCGGCGCCGTCGGCAATACGCGTCTTGTACAAAAGCGCACTGTTGTCAAGCCGGCGGCAGACCGGGGAGACAGGAGAAGCCCCGTATCGCGGGTGCCGCTTGCGCTGGGGTTCCGAGCGGCTTCCGCTACGCACGCATCGATCATAAAGGAGCTCAATAGTCTACCTTTATCGCATAAACCACGTGTCTGTGTGCATTTACATCGTTCGAAGCTGTGTTTACTTATTGCCCCAACTATTGCTTTGTAGGCTTGTTCTTCGTTTGCAATTGGGTTCTTTGAAGGCTTGACGATCGATTGGACATACTTTCAGCAAAGTTTGGACGCACTTTTAGCGAAGGCTTTGGCGCATTTCTGACACAGCTTTTAAATAAGAACTCTTTCGCACTTCTCTCAACTTTCTTTCGGAAGGGGTTGCTATTATGCATAGAGTACTTTTTGCGACGTAGTTTTTGGTTACCTGGTCGTCCCATGTAGCCACATTACCTGCCAACTCATTGCGCATACCAGCGCTACTAACGGCTACAGACCATAAATTCAACCCATAAGGGCAACCCATGAATTCAAATTTAGTACAGCGTCACACGCTATGCTACAACAAACTGCGGCTGTAAATTGACGCAAAGAAACTGTATTCCACAAAATGTGCTGTGGGCAGGGTTTCCAGGTCCTCAGAAAAAAAAAACGTGGCCGAAAAATTGCGGAAAGTAGCCGAAAAAGTCACCACCTTTAAGTGAATGTCTAAAAAGGCCCCAGAAAAGTCACCATTTTCAGGAAGGCGAAGCTTGTAAGTACTTTTTGATTACCTTCCTGGAAAAACTGCAGAAATTACGAGAAATAGAAAACAGTATAACAAATTTTATTCGTTTGCTGCGGGGCGAGAACGCGACAGCCATTTACGACTGTACAAAAAATGCTAAAATATGCAAGTGTAGGTAAAGCATTCAAAGACAAAGAACGACTCGAAACCGGCGTTCGCTGCGCACCATGTCTTACAACTTTTGCTGCTTCTTTACATTGCCGTGCATATTATACTTTGTCATACACAGTTCACACCACTCTGCATAAAACTGCAAGCTATTGTAAACTACTGAAGCATTGTACTTTAACCGACAGCGTTGCTTGAAGGCTTTTTACTTCCATACGACATCAGGTTCCTGATGTTAAAAAGACCAAGCTACGTTTTTATTTGTGCAGGTAAGCAGCGCTGTACGGGAGTGTGTTTGAGTGGCTGACTCGTCTAGACTTTGCCGGATCGCCGTCATCTGCATGAAAGTTTGTTCTTTTCCATTTGTTC
Source organism: Haemaphysalis longicornis (assembly GCA_013339765.2). Lineage (NCBI taxonomy): Eukaryota > Metazoa > Arthropoda > Arachnida > Ixodida > Ixodidae > Haemaphysalis > Haemaphysalis longicornis. Next base: position 94,177,051 of record CM023458.1, read on the forward strand.
GGTTTGTCTCGACAGCTGAAGTGCACTGAGAGATCATGTAAGACACGTTTTGTGGAAATTCGGGCTTCGGAAGGGCCCGGAAATATATGAAATCCCCAATGCTCACAGGACCCAGAAAGTGGCCATGTCGCACAGTGAAAGTTTCATCACCATGAGTATCGAAAAGTTGCCAAGTTGGCGGCAAATCGCCAGACCTGACAACCCTGGCTGTGGGTTTGTTAAAGAGGCCATGAAGACACCATACAATTTTGCTTGATTAAACAGCTACTTCGTCAAGATAACAAAGGTGTCAATTTTAACCGAAACTTCAAAGAAATAATGCATATCTTTTGATGCAGCCAAGTACGACGCAGGCTTCTTGGAGATACAACATTTACTGGAGAAAACTTGCGCTCCGCAAAGAACTTAAAGAAAATACAAACGCCGTAGAAGCAACCTACAAAGTCACGGGCCCAGACGACCGTCGACGAACCAAATGCCGCTGCGTTAGCCCTGTGAGCATTTATCTTTCAACGTAAGCCTTTCTACAACCGTCCAATTAGGTTGCAACACTAGTGATCAAAGATGAACCTTCTATTCTAGGTACGATACGGTGACACACTCTCCCTATCAAATAAGCTAGCCTGCGTTGCAAACAATATAAAGGGAAGAAAACAGGCACTTCGCTTCGAACCCAGACAAGTCAGCAGGGCGCTCCACTCGCTCGCAATAAAACAGATAAGTAAAAAAAAGAAGACATTTTTTGGGGGCAATATTATTAAAACGGATGAAACAGTGGCGACGACTCGCTAACTACTGTCAAGATATTTCTCTGTGACGTTACAGAATCCTGCTTGTGAGATTGGTGCCCGCCTACCAAATCCACCGCCCGGAATAGTGACTTGCCGATGGTAGTGGGGCATCTAGTTGAATGTGAACAAGTCCTGTTCCAAATTACGTCGCTGCCGCCCAAATAAGGTTGCTGCAGCGCGAAACTTAAAAGCTTTTCAATGCTTGTTTTTATTTAAAAAACTACTTCCGTGGCAGAAATGGGGCTAGATCATTAACTAAAGCCTAGATTTCAAACCGAATAAACTTGCATTTTGTATTCACGCGCCTTATTACAAGTGCTGATTATTAAAAACATTGCTCCAGTTGTGCTGTTCTAATTTTTGACCTAAGCTTAATTCCAAATATGAAACGTATGCTACCGTTACAGTAACTTGCTCTTTTTGATCACGGATAGGCTGAACAGTAAAAAAACGATGTGCAAGCCCAACATTCCAAGGAGTGCTCAAAAACATACCTGCCAGCTGAATCCGACCAGGAGCAGGCGTTCTATGGACTGGACAATGCTTGTATCTACATGAAGCTTTTAAACGATTCACTTCACAGTAGCAATTTCGTATTTTTTATCGCGGTGCTAAACGCGTTTTCTCGCTGTTATTTTAGGTGTAGCATTCAAGTAATAAAAATACGCTTGAACCCTGCCTAATTACCAATCCTTCCAAAAACATTTTGGGTTGAGCGAAGTCAGACAGCAATCATAAAGGCCACTGAATTTTCAAATACTTGAACTTTTATACTTTGCGTCAAGGCAATACTCCCAACGATCTTTAACATACACAAAAGGGATGCTATGACATTCGCCGGCCAAAACCAATGAATCTCAGCTGTAGGAAAAAAGCAGGAAAACTGTTCAAGCCAGAAACCTCTCCGCCCGTGACCAAAGTTTTCTGCGGATGTCGGCAAACCTTATATGGTAACATCGTTCACCGCTAGCCCTTCGCAAACCATACTAAAAACCGCTCATCTCTCCTGACAGGAATGTGCATGCTTCTATACTTCTGTGAAGCGTTGCATATTTCGGTTTATGTAGCATTCTTCTGCCAACGCAAGCTGAAAGAGTCGTTCAAGTGCAATGCAGTGACGTACTTCCGGGTCAGTGCCAGTTTTTAAAAAGAAACCCATCTCAAATGAGAAACACAGCTTTCGTAACTCTTTACTATTTTGATAAACTTTAAGCATACTTACTTCATGAATTGAACGGCTCTACCTAAACTGTCTTTAAATTGGGTTAATACTTTTAAAAGTAAGTCAAAATTAAGCAACGTTTCCTATACAGGCCCAACCAGTACTGGTTCAAGACTGGAACCTAAACCACTCGGAGACGACTGCTGTATCCTTTTCGCGTTCGAATTCTAACTCAATAATAAAAGCTTACATGCGGGGAGGACGTTCAAATAGCGATGTGTTAAATACAAGGTACAGGTACCAAACACCGAGCTAAACTTTCAACCGACCCGCCGCGGTGGCTCAGTGGCTAAGGCATTGCGCCGCTGAGCACGAGGTTGCGGGTGCTACTCCCGGCCCCGGCGGCCGCTTTTCTGGTGGAGGCGAAAAGCAAAAATGCCCGTGTATACGAGATTTCGGCGCACGTTAAAGGTTCCCAGGTGGTCAAAATAAATCCGGAGCCCTCCACTACGGCGCGCCTCATCGCCTGCGTTGCGTCGGGGCGTTAAACCATACAATCAATCAATCAAACTTTCAACCGTGAAAAAATATGGATAGGTATGGCACTTTGGAGGTTAACAGAAGTGCCTAAACAAGATGGCTGTAAGGTCATCTTCTCAGTTCGTTGTTTTGTTTACATGCCGCTATATGCAGTTTAAGATGGTTGCAATTCGCGTTGGTAGCGCAGATGGGCGGCGGACTTTATGATAGTATTTCCTGTTCGGCTCCAGTAACCAGGATAATATAGCGGCTACTATTCCCTCAAAACCATGACCTCTTAAAGGGACCCAGAAAAGCTTTGTGAAGGTGGCGATCAAATGCATTCAGGCGGTAGAACACATAACGGGGGATTTTTGAGCCAAGTGTGAGCCCCATACGTTGTAGGGGTAATTTGTAAACAGTTTTTGAAGATCGCCTTTCTCAGCCGACGAGCGCGATGCAGCAGCGAACCGACCGGGGCTGACGTAACCCCGGGCGCGGTTGACGCAACGGCGATCGCGGCTGACGCAACGGCGAGGCGCCCCCCTGATTCGGCCGATCGTCAGCCGCCGGTAACGTCACTGCCATGGGCTTCCGGCTGCTTTTCCTTCTTCCTGCGCGATCCCGAGTAGGCGAAGAGTTCCGGATTTCTGCAGCGACGTTCCGATACGAGCGCTCCGCGTCCTCTGGCTCTGGATAAAGATGAGTTATCCGTGCCACGTCGTTGGGTGCAGAGCGAGTGACTGGAGTGGTGTCAAAATGAGGCACTCTCTGCCGAAGGATCTGCACTTGCGAGCTGTTTGGCTGGAGCGCATCGGCCTCTCGAGTCGGCGGCGCCCAGAAGTGCTCGTGTTTGTGGCAGGCATTTCCCGCCGAGGCGTACCTCTACAACCTGGAGTTTGTACAGAAGAGCGCCGTGGGCATGAAACATCTTCATTTGAAGAAGAATATCGTGCCGACTTTGTTACTTCCCAAAACGCGGGTGAGTCGGTCAGATTAACGGGTGTTACACTGGTTATGAACACCCGCCCAATGTTTTACCAATATCGCGGGAGCGTCGACCGTTCCGTCGATCAGCGCCGTTAAAGGGTGATAGTGGTAAATGCTGGTTGGAGGGCAGTGTGATAAGCGAATAAAAAACTCAGGGGCAGCCGTCTGTTCTTGCAGCAGCTTAGCGGCTACTCTCGCCGGGTTTGTCTTATCGCTCCATCATACGGGGCTGATCGACCGAATGGTCGACGCTCCCGTGATATTGGTAAAACATTGGGCGGGTGTACTGCACCCTTCCCATGGAAACGATATCAAGTTCGGCCTCGCTCCTAGCGTGGGCTGGACGGTGAACGTACATGTACAGCGCACAGCCTCGTATGTGCAGTAGCTTTTGTCCTACCGAACGCGGAAGAGGCCTCCCATGATATTGTAGAACAACCGCATTTTACGCTGAATTCGGGGAGAGGGGTGCGTTATAAGACTTCGCCAAGTTAACTGGTATACATCTTATCAGTTGTGTTCGCGGAAGACGTCTGTATGGCAAGTAAAGCAATCATACTAAATGTCTTTTTGAAATGGGAATGCTGTTTTTGCTCAGCTCGAAAAACGCAAAACCGGCCGCGGAACACAAGTCGCAAATTATGGGGAGCAGAAGGGGGGGACGCTCGGACTGCAGATGGAGATCACACTTGCAAATCGCACAATGCATCAGGCAAGCAAGGACACTCAGAACACGTAGCTAACAGTATCCTTAAAGCTTCATATGCTGAATAGCGTCCAAAATACCAGTGAATGACTGTAAAGTTGCCTGACATTTTCCTAAAAGCTTCATATATGTAAACGGAGTAGAACTTCAACCCTGCGAACGCTACTCGCAGTTTCTGTTTTGAGAGGGTATAGTTTATGAACACAGCCTCCAAGGAGACAGCCCAATGCTGGCTAAAATTGCAGGTTAACTATTACTGCAGGCCTTACTTGAAGATGCATATGGGCAAAAACTATTTGACAGAGCACAGTGAATTTCAACGGCTGTACACAACAAAAACATTTTCCTTAATTCAGATGGGGCAATTTGTGACTGATGCCATGCAAAAAACAGGCGTGCAGCTGGTATCATTGCAGGCAGTTGCAATCGGGATGTTCATGTCGTACGTCGACGAATACATGTCAATAAGTGAGCGAGAATTTCACACTTGCTCCTAGACTTTCTCACAACCACCTCGGCATTTTTTTTTCATAACACAGTTGGCTCACCAGCCGAGTCAAAGGCCGGCTGATGTGACAACCCAGGCCTCTACCTCTCCGGTAAGAACAACATTTGATCCATGCAACTTGAGCGTGTTTTGAGAAGAACCTCCACACAGCCACTTGTGTGTTACTCAAAACGCAGATACCTCACCAGGAGAATCAAGGGCCAGCTGTTGTGATGACTCGTGCCTCTTAGGTAAAAAGTATGCGGGCGTTGAACAGTCGCATAAAGATTGTGTATGTAGTTAGGAAAAACCATTAATATCGATGTGGTGTTCCCTCATTAAAATACCACTTTTGTGTTATATTGCTACGCAGACTCAGGTGCTGGTGATGCAAGTGCCTGGAGCAAGTGCGAGTACCGCTGCAATCGGCCCTGCCCAGGTAAAAGCAGCTCCTCTGATGCCGCTAGCCTTACTCCCCTTAATGGTTTGTACCCCCGATCGTACACTGCCCTTCATTTTTCCTTGTGCTGCTAAATGGAGGACAGTGTTCGGGGTGTGTACTAACTGCCCAGTGCCTCGTCTATCAGAGGGGAGCTCACATATGACCACTTTGTTGTAGGGACCATTGCGGACATGCACATGCTTTGCTGAGAGGCGCAGTGTGGGCACCCAGAACAACAGAGCGTCGATCAATCGGTAAGCTCATAAGATGCCTTATGGCAAAAAATGTATGGTGACGGAGAACTCCTATTTTGCATTACACAACAATAATAGCACCCATTAGTGCCTGTAACGGAATTTAAAAAGTAGCAGCATGACATTCCAGAGATAATTCCTGGTGTGAACAAGCTTCTAGACACAAAGGAAGGAACAGCGCACATTAACGACGGACAAGCAGAAACACACACAAGTGCTGACTATCAACCGATCGCTTTATTAGAAGTTGCGGATAATAAATAGTACACTTACTGGGAAAGATGCAACAAGCGCGTACAGAAGATAGAGGAGAAGGTTGCCTAACCTGTCAAACCATTATGATATCACTGAATTTGACATAATGGTTTGGCAGGTTAGGCAACCTTCTCCTCTCTCTTCTGTACGCGCTTGTTGCATCTTTCCCAGTAAGTGTGGTATTTATTATCTGCAGCTTGTAATAAAGCGATTGGTTGATAGTCAGCGCTTGTGGTGTGTGTTTCTGCCTGTCCGTCGAAATGTGCACTGTTCCTTCCTTTGTGTCTGACCACCAACTAGCCCAATATGGTACCCTCTCCAAGTCACAAAATATTCGCAGCTGAATGCAAGTGTTTGTGATGAGTTTGGTGACGCAATCTAATTCACCCCGTGTGGTAATGCACAACTGCTGAATATCTATGGCGTCATTTTGCAGCCACACAGGCCAACACCACCTTGCGGCTTCTCGTGTCGGCCAAGACACAAACTGATGCCCCTGTTGTGGAGGCAGTTCCTGGAGAAGCTGAGCCCGATTTTGAACCTTCCAGAACTCCACGAGTGGCTGCAGCAGTGGCTGCCACCCCTCTGCCGGTGAGCTTCAGGATAGCCCGTTGTTCATCACCTCGATTAGTGGATGAGGCGACGCAAGGCACCAGAGGACAAGACATGTCGGGTGACACTACGTTGGCATCTGAAGGCGATGATATGTGCCAAACAGATGACCCAACGTACGACCCGTTTGACTTCTCCTTGGATGCCGACTTCCCCTTGGGTGCCACCTTCAGCAGTTATACAAGATTATGCTTTTATGGCTACTAACAGCGCAAACAAATGACGGATGAACAAAGAAGCAACAGGGAAAGTGCTGGTTCACTACCAACACTATTGAACAATACAATTGAATATATACTACGACAAACCAAACTGTGCGTTCTAGGCGACTGCAAGCCAGCAGGAGCAGGACCTTGTTTCATCTCACTATTCAATTTTTTGTTTGCTCAGCACAGTCGATGGGCAGTTTACGTACGTTGTTCCCAGAATAAGGAATGCCTCAACCACCTCATGCTTTGACATGTCTATGAGTAAAAACAGCACTTTAGTTTTATTAAGATTAGGATTCAGCAACAGCTCTAACAGCGCAGTGAGAAATGCTCGCGCATGCCTTTCCCTAGGCCGCTCCTGCGCTACATATTGCGCCCATTCAAACAACGGTCCATCTGGCCAACATATTGACCGATGCACATCAGTGGAGCACTGTAAACCACACTTGTTCTGCACTGCGCAAATCGTGTTTTGTGGCTTACCTCGCAGCCCTGACACCTGCTTTCTGCTGGCATCTTTCTTTTACACACCCCAACAGACAACTTTGCTTAATGGGCAATTTTAGTCTGTCCAAATTCTAGGCACATACGGGACCACAGCTAGGTTTGTTTTCTTTCTGTAATGGTTCTTGGGGTGGCTGCTTGCCAAGTAGTTCGATTTGTGTTCAAGGTGGTTCCATTCGATGTGGTGTGCAAAAAGTTTTTGTTGTGATTCAGTGCTTGTCCTGATGCTTCTTCCTTCAACCCGCATCTATGCAGTGCTTTTAGTAGCAATGAACCAGTCCAAACGCACCGAGTTGTACATTCTGATGCTGGTTTAGCTAGCAATGTGACTGTGGGCAGGTTGTAACAAAAAGATCATGCTCTTTTATGCATGCCGAAATGCACTTGGCACAGAAATTGCTGCTCTGCCACATTCTCAAAATATGTCTTTTATGATGTCACTTGCACCCTTGATTAAACAGCTGAAGGCTTTCTTCTGTTTAAGCACATTTTAGTTCCACAGTACCAGTTTCCGTGGTTCCAGAACAGCTAAGGCAATGCAAAGAAATAGAGAAGTAGCGTTTTGTGTATTTTAGCATTTGCAGCAAAAATGAGAGTAGTACGTGTGAGATTGAAAGGCACTAAAGTTGGTGTGCATTTTTATGCAGCAGCCACCAGCCCAAGTAGCTTCCTGTGCACGCGGAACGAAAATTTCTGGTTTTCGAAAGGTGCCCGGAGAAGCTTCTTGTACACTGTCGTGCCTGCTGCGAGAGCTGCACATTCCGCCGGAAGTGCACACACAAGTTTACCGTCACTGGCACGCAGCTGGAGGTCGTGAGCCTGTGTTCTGTGGCCCACTCGACAACCTGGGAGAGCCAGCCAAATGTGGGTGGCAACCCCACCGGAAACCTCCTTCTGGTATCGGCATCTTCTTCGCGGGCTGCCTCGTAGCACCAGTGCTCTGCTTGCTGGCATCCATCAAAATGGAGATTTTCACGGAGAGGACATTTTACAACGACCAGCGAGCGAACTTGGTGCCTGCCGTGAATGAGGTGCGGCACTATTGCAACTTGTCTATCTCGGGCTTTTGTGTCTGCCGAAATTACTTTAAAGCAGTTTTGAGGCGAATCCCTTCGCTAAAAGCGAGAAATACAAAATACACTAAAACGCCTTAATCCCAACTTTCGGGTAATTTATACAAGACATCTGGTCCCATCCAAATTGTGCATTGTTCTATGGCTGAAAAGTCTCATTTGCTTAAGAGATTCAGCACCAATTCAATTAATTTGAGCTTTCCGCGGTTCAGCTAATACGGATTCGCAGTAGAAATCAAAGGCGCACCTAAACAAGAATGGAACGAGATGCTATCAAGCTTGTGTATTTCTCGGAGGCACAAAAAATGCATGGAAATGGTTCACAACCAAGTGAAAGGCGCAATGCCCATCGCTGTAGCAATCACCCTAGCGGGCAACCATAGATTTCTTGTTTTCTTTTGTTTCAAAACACTCTCGTGTCATTCTTTACATCGTCACCTCCGCAAAGTAAATGGCAGTAACTGTTATTTCAAAAGAACAAAAGTTTGGTTAGGTTGAGCTTTTTTCAGTTGTTATGACAGTATTTCTGATAATTCGGACACTCAGTTAATTCCAACATTCTCGCCACTGCCATGCGTAATCTAAATTAAAAGGGTTTTACTGCATCTGCATATCTTTTTGGGCCAGTTGCTCGATCCCTTGCTCGTGAAACGAACAGTGGGTGGCAGCATGGGAGCCTGCAGGATTTGGTCTTGTGGGGGGCAAACCCATTGTATTGAGGGGTAAGAGGGAGAGGGCAAGGGGGCGGGGCATTGTGTTCTAGGGTGGCTTGGGGGGGTGGGCAAGTGCCCATTTTGCACTTCCCTGCCGATGCCCATCGGTGGCAGTAATTGTAGGTTCTGTTTGCATAAAAGATAACTATTGGAAAACAGTATCAGTTCTGGTGGTCGCTGGCTCAGCCGTGTGTGTGTGGTGCCCTTGAATACAGGTTTTCCAAGAGCATGAGTCCAGGCTCATAGATGACCTGGCAGGGACTGAGGTAGAGCTGGCAGGTGACGGCCGCTCTGACTCTCCCGGCTTCAGTGCAACGTACATGACGTAGTGTGCTGGCCATAGAGGCTGGCCGCATCATTCTCAGCGAGCAAATCCGGGTTGGCGAGGTAGGCCCTCCACAGACGCACAGGAAAAGGTAACCTTAACTCGTTTGCTTTTTTCCTGCAGTCAAGCGCTGTGCCCACCAGTGTCTCCATGGAAAAGGAGGGACTAAACAGGTAACTCGAGAAGCTTGATGCCAGTGGAGTGATGGTGCAGTCCCTGACCACAGGTAACTTGCACAGTCCCTCCTGTGTTAAAGCAATGTACTATGGAAAATGAAAAAAAAACAGGGAAGACTAGTGCTAGTTTCATTATGACATGTGCCACCTAAAAAACTTGGTACATCACATCAGACCAATGTATCGTAGTGAAATGGAAAAAGTCAATGACATTAGAAAGGGACACAGATGCTGCATAACTTTGCAACTTAGTTAGCTACAACAGGATGCAGAATCAAGAGTGCTAGTGTGGTAAAAACATGCCTATGGTCAGTACAAGTTAAAAACAGCAGCAGCATATCTATGCCGAAGTCACCAAGTGACCTGCAACAGCTAACCACTCCAGTTTGGTTGTCTTCTAGTATCACACAAGCCACATTAGGCTAGCAGGTTTCTTTGAGTGGTTGTAGAACGGTTCACACATTTATTTATATAGCAACTTGTTTCAACTACAGCAGCATACTTGTACCGCTTAGTCTTGGTATTTTGGAAATAGGTCTATGCTTAAATGAAGTCGTAAAAGGTTTTTGTAGCTGCCTGCTAAGGGACACCTATAGGCACCGGTCACTGCTCAGAGGGCGCGACGAATAAGTACCCCCAGCGCCGCCCCGCGGAAGCTTGAGCTAACTTTGGGTCGGTGAGGGGCCAGACGGCGGCGCGCGTTCATAGATTCGGCACCTCGGGGTTGTTTTTTTTGGGCGATTCTGCGATTGTTTTTGAAAGGTGTCTCGTGCTTGAAAACTGTTCTGGCAAATAGTTTCCCCATGTCTCAAGTGCTTCTGTGCGTTTTCCGGACAATTACGGGGCTAAACTACTACTGTCGGCCTCGCGTGCGCGAGAAGTTAGAGATTGTACGTTCCCGCGCGCGTGTGCGCCGTGAAAGAAATTGAGGGGAACAGACATCGTTGCGAAGTCCCATTCTCAGCAAGTGTCAAACCGTCTCCGAAGCATCGGATAATTATCGCGCCGAGAGGCGAAAAAGAAAGCAGACACCGGCGGCCTGCCGAGGGGACCGGGCTGGATCACGAAGCACTCGAAACCCCCACCCCCGCAGCGACCGCGGCCCGATGTTTACACCACCGAGGTGTATGGTGCGAGCTTTGGACTCTCGCGTGGTGCGTGTGTGTGCTGTTCGCCCAAGGGAGTCGCCCCACGCCCGAGCAGCGCGTCAGACGTCTTCTTTGAGTGCTCCTCCGTCTATATATGTAATCCCAGTTTTTTCAGTTAATAAAAATATTTTTTAAAATTTTCAAACCCCGTGTTTTCCCACTCAATATGAGCCACGATCAAGCTGACACAAGGGAAGGTTATTTACAGCGCCAATTCAGGTCAGTAGCCAGCGTATACAACGGCGCTCCACGACAGAAGCGTGTCTGTGTTATTGTTTCCTCTGTTCGCCCAACCACACTACAGTTACTTTTTCGGTTGCCCTTCTTCAGCTCGGTTGGTGTTGTCACTGATTAACAACGGATTCCAAACGTTATTAGCTTATGACAAAGTAGGCGCAGTTCACACAGTTAGAAATCTGCTCTGGAGCTGCGGTTGTCTTTACGAAGATTTCGTTTAGTTTCGGCTTGTATCTTGCGTGTAATGTTAGAGTCGTATAAACGGCTAATTGTGATACAGTTTGTTAAAGGCCGTTCAGAATTCTCCAAAAAAAGTATTTCCTCCTCCTCCCCATCCTCTGCTTAAACAATAGCAACCTCAACTTTCAGAGTACGCTAAACGCATTAAAGAAGTCAGCGCGAGTGAATGCAACCTTGCCTTTGATAGCTTTCCACGCTCTCGCTTGGAATGCGTGGTCGAACTCTGTACACTTCGGGAAACAAAGTAGGGCAGTAAGCGGGATGCGTATGACCGTCTTGACATTGCTTTTGGCATCACCCGCGAAGTGTGTGAACATATTCTTGTGCCGCCTTTTGGCATCCATTCGGTGCTGCGAATGTCGCTAAAAAAAGGTTACTGCTGATAAAACAATAGTGGCGGAAGCGTAATACCTTGTGTTATGCAAATACTACGACGGCATGCGATTCATCGCAGCGCGCAATGTGTATGAACACTGAAAGCAAACATTTTAGTTTTACGGCCCTTCGTGTCTGCGCTGCGCATAAAAAGTCATCGTACTCATAATACTCCTTCCACTGACAAAAAATGTCATGGCTTTCTTACTGCTAAAATCCATTTCTTGCGACGCTGCCCGAGAAACCTGTACAGAACGATGGCAGGCTGCCTTCCGCGATTGTGGCAGTACTTCACGCAGCAGTAGCGGCGTGGCCACTAATTCTTTCCTGCAGCATTTTGATCCTTTTTGGACACTGCAACTTCAATTATAACTATGTTTCTTAAAAAACTTCCGCCACACAACGTCGAACCGCACGCAGCGCGCGTGTTTTTACGTGCGCTGAACGGCCGGTCGCGACATCCCCCGACCCGGAGTTGCTAAGCGGCGGCGAGAGATGGCGCTGCAGTCACGCGCAAACTTCACTGTCCGGTGCCTATAACGTGTGTTGAATGGTGCATGTGTTCAGTTAGCATGGTGCAGCTGGTCATCATCATTCTGGGTACTAACGACAGAGGCAGCAGTGCAGATGAATGTCCCAGAGGCAGCAGAAGGCAATCTGTTTGATGAAGTCTATGGTGTGTGTTGAAGGAATAAGTAGTGTACTCTTCACGAGTACTAAAGGCACATTCCACTTGCGACTTGGGCACGTCACGGAACGCGTGTCACGATATGAGGCGGTGATCACACTTGCGGCGAGTGATGATGCAACTGCATTTAGCGGAGCTGTTACCCGACCTGTATGACTTCGCCAATGCTTTCGTCATTTGTACTCAAAAGAAAAAGATGTTAGACTATAGCGTCAAGAGCAGGTACAAATTACTCTAGAACACGTTCTGCTAACCTGGAATAGTTCCAAAAGCCTTGAATATCTGCTTAATCGTTCAATCGCCGTGTGCCTTCTCCAACAACCAAACGGCACCAAAACCAGTCCTATCTGACCGTTAGCGATCGCTAACAAGTAGTGTTCTAAAAAACTGTACAAAGCTTAACTAACTGCTGGCTCCGAGTGTGAAACAGTTCCTGCAGCTCACTTTTTTTCTTCATACAGTCACCCTAGCATCTGGCGGCACTGCAAGTTGGAGAGGTCTGGTATGAGGCACTATTTCGACATCTGGCAGATCGCCAAGGGTAATTGTCCTGAACTTTATCAGCTAACAGCAGCTGGAATTGTCGCAAGCATGGCCTTACGGAGCTTCTGTGTATCCATATCCCAGGCGTCAAGAAGAAGCTCCGTGCTGCCAGCAAAAGGCATGCGGTGCTGGAGTGCTGGATCCTGCCCATAGGCAACCATCTATACTGGGCGGCTGCAATGGGCGAAGGCGACAGCGAGCTCATCGTGGGCATGAGGAAGACAATCCTAAACCATGTGTGATGTGCACACTGGCCACGACGGGCCCTTTGCTGAATGCCTGCACGAGCCCCCTGAGGACAGGCAGTGGATCAAACCATGTAAGTTATCAAGCAAAAATTTGCCCCTTACGAGTTATGCTCCTGGCATCTGCTGCAGAAGCGCAAGCGTGTGCAAAAAAATGGCTGTGCTGCCAAACTGCGCTTACATTCTCTTCCTCGGGCATGGACTTGACACTGTACGAGCTGTACTTTCTGTCTCTCCTGTGTCTGCAGATGCCACAAAAAAAGAAAATACACGAAGTGCTTACATGCCACCTGTTTAGTATTGTAACATCACGAGCTTAAAGAACCCAGAAAAGCTTTGTGAAGATTGCAATCAAATGCATTCAGGTGCTAGAACACATAACGGGGGATTTGTGAGCCATGTGTGAGCCCAATACGTTGCACGAATCATTTTTAAACAATTTTTGAAGATAGCCTTTCTCAGCCGATGAGCGCGACACAGCAGCAAGCCGATCGCTGCTGACGCAACGGTGATCGGGGCTGACGCAACGGCGAGCCGCCCCCCTGATTTGCCCAATCGCCGGTGAGGTCGGCCGCCGGCAACGTCACTGCCATTGGCTTCCGGCTGCTCTTCTTTCTTCCCGCGCGATCCCGAGGCAACGGCGGGTCCGCAGCAATTGACGCGTGCCTAGGCGCAGAAATGTAGCTAGCGAGAACGAAAGTCGAGCGTCACGATGTCACATGGCTATTCCCAGTGTTTCCAGCTGCTTTGAAAGCAGCAGAGAGGGAGGAGGAATCGATCGGCAAGGGGGGAGAGTGCACTTAATTGCTTCTCGCGCAGCTAATCCTGAATGTAAATGAATACTTCAAACGGCATTGCACTGCTATATTGGTGCTACGCGACAATACTGGCCTTTTGTAACTTTTACAAAAGACATTTCTGGGTCCCTTGAAGAGCGCCACTTTTCTTCCATCTCCTGCACTGTTTTTCCACTTGCTGAATATTTTGCAAGGCTACCGACGCATAGCAGCCTTGCTTACTGGATGAAACACACAAGTACTAGCCAGTAAATTTAAAGATAAAAAAGAGGAACAAATGCTTTTTAAACTGATTTGTGTTGTTTACATTGCATGTCTTTTCTTCAATGTACCCTCCTTTTATGGATTGTCTTAACAGCTCCGAAGTTATCTGCGGTTGCCTCCAAGAGGCACACTTCTCTGGATTGCAGCTCAGTGGCTATATTAGTGGGTCCACACTGTTCTATCTTGCAAGCAGTGTCTAGGGGGTAGGCATCCCTACACCTGCAGCTGTCATGGAATGTATAAGGAGGGAGTTTGCAGCACACTGGCAATGTCACTACATGCTAAATGATGACCAGTGTACGCAATGCTGCTGTACGGCATTTCTAAGCCTTGTTTTGCTGTCTCCTCTCTAGCACCCCGAGCTTTTGCTGCCCTGAAAGGCATAATGGAGAGCCCTTCCCTGCTGCGTAACTTGACGCAGATAGCGCCCGCAGCCTAGACTTCATCTCTGGAATCCTTCCACAGCGTGCTTATCCACTTTGCCCCAAATTCGAATGCTTTCACTCAAGGTGTGATGAAAGCCAGGTGAGAGATCTAATTATTGCAAAGTTCACAGAGCAGAGCTAAGGGCTTTGCTAATACTTTCTGCACGACTGGGCTCGCTGTGCTCCACTTTAACGAGAATGCGTCACGGGAGCAGGCAGAGACACAGGATGGGATTAAGGGGTACAAGATCAAGTCATAGAAGTCGAAGAAGGGGCACTATACCGCCTGCCCAGTCAAGGAGGACAGGAGCTACAGTAAGTGCCAGTAAAATGTTTTACTGAAGGAGCTTGCACTCCAAGTTGTAAAGAAATCGCCACTGAGCCTCTAGACAGTCTGTTTTTTTTATTTGTTAGCCAACAATATAACCAAGGAACCGGCGGACAGTCGCACGTTCACTGTTATGACCACTTGTCCGTTATGACACCTGAACAAAATTAACTAGCAATTGCGACAGCTGCTGCTTGTTCAGTAATGTTATCAGACTGCAACGTAACATTGATAAAAGGTGTCTCTGTGATGGAGGTAGGCTGTGGACAATTCCCTGAATATTTGTTCAAAAGCGTACAGCTTTGCAAGTGCACTTTACAGTACAGAATATTGCGCATGCACTTATGAAGGCGAGAAGGAGTGAGCCAGCGAGGAAAAGGTTGAGTCAATCCAGGCAGGTTCGTTGCTAATAAACGCAGTTCAGTTTTGCGGCTATTGTCATCCTTGCTTATTTCGGCTGCCTTACACTCAGGTTTTTTTTTCCTGGCCTTCAAAATTTCAGTGGTCGGTTTAAAATCAGGGCCAGCCTAGGTTTGAGTAAATACGACAGTAAATATTAAGATGCTGAATTCCTGAAAAATTGCCTGCCATGCACTGTTTGTTCACAGGATATGTGGCCGAGCTGATGATGAACGCGGTGCAACGATGCGAGACCCAGTCGTACAGGACCAGCCACGAGAGCACCAAGTCCCTTGCATCTGAGCAAGAGGCTGGGAACTGCAATAGGCCACCATCAAAGGACGAAGCCAGGGAGCGCAAGGCGCAGCTCGTACAGAGCAGGCGATCTCGCTACCCCCACTCGTCCATGGGCTGAGCACATTGCTGAATGACTAAGGGGAAGCCAGCGTGAGCTCGCCTCACTGGTGCGTGGCTTGGGCCTCTACCTCCAGCTTCAAGGAAGACGGGCCTATCAAATGCCCTGGATGCCCCTGAAGACCACTTGCTGTGGGGTGACGACAAGGAGTCTGAAGCCAACGAGGCAACGACCAGCAATGTCGGCACTGACTCGGACTAGGACTCTTCCCGCTGTCTTCTCACCTTCTCCAGACCATCAGCCAAGAAAGTCGGCTGCATTTTTTTCCTTCCAAAAGGCCCTTTTCAAGTTCAAAGACGTGATGCATTTGCGAGGAACGCACTGCACACAGTCTCCCACCCCGGTATCCTCTGAAACTCTCAGCGCAAAAACTGCGAATAAAATAAACCTATCCTCTGACTTTGAGGAAAAGCTAGTCGCATTCCAGCAGTAGGACCGGAAGTACCAGTGCTCACTGCTGTTGGTACTGGGCGTACTATGCTCGTTATAGCTGCACAGCAGTCCGCTGATTTGGAGTTGTCTTACACCACACTGGCCGTTTGGAGTAAGCGGCGTTGTCTTATGTGATCGTTGGTCGAGCATAGCCCATGTTTCACGAAACGATTACTGTAACAAAAACAGGCCAGGTGCAAATACGGCCAAAAACAAGGCAACGGTGGACGCCGGTCCACAGCTCAGTATGGTAGCGCCGTTTTGGAGGACTGATGGTAAGCAAGGCTGCAGAGCCTAATGGCACACTGGAAGTTCATTTCAAAATCTGCCCTTGTGACTTCATGGTAGACGCTAGGTTCACGCCACGTGAGAGAAGATATGAGATGCCCGCGATCGCGAGATGAAATGAAGGCACCCTCCAGGACGCTGCACTTGATATTTGAAACGACACTTGTTGCTTCCGAAAAGGCTTTGCTAGCAGAAGGCTGGATGGGGTGTGGAAATCCAGAGTATGCGGGCACACCGGCTGCTCGAGCCATCTAAAACTGTTTCGCGTTCTGTCGGTGAAAAATGTTGCTGTGGTCCGCAATGGCTCGGAGACGTAAACGCTACCGAAGCTAGAATTTGCACTCTAGATCGCACCAGTGCTGCTTGTGCTTCGCCCCTATTTTGTGACGCAATGGGGAAAAATGAACGGGAAGCAGGTGACAAACGCCAGCTTCGCTCATCGAGAAAAAGCTGAGAGAGCTACCACACATATGATCTTTCAGTTCTAACTATTTCGTCCTTAGGGTCCCTTGAGGGACAGGCTGCGAAGGCATTGCGACTGGCTGATATTGCAAGGCCACCAACTCACACCTACCGAGCGCATCAAGTGCGCTTCACTCAGCCAAGTGTACTGCATTGGACAAAATGTTGGCCAAGCTAACCGTAGGGGCCATGCAAGTGCAGTATCTCCAACACACTGGATAGAAATGAGGACAGTGCGCTGTGGGAAGACGATAGCGACAAACACGACGAGTTAGTATTGAATGTGCGACGACAAGTGCCGCAAGCGTAATAAAGTGCATGTTCTAGTCCCAGTCCACTGCCTTTTTCATTTTGCTACATTTGAGGCAAGCCGAAAGAAAAAGGTTTCCTGACCTTCAAAAAGTACCAGTCTTCAAAATAGCGGGCACAGACGAGCGTCAGCAACTCGAATGCTGGGCTTGTGCAGCATATAAAAAAGGAAGGAAACGCGCACTTCCCCTCGAACAGAGATAAGACAGTCAAACGCGGCCAGATTCTGGCAACAAAACACGGAAGTAACCAACACAACGCATGGTTCTAGGCATTACGCCCCTCAAAGCGTGCATCGACATGATGCTGAAACGAAATGGTAATCTAAAAACTGGTAAGTCCATCCGAAGGGGGTCTGTTAAAAGATGGTGGCTCTCGAGGCTGCTGCAAAAATACTCAGCGTTGGTCGTCATGGCTGCGTTGTTCATGGCGCTGGTCATGCTGTCTTCGCTATTCACGTTTTCTGGTGCTAGTCCAAACTTGGGGTGGAGACCTTGCTGTTGGCAGCTGGAACAAGTCCTTGGCGACTTGCAGAGGGTTTAGGATGCATGTACCCAGCCCCTCTACCTGCAGATTACGAATTGCATATTCACATGAATGGCCTTACGCGCACAGCGCAGAGCTAATAAAGCTTTTTGAACATGAATATCTGCAACCACAAAGGAAGCTGTTTTTAAACCAGCAGGTACCCTAGTATATATCAAGCTACTAAATATAGCATGCTTATCAAGTATATGAAATTACTTACGGACGCAGTTTTTACAGGGCGGGGTATATGAAACCCACATAAGTTTCCGACGGAAATTCCTTGCGGATTCTCGCCACCGCATACGCAGGAAGCACCACTCTGTTGTGCCTTCCTCGATGGCCCCATATCCGTCTGGCTACCATCCTATAGGCAACCAGCCGATAAATCCTGGGGGCAAGAAAAGTACGCACTTTAGTATTCGCACGTGCGTCCCACGCTCCATGTTCACAAAACTGGGCACTCACTTGTGTTGCTCTGTTCCTTCCTGTTCTAGAAAAAGATCATTATCCGTCAGCTCACCGAAAACTGCTCGGAGCACGGCAAGGTTCAGGAAACTTTCGGAATCCTGATGTTGCGTGATGCACTCATCCTGGCTGATTTCCACGGCCTCCGGCACTGCACG